>JAGXJF010003322.1:0-476301 GCA_019208055.1 Stipa capillata
GCGCGGGATCTGTTCATCGGCTTTCCCCTGGGGCTGCTGTTCCAGAATCCGGCGAGGACGAGGGTGGCCGAGTTCGGCAACATGTGCACCAGCGGCATCTCCATACTCGTGCACGGCCGTCCTCTTCTTCATCGTGCTCAGCATCCTCGTCGTCGCCATCGGCATCCACGTGATGCACGGGGTAGCGATCACGGACACTTACGCATGCATGCACCCTCGTATGTGTTGTGTTCATGCGCGTGTTTGTACGTACGTGCATAAATGCCCGCGTCAGTGTAGCGTGTACTGCTAAAGCTTGTTGTCGCGCATAACTGATATACTTGTGAATGTGCATGATTCGAGGTGTAACGCTGTTTAATTGTACACCTGTGCTTATACGTGAAGCTGGTTAGATAATTCTGCTAATACAATGGTAATCTCGACTTTTTATCTAACTCCCGATGGCTCCTTTGCTGTGCTCATCTATACTTTGCACATTATTAGTGCTACATGCTAGCTTTCGATCGAGTATATTGTTGAATATAGCACAGCTTTTGATCGAGTATATTGTTGAACGTCACTGCTGTGCGACTGTGGCCCATGTAGTCTTAGTATACGACGGCTTTCCGAGACGGCAAGAGAAGATGTGAGCTAGAGAATATAGTATATAGAACAATCTGAAAAAAATGAAATGATTAAAAGTTATTTTGGTTTTAAAAATTTAAATATTTTATCTTTTAAATCGTTAGTCTGATTGATAATCTGTTTTCACAATTGGATTAGTCGCGACAAGAACTTGAAAATTAGATCCTTTGTTGATATGTTTCGATGATATTTTTCGGCTCAGTAATTATCATGTTATGATGAATGATCTATTATATTGGCAGTAATAAATTACCAGATTATAGTCGTTGTGTTATCAGATTATTGAGCATCTCTTTGACACTTCTAAAACTTACATTACAACGCTCTATTGGTCGCGATAATACCAATTACTACTTGATAACAATCCATATTTTTCTCTCTAAACTTACATAATTGTGCGACAATGTCCCGATTAGTTTTGTTTATTACGTGGTAACCGTCCACTAATACTCTAATAAATATTCACCTTTAACTTGGTAGCTAGCACACTGTAATGTAATAACTGGTGACGATAAAATAAGTTTCATCGAAACATACTGAGGTGTGATATAGTTTTGAAGCTCTCGATAAGATGAACCCAACTGTAAAACAGATCACGAATTGCATTAACGGTTTAAGCGTTAAGTTTTGATTTTTAAAGAATCTCGTTGATGTGAACTTAATTTAGACTAATTTGCATGTGAATTGGTAATAATTGGTAAACTATTGGTGTGCACGTAGCAATTTTACACTGATTGTTTGGGTACACATAGTAATTTAGAGAAATGCATATATCGTGTCATATGGTAAGACAAACTAGACCATGCGTCCCAATTAGATTTTGCACATATTGTTTTACAAGAACCCAATGCAACGTGTGTGTGTATATATATAACCATACGTAATTAGTTACATAACGTTTATTGGAGACTGGGTTTGCAGAACCATAGTTTAGTGATTGACAATGCTTGACTCTCTGCAACTGTGATATTGCTAAACATAGAGACCAACAACTAGCGTCTGCGGATGCTCTCGGATTTTCGGCCCCGGCGTACCGATAGACCGTTGGACGCACATGCAGATGCGTCGTCGACAAGAGGTCCTAGCAAATTAACGGCTCCTTTTCTGGAGACGGGGAGGGGAAACACGGCGACCCGGCGAGCAAGACCAAGAAGCACCCGTCGCAGGCGCACAGCCCCCGACCCACAGGCCCCGCGGCCAGCGAACGGTAGGCTCCAGAAACGGGGAGAGAAGGCGAGACAGCGAGAAACCTTGCACGCACACGTGTTTTCCTCAGTTTTTTCACTCGTACCAGTAACAGACAGGCGGAATGGCACCGATTATCTCCATCTACGCCAAGCTTTGCCACGCTGTCTGGCTACTGACTGGGCAGACCGTCGGTGGGCGGCGCCGTCCCTCCCGTGGGCCGCTGCTTTACATTGCAACCCACCTGATGGAAGGCAGGCATCCATCCACCGCGCCGCATCGACTCCTGCTAAAGCCAAGCGTGTGACGGCTGCTTCTTTGTTCCCTGACCACTTTCCTCCCTTCCACCGCCACCTTCCCTTCCTATATACCACTTCTCCATTCCACTCTCTCTCTCTCTCTCTCTAAGTTCTTCTCGAGTTGTTGTGAGATCAGATCAGTTTCTCCTTGTGCCTGCTGCAGCTGAAGCGAAGGGAGGGAGGGAGAAGGAGATGGCTGACTGGGGTCCGGTGGTGGTGGGGGTGGTGCTCTTCATCCTGCTGTCCCCGGGGCTGCTGTTCGAGATCCCGGGCTCGCACCGCCACGTCGACTTCGGCAGCTTCCGCACCAACGGCAAGGCCATCTTCGTCCACACCCTCATCTTCTTCGCCGCCTTCACCATCCTCACGCTCGCGCTTCACATCCACATCTACGCCGGATAGATGGACGCATGGCTGCCTAGCTGATCATGCTGTTCTCTTGTTCGGTTAAAATCGATCCCCTTTCATATGGTCCATGGGTGGATCTGTAGTTTTATGTGTGTCTCGATCTCCCCTGCCTGGCTAGTTCTCTCGTCATCTCTTCTGGGTGTACAAGATCGGGGTCCTGCAGCCGTCGTTCCTGTGCTTCTTTTTCTCTACTGCTGAAACTTGAATGTTTTACTATTAGTGAGAAGCAAGTTAAGTTGTTGCCTTTTGTTTATTTGATCCTTTTTTTCTCTATGTTTTCAAGAGGGGATTTGATCTTTCTTCTCACCATGTGGAGCAACGAGTACTCTTTTTCTTTTTAAATCATGCTGCAATATTAATGGGTTCCAAGAAGTTGCGACTTCAGTACACTTATTTAGCTTACCACCACTGGCGCTTTTCAGCACATGCTAGTGCTATGCTTCTCCATCACCTTTTTTTAGGAAACTCTCCATCACTTTCGGAAAGGAAGATATAAAGAAGAAACATTTTCGTCAGGATTTGTCCTTCTCTTTCTGTGGGAAGCTGGTTACGAAATTATGAGACACGAGTGATCTCTGATTTGCTGGGCCTTGTAGGGCCGATCAGTAACTACTCAAAGAAATTTATGCCTTGTTCTAGCCTACGTTGCTCACTAAGAGATCGTTCTATGCTTTTCCGTTCTGAAGTTCTGAGAAAGAATGGCAGGCACTAGTTATTTTTCTCTTAAAAAATCTTGAAGTTTATATGCATCCGCAATTCAGCATACGGATCAGTACTGGCTGTCGGACTGCTAAGCTAGCAACTAGGAACCGGCCGCTTGTCCCTTTCGATCGCGGTACATATTTACCTGCTCAGCACCAGCAGATTAATGTTCAGCTGGTCAGTCGAGCTACACATTGCATTCGGGTGTTTCATCAGCATGCAACTAAAGTGATTATGATCTCTTTCGAATTCGATCCCATGTTTCCAAGCCGAAAACCAAATATCGGTTGAGGAGCTCGGCTCTTGAAATCAGGTGCACCTTCCATCCAAAGTTCGAGCAAATGGTCCTTCGTTCACACATTTTAGACGTTGGTTAAGAATTTACTACTATGAAAACTTTGTTTTTTCCATTAAGTCGTAGCAGAATCGATCTAACATGTTTCTCGGTCAGCATCATACATCTATCCAGTGGCTACCTTTGCTGGTTGATTCCTGATTGATGAGAGTTTTTGTCCTGGTAGATCAGAAACCTCCCATCACATTTCACTCAAACTAGATCAACACAATCTGTTTAGTTAGTTCAGGGGACCACATCCCAGACATACAAGCAATAACAACTGTTCAGGGCTTCAGAACTTCGTTCTTCTTCTCCGAGGGCTTCAGAGCTGCTTCCTTCATCTCCCTGTGTTTTCATCGGTCTGCCCCCGAGCTCAGCTTCGATCAAGCACGTCGATGACACTGTTTTGTTCTTAGAAAATCATTATATGGAAGCTTTAAATTTGAAGTGGGCTCTTTACTGTTATGAGCAGATTTCTGAAATCAGGAATTATTCCTGTCAAGCTG
Organism: Stipa capillata; assembly: GCA_019208055.1. NCBI lineage: Eukaryota > Viridiplantae > Streptophyta > Magnoliopsida > Poales > Poaceae > Stipa > Stipa capillata. The sequence goes on from JAGXJF010003322.1 coordinate 4,062, forward strand.
ACTAAGGGAGATGAGAGTCTTATGCTTCGTTATTTTACTTTAGTTTTATTAAATTGATAGAGAAAGATGAACAATATAATCATATAAGCTGCAATTTTTTCATTGTAAGTTACACCCAAGTGTTGAACTCGATTAATATATTCCTACTACAAGAAAAAACAACTCCTTACATCCATAAGGGTAAAGTTGTACTACTCGTAACAATTGTTTGATGCAGGCCTTTTCTTGCTTCAGGGGGCTGTGAATGCTCTGTTCCTTTCTATTCGCAGGAGCGCTACACACGCGACGTTCTTTCATAGGATGCAGTTACGACGAATAGAAATGGGTCGAGTACACAACATTTGTCAGCTCCACCATACTACCTCTCGCAATCCACATTGCCCCGCGAGCGTCGCGTAGTTGCCGAGAACATGAGTCCTGCTTCAATGGCGGAGCCAGGCCGATTGTCGACTCTGGACAAGGTCTACTCCAACCACATCGGTGAGTGTTTGCCCATAGAAACTCCACTTGAATCGTTCGCCGGCCGAGCCGGCCGTCCGGGGTTACGGAGAGGTGGCTCCGCCGCTGCCCTATTTGCGCCTACTTCAGCAATGAGGGCACCTCGTAGCCTGTGATTACGACGCGCCTAAACACTAGGCGGTTGGGGACAACCAAGAGTGACATGGTCGGCGAATTGCTCCAGTGCGTTGCGTGGTGGTTCTCGTTGAGCATACAGACCTCCCGCTCATTTGAGGAGATAATAAACCACAGTTGTAGGATCGACTAGAGGGGGCAGACAATTTTTAAAGAGGGAATTGCTCCCATACCACTATGTTTTGTGCCCCTCTCCAAAATAGCACCCAAACAACAGACCTCTCCAAAATAGCACTCAATACAACTTGTGTTACACCAAAATAACACTACCACCTATTGCCATCTCACTCCCGTTAGTCAACATGGTCAAAATCAAATTAGCCAGAAGAGACTCTCTCCCAACCCTACCCAGGCCGGCGGCGCTCCCTGTCGCGAGGTGAGGGGCGGCCTCCCCAACCCTAGCAGGCGCGGCGGCGTCCCGAGCGAGGTGCGGTGCGGCGAGGCGGCCTCCCGACCGAGGCACGGCGCGGCGAGGCGGCCTCCCGAGCGGGGCGCGCGCGGCGAGTCGGCATCCCGAGCCGGGCGCGCGCGGCGAGGCGGCCTCCCGAGCGAGGCGAGGCGCGGCGCGGCGAGGCGGAGCGGGGCGCGGCGCGGCAGCCAGGCGGCCTCCCGAGCAGGCCGCGGCACAGCGAGGCAGCGAGGCGACCTCCCGAGCGGGCCTCGGCGCGGCGAAGCGGCCTTCCGAGCGACGCGCCCTCCCCATCCCGAGCAGCGAGCAGTGCGGTGGGCCTCCCCTTCCTCTCTCCGTGTCCCAGAGGGCGTGCGGTGCGGCACGGCGTGCCCTCCCATAAGTCCCGTTCCCATCCACCGGCACATTCTCCCGACCCGAGCAGCCGGAGGTAAATATGCTGTGCTTTTGTCGTTGTCATACGGTTCAAGTATGAGTATGTGCTCAACAAAAATATCTTTCAAATTATGCTTAAAGTTGTATTGTCAAAAACTTTGGAGCTAAATGGAAATGAATATGGAATGTAAATGATATCAATCCCAGCTCGAAGCTATGTGATCTATGTGATCTTTGCTAGTCATAACAAATCATGTGATGTTGTTTCATATGGTTTGATTGCTTGTTTGGCTGCGTTCTTGTTACAGAGCTGATATGATGGATGTGTTTCAAGTAGAAATCAGCGTTCAATCGTATAGTGAGATTTTAGATGGCAGAAAATTGTATCAGAAGGGTAGAACATGGAGTATTGCCGTGGGTCGTGATTTCTCCATGAAAGAGTTGAGGCACGCTGTTAAGGGATATTATAGCTTGTCTGATAACCAGAGAATGACAGTGTGGTACAATTCTTTAGAGGGCGATATTATCTCTTTAATTTCTGAATCTGAGATTGCCGAATTGTTCGATAGAAACATGAATACAAGAGTAGTGAGATTTGGTGTGACCATCGAGAGCAAGCATCAAAACTTTGAAAGCACTCCAAGTGAGGTGTGTCAGCAGACTCCAAGTGATGTGTATGCATGTACTTCAAGTGATCATCTCACACTTGGTGGTGATACAGCTGGCCCTTCGAGCTCTCAGCTCGTGGTTGATGCTGATGCACCCACAGAAGTTCCTAGTGCTGCTCCTTTTTCTGCATGGCCATATCAGTCCTATCAAGGTGAGTTTGAGGATGATATCCCTATTGAACACAATGCAGAGGTAGAGGAGGCAACGGGAGAGGAGTCTATGGCACCCTTGCTCCAGTTGAATGTGAATGAGGCAGTGGCTCCGTTAGGAGGGCAAGATGTTGACAATACCTATGATCCACAATATGTGCCGGGTGATGATGAGACCGTAGTGGCTAACATGGCTCCCACATACATTCATGATAGAAATAATCCAACATTTAAAGTGGGTGCCACATTTCTTGACAGTCAAACTTTTAAGTTAGCATTGAGACAATTGGCTATTAGAGAAGAGTGGCACTTCTCCACTGAATATAGTGAGTCTACTAGATTTCGGGCTCGTTGTTCCGATGATGATTGTCAATGGAGGATACATGCCTCCAAGTTAAAGGGATGCAAGACTTTCATGGTATCTCTACTTCTATGTTTGAGGGATTCTTAATTGAGATATGTATTTGTTTGCATGTAAAGATTCTTAATTATTGTACTCATATTTGTCTTGCTTTGTTTGCATGTAGGTAAAGAGACTTCCCAATCCCCATACTTGTGGTACCACCAACAAACACGAAGGGAGAATGGCGAACAAGGATTGGATTGTTGCTAGAGGAAAAGATATATTGAGGGAGGAGCCTACGTTGGGTGCTAAAGCTATGCAACAACGATTGGAGAGGGAGTTCAATATCAAACTTGGATACAATAATGTTTGGAAAGGAAGAGCCCGTGCACTAGCTGAATTGCATGGTAGCTATCAAGAGAGTTTTCAGTTGTTATGGAGCTTTAAGGAAGAATTACTAGCAGCCAACCCATGAAGTGTTATTGAAATAGACATCAAGACAATTAGTGGAAAGATATACTTCAATAGGTTGTTTGTTGCCTTCAAGCCATGCATTGATGGGTTTTTAGCGGGTTGTAGGCCATATTTGTCAGTAGACTCAACCTTTCTTACTGGACAATATACGGGGCAATTAGCTGCTGCAACTGGTGTGGATGGACACAATTGGATGTTTCCTGTGGCATTTGGGATATTTGACAAGGAGAATACGGCAAATTGGGAGTGGTTCATGAAACAACTGCGAATGTGTATTGGAGAACCAAATGGGCTTGCAATACATACAGATGCATGCAAGGGGTTGGAGAATGCTATTTCTGAAGTGTTCAGAAATTCTGAGCATAGAGAATGCATGAGGTATCTAATGCTGAATTTCACCAAAAAGTACAGAGGTGACATTCTGACAAATATGTGGCCAGCATCGTGGACATATGAAGTAGAGAAGCATGAGGCCTTGATGGCGGAGATAGAAGCACAAAGTCCATCTGCAATCAGCTACTTAAGAAAGGAGCATAACCGTTTGTGGACGAGAAGCAAGTTTTCAGCTACATGCAAAGTTGAGTATGTCAATAACAACCTGGCAGAGGTGTTCAATAGTTGGATAAGAGAGATCAAGCAACTTGCAATCATTGAGCTTGTTGGCAAAATTAGGGAGATGGTAATGAGCATGCGAGAAAAAAGGAGGTCAGTTACAGAAAGGTTGCAGGGTACCATACTACCTAGCGTGTTAAAGGAGTTGAACCAGAAAAGTAAGGGCTTGCACTATAGAGAATCAAGGGCAGCACCTCTACTAGGTAAAATATCAGGAAATGGTTGGAGGCATACAGTTGACTTGGAGAAAAAGGAGTGCTCTTGTCGGTAATGGCAGATTAGTGGTAAGCCGTGCACACATGCTCTTCATTTCATATTCTCTAGAAGGGCCAAGCTAGAGGAATATGTGCATGATTACTTTTCGATAGCAAGATTCAAAGCGGCATACCAAGGTGTTCTCATGCCAATTAGAGGGAAGGCTCAATGGCCCAAGGTAGACCCAGGATTCGTGATCCTTCCTCCCAAATTGAGTAGAAGTGCTGGACGTCCAAAAACCAAGAGGATAAAGAACAGTAGTGAGCCAAATCCAACTAGCAGACAACACCAATGTAAAAGATGTGGACAATTTGGGCATCGCCAAAAGGGATGCAGGGAGAAAGAAGCTGACCGAGATGACGAGGCAATTCCTCCTCCACAACCAACCAAAAGGTAATTTGTTGTATTGGATTCAGTTTGCTAATTTATTTTGGACTTACATATCTCCTTGTCTTCATTTATGTCCTTCTCTTGTAGAAAAAGGTCGAAAAAAGCTGGAACTTCTGCTCTGCACACACCACCTAAGCAAAGTACTCAACCTAATACTTCAAGTCCAATGACAAGGCAGAGGGCAGCAGCCATTGCTAGTGTTTCTACACCTCCTTGTGCATCAACTAGGAGAAAGGCTGCTGCTAGTCCTACTCAAAACAACATGTAGTGCATGAATTATGATGTTTTGGACACTTTGTGTGGACTATTATGTACTTGCGAACATCTTATTTGGTCTTGTATGTGCTTCTGAACTTTGAACACTTTTTGATTATGGTGTGATGTGGTATGCTGCTAGTCCTATTATCAAGTTGTGTACTATAATATTGTGTGCTATAATGTTGTGTATTACTATTTACTTGTCCATTCAGAAGTTTTTGATAGCTGTGTGTTTATTCCCGAGCGAGTTTATTATTCTTTGTCTTATGCATCTTGCAGGCATGAGTCCTTGAGGACACATATCCAGTTCTTGGAGCAACAAGGTATAGCGGTGTCAGCCATCATCATAGCCTCCTGTTTCATAAACCAGCAATCATGCCTACTTTGGATGATAGTATTGCACTGGACGGGTTTGTCATTCCTTACTTTGTAAAGGTGTGCTTCTTGTCCCTGATCACGTAGGAAGCTGATGTATAGTGCAAAGGAGCTGACCATTTGACCAAGGTGGCAATCGAAGTTTTCAACAGAGCACATAGTTGGAGCAATAGAAATTTTACATTCTTCAGCAGTAGTGTTCTGTTTCTGCTGTTTTGTCGAATTCTGTTCAGGCGGTACGTGGCTGCATCCACAGTCTGCTGTCAGTTTCTCTTGTGTGTTCTAGATGAATGAATGGAACACTATGTATGTTGGTTGTATATTGTTTTAATGAAATAGCAGAGGCTGGAGGTGATTCTATTTATTTCTGGTAATCATGTGTTGTCGTAGTTTATGTCACAAGACATCCTTTTTCGCAAAAGTCATGATTGTCGAACTGAAGTCTCCCCAAAATTGATTTCCAGGAGATACTGGTACTTTTGATTGTTCATTAGTTAATTAGTTTCTGGAGCTTTACCGGGTATCAAGTAATCCTGCATAAATATTTATTTGTTATTTTCGTTAGTCAATTACTCCTTTTGTTAGTTTTGAAGTCTCTTTGTTTCGCTGCACAAAGTTTCTTTCTTTTTGCTGTATTAGTTGTTTGCATGTTTGTACAGCAGCCAGCTCAACGATGTGTTTATTTTCTGAGTCAATCAATTAATGTATAGGTTAACTATATTGTTAGTGATTAATAAACGCTATATATTATTCTTGTCACAGTTGAAGAGAATAATTTCTGACAGAGAAAAGGCTTCGGCAAAGAAGACTTGAAAATTAAGAAGATGAGGAGATAACATGAACATGACCACCAAATCATGGTTAGAGAGGAAGTATATAGTGCAAATGAAAACGAATTAATGTATGTCTGAAGCATCGATCAGCATTACCAGGCCAACACAAGAATCAGACACATGCCTATTTGAGATCTGAACACATTTGGTTTTCATTTCTGCAACTTGCACAGGAGCACCAATCATGCCAGTTCAACACTACTCCACAGAGAAAAAATGTTATGAGCCTAATCAAACCTCTCCTCGCATAAAATTCTTCTGTAATGCTCTTCACAATGTACAAAGTACAACAACTAAAACATGAAGAGAGAATTCCATTCTCCTTGGCAATACAGATGCAATACAATTCTCTCGTACAACAACGTACAAAAAGCATCAACAGCATCAGACAGGGCATCCGATGAGGCCATTCTCGTTGCAGTCGGGGCACCGCCGGAACTCGCCGGAACTCGCCCGCTCGGGAGGTCGCCTCGCTGCCTCACTGTGCCGCGGCCCGCTCGGGAGGCCGCCTGGCTGCCGCACCGCGCCCCGCTCCGCCTCGCCGCGCCGCGCCTCGCTCGGGAGGCCGCCTCGCCGCGCCGCGCCTCGCTCGGGAGGCCGCCTCGCCGCGCGCGCCCGGCTCGGGATGCCGACTCGCCGCGCGCGCCCCGCTCGGGAGGCCGCCTCGCCGCGCCGCACCTCGCTCGGGACGCCGCCGCGCCTGCTAGGGTTGGGGAGGCCGCCCCTCACCTCGCGATAGGGAGCGCCGCCGGCCTGGGTAGGGTTGGGAGAGAGTCTCTTCTGGCTAATTTGATTTTGACTATGTTGACTAACGGGAGTGAGATGGCAATAGGTGGTAGTGTTATTTTGGTGTAACAGAAGTTGTATTGAGTGCTATTTTGGAGAGGTCTGTTATTTGGGTGCTATTTTGGAGAGGGACACAAAACATAGTGGTATGGGAGCAATTTCCTCATTTTTAAATAATTGGACTCGCTATATGATATGCAAAGGGAAACAACTAGGAGCTCAATCACACAATTCAACTCTAAGAATGTAAAGTGCGTAAATGTTATCGAGCAAAGAAATAACCAAATGGAGAAACACTTTGGAATGTTTGTTGTCGAAGTTTGGATCATCTGCGTCATACTACACAGAGCGAATCTTGGATGGTCCAATCTCAATCAAGAATGCTCCGAGATTGTGTCAGAGACTCTGTGATACGGCCTGACTACCGTTAACCTTATTTCAGAGAAGATCACATGCTAGCATGGAGGGATACCGAAATACTTTGTGCCAGCTAGACGTCGGGAGAGAGAAATCCAAGCTACTGTTACAATTGGCGCCAATAAGTACGACAAAATTAACTCAGGTGGTGGTGGCTAAAGGTGGGACTCGGGCCGGGTAATTCCGGGCTTGTCCAAGGCCTGGCCGGCATGGCTCGGAGCCCAGAACGACCCGGCACGGGTCCTTGGCGGGCCGGGCCGGCATGGCACGAAGGCCCGGACCGGGCCGTGCCGAAGTTTTGCGCCCGGTGGGCTGCACGGCCCGGCACGATGCTACGGGCCGTGCTGGTGCTGGCCCGGCCCATCTCCTCGCCGCCCCGCTCCCGTCCCCGGCCCAGCTCCCTGCTCGCGCCCTCCGGCCAACCCTAGCTCCCCCGGCCCAGCTCCCCGCAGTCCCGCTGCGCGCGCCTGCCGCTCCCCGCCACCTCTCGCAGTCCCGCAGCGCGCGCCTGCCACTACCCTCGCCCGCCGCGCACGCCCGCCGCCACCCCGCCGCCACCCTCGTCGGCCACCACCGTCGCCTGCCGCGCGCGCCCGCCGCTCCCCGGTGCCGCCACCCTCGCCCGCTGCGAGCTCCTCCCTCCTCCCTCCTCCTTCCTCTCTCCTCCGCCCGGCACCCTCCGGCCGCTCCCCGCGCTTCCTTCGCCCGGCGCCCTCCGACCGCCTCCCGTGGCGGGCTCGTGCCGGCACGGCGGGCCACCTTGCCGTGCTTGGGCCCCGGCCGCGGCTCCCCGTGCCAGCACGGCATGGCACGGCGGGTCCGACGGGCCGTGCCGGCACGGCCAACCTCGGGCACGAAGCACGGCGGGCTCGTGCCGGGCCGGCACGACACGGCCCGAGTCCCGGCACTGGTGGTGGGCTCGGATTGCATCCGTTGATGAGGTTGAGCCTAGGTACAAAACTCCATATCGGCATCTTATTAGTTTGAATATGAGTTCCAGGAGTTGGAGATAAATGAGCTGAGAGGTGTTCTGTTACTAAATAAATAGTCCAGGTGCTAGTGTGTTTCTTGCATGTGTTAGATTTTAATTCTAAGAGTTTTGAGTACTAGGGTTCCTTTTACGTTTTCTTTTGAAAAGGAGGTTAACACTCCCGGCCTCTGCATCGTTACGATGCACACAGCCATATTATTAAAGAACAAGTAGCATCATTGGTACAAAGAGAGCACAACAAGGAGATAAAAGCCACAACCAGCGTCTAATAGGAATACATGCCTACACACATAGCTTATTAGTGGACCGCCATCCAAACCGGTTGAATGCATCCCCTGCGACCGTCTCCCATCGGTTGCACCCAAAAGCCATATGATCCTGCACTTCCGCATGTTGAAGTAAGGACCATGTACGGATCCATCCTGTAGCCTTGAACGTAACCTGCAAATTTTTTTGGATCTTTGTTCTGTTAAATACACAGTCATTACGACAATTCCATAATGACCAAAGAAAAGCACAAACTCCCACACGGATAAGCGCTTTAAATTTAGGACGAACCCTGTCGGACCCCAGATTCCATAACAGAGAGTCTTAAGAGGAATCACTCGCTAAGTCGAAACGTCAACCCCGATCTCAACTCACGGTTGTCAAATCCGAGAGGAGTGGAGTGATATGGCTTTGAATAGCCCGAGACGTCAACCCCAAAGCTTACTCCGGCAAGTTAATGCACAGAGCAGTAGGGTGATATGGTCTCCTCACTCTTTCCCACTGAGCCGGAACATCAACCCCGACCTCGTCCCGGCAAACTAATGCACTGCTGGAGTAGGGTGATATAGTTCCCAACCTCTCAGTGGAGAGTCACTTCACAGGAGTGATTAAACTTAATAACTCTATGTTAAAGACTCTGAAATCCTACCTGCATCATGCACTTCAAACATACACGCATTGTACACGACACAGGGGGGAGAACAAACCAGTATCATAACAGAGACTCTACAACCGAAACTGCAATAATACTAGTTGTTCGGAAACTTAACAACATATACATAACAAAAGTTATTTGCACAGCGAAAATTTAAGTTTGGCTGAGAAGCCTGAAGGTAGGGCCAAAAGTGGCGGCAGAACCAACCAAGCTGCCGAACCCAGGGCAGGACCACTGCCCGGGATCACCAGCGACTAGTCGATGTCAGCGTCGATTTCAACGTAGAAACCATCCGCTGCCGGAGTGGTTTCCTCTGCACACAAATTATCAACGAATGCAGGGTGAGTACAAAAATGTACTCCGCAAGACTTACAGGGGAAATTAATAATAGATGCATCAGGTATCAAGAAGGGCTATTTGTGGACTAGTTTTGCAGAAAGCTAATTTATTCTTTCACAATACCTGTAAGTAGATTGAAATCCGTCTACTGGAATGCTTTGCAAGGAGAGGAGCTGAAATTGCATAATGAACTCTAAGCAGACCATCGAACACATGAAACCCTCGATTCTTCCTCGACCACCAGGGAGGAAGCAATCGCTAAAACCACATCCTCAAAGTTGATCAGTTTTAGATGGGGGTTATACTTGTCTAATTCGATGCGGATTCTTACCAAGCTGTCCATAACCGCGGACACGGCTATTCGAATAGTTTAAACCCTGCAGGGGTGTACATCTTTACCTACACGTATCAACCGACTCTTAGTGCTACCAAGTACACATTTTCACGAGGTGTGCTAGCAAAGGGTGGTTGAACACGACCTTTACAATGTTTTTGACTTAGGTATGAGCCGCCCTAATGGGCTAATCCGCGAACGACAGTTCGGCCGATACTTCGGCGCGGTCCCACTAGTTGTGACAGGTGATACATCCCCGGTCCCGGACCGTGTGTAACCCTCACTCCTATATTGTTGAATCACACCACCTCCTTGTTTTCCACGCACCCAATTCACGAAAACGGCAAACTATACGGCTCATATCCTAAGCCTAGACAGGTTATTCAGTCGTGGGTGGCCCATTATACCACCCGCGTAGAAGTACGCAAATCTTGGTTCGAAAGGACACCAGGAACCGGTCCTTGTGGGATGAACGAGACAACCCACCATGCTCCAAGCATGGCCTCTCGCCTATGCCCGATTTGATATTAGTAGGATTATTAAACATTCCCGGTGAACACCCACCTAATCCCTAACCCATCGAGAGTATTGTGTTTTGTCTGCCATCCAAGGAATTACGACTTTTACCCGACTAAGCAGGTCTAAGCATCAATAGATACATAAATACTCGTAAGCAACAAGTAATCTACTCTAAGTAGGTTGGGAGGGTCGGTGGTGTTGATTGAGCGACAAAGTAAGTTTTCATGCAAGGAATAGGGCTAACTCAGCATAAAATATCAGTTGAGCGCATGCGATATTATTTGAAAATAAATAGTAAATTGCAAATAGTAGGTTATCCGCAAGATGATCAAAGGGGGCTGCTTGCCTTGCGGTTCAGCGACTAGATCCTGTTCCTGCTCAAAGTTATACTCGTCGTGATCCTCCGGTCCTATCGGAAGAACGAAAACACAGAAAACAAGCGTAGTGTGAACACCACGATGATGAACTTCGGCATGAGATGCAATGTATGCCATAAGCTAGAGGATTCAAAATAAAGACTAACGCAACTGGAATCAGGTTAATCGGAGTCCGGACGCGCAAGATATCGCGATCCGAAGATTTCCGGGGTTTGGGGAAACCCTAAATGGAGTTTTTAGTCAATTTCACTTTTCCTAGCATGCAAACATGGATGAAAATGATGTATTTGAGTAGCTCTCATTTTTCTGAACATTTTGATATATTATTTGCATTTTTCTGACAAAGTATGAAATGTCTATGAATTTTATACAGTTTAATCCCTTTGTTGTATTTTTCTCAGTAAAGAAATTAAATATTTAAATCCTAAATACTTTTGTTACTCAGGTGATATCTAGCCACAGGGGATGACAGTGGGCCCCCTTAGTCAATTTGGGTCAAAATTGACCAAGCCTATGACAAGGGGACCCACATGTCATATGTATATTCTTTTCTCTTATATTTTTCTTTAATTCTCTCGGGTGGGACCCAGTTGCCATTGAGACACATTTAATCTACTCACTAAATGCACCGGTAGCTATTAATATCAGCAATAATTGTGTCGGATTAGCAATAAATGGCATTACTTAGCACTAACTGTTGCATTAAACCTAGTTAGCATTGAATACACTGTTAAGTGTGTCTTAACCGGCTAATTAAAGGGCATCAACGCCCTAACGGGCTCGGTTGGCCGGCGGCTTGACCAGTGGCGAGGGGAGGCGGTGGCAGGGCTCACCGGCGGCGAGGCGGGGCACGGCGGCGCTTACCGGCGGCGAGGCTAGGGCTTAGGTCAGGGCGGAGCGACGTAGGGGGCGACGGCGGGGCAGGCCGGAGTCGGGGCGGCGAGGGGCGACCGGGGCGACGGGAACCGAGGCGGGCGGCGGAGCTCCGAGGGCGCGGCGGTGGAGCTCGGTTACGGAGGCGGCGCTTCCGAGGAGGGAGCTCCGGAGGCGCGGCTCCGGTGGCGAGGAGGGCTCCGGCGACGGGGATCCGGAGGGTGGCGCCGGTTCGGGGAGGCACGGCGGTCGCCGGGGTGGACCGAGGCGCGGTGGAGCGGAGGTCGGAGGTAGGGCACCGGAGGGAGCTCGGGGCGGAGCAAGCGGGAAGGAGGAGGGGCGACGAGGCCGGGTGAGCGGAGGGAGACCGGAGCGGCGGCGAGAAATCAAGAGGGAGCGGCGCGGCAATGGAGAGGGGCGGCGGAGGAAATGGGGAGAAAAGGGGGCGAGCCAGCCGAGAAGGGCTTTTAAAAAGGGGAGGGTGAGCGGCGAGGTGGCGCGGTGGCAGGAAGGGCCTGCCACGCGGCGGGAGAGAGAGGAGCGGGGGGGGGGAACCATGGGCGGCCGGGGTGGAGAGAGAGAGGGAGGCGGGGAAGAAGAGAGAGGAGGGGGTGGTGCGGGGCGGGCCGGATGGGCCGCGCGGGAGAGGAAAATGGGCCGGGGAAAGGCCCGGCCGGGGGGAGGGTTAGGTAGGGTTTTTGATTTTTCTTTTGATTTTTGATTTTCTGATTCCCACAATGCTTTGCAAATTTAAACCAATTCAAACCCAGGCTGCAATTCAAAACCATTTCAAACTTTCCTGTTGACTCAATTTCAATTTCAAATTCTTTTCTAATTTCATTCGTTTCTTTTGAATGAGTTTCACAACTTAAACAGATTTGAGACCTCCATTGAAATTCAAATTCCTAGCTCCAAATTTAATTGATCTTTATGCAATGCCATGCCATGATGCACAAGCAAAGACTTAATATTCTGGGGATGTTACAAACCCCACCCAACCAGTTCCCGAACAAATTCGCTATACTAGTCGGTGGAGGCAGGTTGAAAGCTACATGAATCGTACGCCAAAGGAGGGCAGCAAACGGGTAGGATATGAAAAGATGATGATTTGAGTCTTCCTGATCACAAAAGCAACATGTTTTAACCCCCTGCCACCTTCTCTTTGCCAGATTATCCTTCGTTATGATGACCCCCCTATAAAGAAACCACATGAAATTTTTTTATCTTAAGCGGCACTTTCGTTTTCCAAATGTGCTGGCGACAAAAGACAGGTCCAGTATTTATGAGATCCGCATACATAGATTTGACTGAGAATACCCCCGAAGAGCACAGACGCCATCAGAAGGAATCATGTTCGTTAGTTAGGTTGACCGACATCAACTGATGCACTAAGTCGAGCCAAGCTATCCACTTATCTCCGATCAAAGCCCATCGAAACAGAATATTCAACGGATTTGTCCCTAGTATTGTGCTAACGAAAACCTCTTTCTGTTGCACAATATTGTAGAGTAACGGGTACTGTAAAACCAAAGGCGTATCTCCCAGCCAAGTATCCTGCCAAAAGCGTGTAGTTCGACCATCGCCAACTGTAAAACTGCCTCTACAAAAGAACGGAGTCTTAACTCTCATCAAGCCTTTCCAAAAAGGCGAGTCTGACGGCTGAGCCATAACCTGCGATAGAGTCTTAGAGTGAAGGTATTTGTTGCGCAGCAACTTTGACCACACCCCCTCCTCCTCCGTAAGAAGCAATGCCGAAACCCCCTTGGTCTCTTGGCCTACAAAGGATGTCCCACTTCGCTAAGCGGTAATTTTTTTTTATGTTCGTCACTCTGCCAGAAAAATCTAGATCTGTAATAATCAAGTCTTTTCCGCACCCCTTTTGGTACTTTAAAGAATGAGAGCATGAACATAGGTAGGCTGGTAAGCACGGAGGTAACCAGGACCAGACATCCTCCATAGGACATTAGTTTTCCTTTCCAACAGCTGAGCTTCTTCTCAAACCTATCCTCAATACACTTCCACTCTTTATTCGTAAGCTTTCGGTAGTGAATAGGTATTCCGAGATAATGAAACGGAAGATTGCCCACCTCACATCCGAAAAGTTGTTGATAAAGATGCTCATCCTCTTTGTCGCGCCCAAAGCAGAATAGCTCACTCTTGTGGAAGTTAATTTTAAGCCCGGACAGTTGCTCAAAGAGACAAATATATTAACTGCCTTGTCTAAATCGTGCTCCATAAATATTATAGTATCGTCTGCATACTGGAGAATGGATATCCCCCCATCTACCAAATGTGGGATGAGACCACCCACCTGGCCGTCCTCCTTAGCCCTAGCTATGAGGACCGCCAGCAAATCAGTAACAATGTTGAAGAGGATCGGCGACATAGGATCACCTTATCTCAAACCCTTCTGGGTTTGGAAATAATGACCTAAGTCATCATTAACTTTCACCCCAACACTGCCACCCTGAACAAAAGTCTCCACCTACTTCCTCCAGGCAGGATCAAACCCCTTCATTCGCAGAGCTTGTTGTAAGAATGGCCATTTGACTTTATCATAAGCTTTCTCAAAGTCCACTTTAGCGATAACTCCGTCGAGTTTCTTAGAGTGAAGCTCATGAATGGTTTCATGAAGGACAACCACCCCCTCTAGGATGTGTCGTCCAGGCATGAAAGCCGTCTGAGTAGGACGAACCACTTTGTGAGCAATCGCAGTCAACCTATTAGTACCCACTTTGGTAAAGATTTTAAAGCTAACATTAAGCAAACAGATTGGCCGAAATTGTTCAATATGCACAGCGTCCTCCTTCTTAGGAAGCAATGTGATTGTTCCGAAGTTAAGCTTAAACAACTAAAGCTCGCCGTTGAATAAGTCTTCAAACAACGGCATTAGGTCTCCCTTGATAGTCCCCCAACATCTCTGATAAAATTCTGCCGGGAATCCATCTGGTCCCGGTGCTTTATTACTTTTCATTTGTGAGATGGCATCATACACCTCTGCTTCCGTAAAAGGCGCTGTCAACACAGCATTTTCTTCCGGGGAGAGTTGCAGGATATCCTCCGTGGCATCCTCGTCCATCGACACGAAGTTGGATACCGGGGAACCGAACAATTGCCTATAGTAATGAGATATATAAATTCTAAGATTCTCCTGACCCACAATGGTTCCCTCGTCTTGTTCTAGCTGGATAATTTTATTTTTTGATGTTTGCCATTAGCGATCAAATGGAAGAATTTAGTATTATTATCTCCCTCCCTAACATATCTCACTTTAGCACGTTGGGCCCATTTGATCTCCTCCTCCCGCATAAGTTTAGCTAGATTCTCTTCAGCTTCCCATTTGTCAGCGCCTTCTGCCAAACCGAGGGGGGCTGATTCTGCTTTTATATCTAACGCATCAATAAGAGCTAATAACCTTTCTTTTTCTTTCTTATAAACCCCACTGGCATTCTTAGCCCATCCACGAAAGAATTGTCGAAGATGGCGAATTTTATATTGCCACCTCTCTATATTAGTGGATCCACGTATTTCTTTTCCCCATTTTGCGGCTACCATCTCGACAAAACCCTCTCTCGCAAACCATGAGAGCTCCAAAGAGAAAGCTGCTTTGTTCCCCATGTGAGCGGCCTCACCGGAGTCTAAAAGGAGAGGCGCATGATCAGAAATGCCTCTTTGCAACGCACGCACCGTCACTAGGGGAAATTTTTGTTCCCATTCAACACTAGCCAGGACACGATCAAACTTCTCTCATAAGTTGGCGTGGCTAGGCTATTGGCCCAAGTAAACTGACGACCTGAAAGAGCGATCTCCCTCAAGTCCAGATTTTCAATTATAGCATTGAACATAAAAGGGCATCTAGCATCGAAGTTAGCATTGTTCTTTTCGTCCTAACGACGAATAATATTGAAGTCCCCTCCCACAATCAAAGGTAAACATTCATCACCACAAATACGAACTAGCTCAGCAAGGAAGGCGGGTTTGTGCCCATGCTGCGCAGCTCCATAGACCGCAACAAGAGCCCAATCAAAACGTCAAGGATGGATCGCACATGAAACTTAATGGCATAATCCCCCACCTCCATTTTCCTAACGTCCAGCGTCAACCTATTAACTCCGAGCAAAATACCACCCAATCTCCCATGCGGAGGAAGGCAGTACCATGCAAAATCTATACCACTACAAATATTACCCAAGAATTGAGCAGTAAAGTCAGGTCTACCGGTCTCCATTAGAGCGATAAAATCTAACTTTTGCTCCCAAGAAGTTTCCGCTAGAAAACGGTGCTTAGCCAAGTCACGTAGACCTCTGCTGTTCCAGAATATGCCTCTCATTCGTCAGGAAATTTCTTTTTGAACTTGTTTCTAGAACTACGACGCACCGCAGAAAGGTTGTACTGTTTCCGTGTACGCTTGCGAGGGACCTTTATCGGGACCACTGGATCGTCCGCATGACTCTCCGATGCCTCTACACTCTCAAGATTGAGGTCCTCACACATAGACTGAATGGCTGGTATAGACAGCCCATTTGGATCGCCATCCTCAATGGGTGTAGTAGCAGCTATTTTCTTTAACATAACCATGGCTCGGTCCACCTCCGAGTCCAACAACTCGTTAACAGACATGGCAACCTCATGCCCATTCTTTCCCATCGAAACACCTAGTCTAGACGCTTTTGCAATAATTATCTCCTCCGAAAAAGAAAGAACCAAAAACGTGAATTAATAGTCATACTTGTGGAGGTCTCGACGTCCCTTAACTTGGCCGCACGCATTGCACGGCCCATCTGCAACTCGTCCGCATCCTGTTGTGCGCGAATCCGCATACTCGCACGTCGATCCGTCGAAGAGGGGTCGGGTATGCCTCCAAAGGCAATGACCTCAGCCTCAGAAGGTCGCGACCCCACCGCCACCTGTGGTAGAAACGGAGGAGAAGCAGTTGATGCCACGATGCCTCCACCCAAAGTGAAGGCACCTCGCTGAACGAGGACGCACTTGTCCAGGGGAATGCATCGGCGAATGGTGTGTCGGAGAAGACCTCGTCGGGCCGGGAGGCACCAGCACCGCGCCCCTGTCAACACCTGTGAATGGCGTCATAGGTGGAGGGGTACGAGCGGGCCCCAGCACAGAAGTCGTCCGAGGGGAAGGTACTACAGCCACACCATCGTGTGACATCGTCGGCATCACCTCCCACCTCGGTATCTCGTCATCCGCGTGGAGGGAGCGAACCGCCGCCTGCGGTGTGCTCCTCCCAGGCTCGATCGGCAACAACAGAGGCGACGACGTCGTCACAAAACCAGGGCGCAGCGGCGTCGCAGGTAAGCTGGCGTGACATTGCCGCTCCAACTGGAGCCGACCGGAGCTCAGCCTTGCCGGCTTGGAGTCAGGGCTCAGCGACGAGAGGGCCGGCAACGGAGCTGTACTCGGCGAGCCACCCGGCAACTGGGACCTGCGTGACGGCGGCGACATGGGGCATCGCACCACGTGAGCAGGAGAAGAAGCGCCAAGTCACTGGACCGCAGCAGCAGGCAGCACCCCACGGCTCGGTGGTGACCCAGGGGCTACACGCTGCAGCATCCGCTCAGAAGATGACTCCACGCAGAGGCTCGGCGAGTCCCCAAAGAGCGGAAGCACGTCCAGACTCCGCATCGCCGGCAAAGTACGCTCTGGGCTCGCATCGAGCGGGTCGACGGTCGAATCCGAAGTGCCACGGATCATCATGGGAGAAAGCGGCGGCACCTCGTGCTCTGCCGGGTCGTCCTCCTCGACCCTGTCACTCCACAAATGAGGAGGATCAGAGAGAGCCCCGAAGCAGCCGAATCGAATAGACGCCACTGGTGAGAGAGCAACTGTCTTGCTCTGCTGTGGAACAGACGTCGTAGAGTTGCCCACATTCCCAGCGTGCTGGCTCACCGAGCTTTCGCTAGCCTTGGTAACAGAATTGTCATCTCCCTTGGCACGCTTATCCTCCCGCCTTTTCATAGGATCCCGGTCAACATCGTCATCCAGTTTATTTTTAAAAATGCCATCCTCAGCCGGCTGTTCTCTAGGAAACGGATGTCCCTCAATCTCCAAGCGAAGCTCATACCCAACATTCTGATAATACCAGTCAACATATTCTGGGATATCTGCAATATTGACCACCATGACAAGAGCTCGAACAACCTCGTGCTGGCGAGTAAATGGCATATCCAACGACTTGGTTTTGCCAATAACAGAACCAATACTCCAAAGACCCAGAAAATCATTCATTGCATCATATGGTACACCATTAAATCTAACCCATGCCTCCTGAAGAGGGTAACCAACGGGAGCTCGGCTTGCCCACTCATCGAACTTTAGCGAACAAGGACTATCCGGCACTTTAAACTCACCAAAGACAATCAACCGAGAGAGATCAGCCTTTGTAGGAAAATCCACCTTGAACACATTTTTCTCAAATTCGTGAACCATCCAGTGAAAATCAGCTCGAACCAGTCTCTGCAACTGCGTCGCAACCTGTGCAGTGGAAAGGGAACCGCCAGAGACCCGAACAATCCCCGTCCTCGTACTCTCCACACGAGGTCTGCAAGAGTCTGAACGTGGGGTCTCGAAGAACATCAGCTTGTGACTGCACACACCATAAGTCGTTACTACAGGCTTTGGCATTGTCAGTAGAGGACAATCTTCAGACTTGTGATCAGGCCGCTGGCAATTGTCACACAAAGGAACCGTGCAATCAACGGAAAAATGTCCAGGCCACCCACAACGGTAACAGTGATTTTTCTCCTTTTTCTTTGCATTTTTGCCCGCCGTAGAAGAGTTAGGAGCCTCGTCCTGAGCCGGTAGCTGTGGAGCAGTGGACATTGCAAGCGATGGAGCAGCCAGCCCAAGCGAAGCCGTCGGCACCGTAGCAACTAGCCTCCCGGCCCCGCCGCTGGCGCCAAAGGCAGCAAAAGAGGCTGCGCCTGGGCCGGTGATTGGTGAACCGGAGGCAGCTGCACCTGCTCGGCATGATGACCAGTCGGAGCAGGCACCAGCTGCGGACCGGTTTGTACAACCGCATCCGCCAATCCGCGCGAATGGGGCTCCCGGCTACGGTCATATTGCCCACGGCCACCTCTGCCGCCACCGTGACGACCTCCACGAGGACGGGAACGACGTAGGCGATCCCCGGTAGGCCCGCTGGCTCCCTCGACGAAGCTCCCGAACTCCATAGCCTCGCCTTCTGCAGCACACCCGCCGTCGCGGGCATAATTGCCATCATCACGTGTATAGTAGTCACCGGCCTGGTTGTAGTCACCGGTGTCGCGGTCATCGGTACGGCCGCCGCCGTAATAGTGCCGCTGACTGGAATAACCACGACCGCCGGTCGACGACGACCCCCCGTAGTAATCCTCGCCGTAATTGCCGTATGCCGGATCCCCGCAGAACCCGTTCCACCCGTCAGCACAACCACCATAGCCATCACAGCCCGACGAGTGCCCACCGCGGCCGGGCGCGTACCCGCCTCTACCAGCGTAACCACCACGCTCCTGACCACCGCGGTAGCCAGCTGTGCCGCGGCCAGCGTGAGCACCTCCACCTCGGTTGTATCCACCACGGTAATCACCACGGCCGCCGCTGGTAGGATGCGGCAACGGCGGGACCGGCGGTGGGGGTCCCTTGCCGCGTCCCAAGAACGGACCCGACTGTTCCGCCATGACGACGTCAATGAACCGGCGTCGATCACCGGACAGAGTAGACGCCCAGATCACCGGCGCACGTCCCCTACCGAGGTTACGAATAAGGCGACCGCTACAAATCGGCATGCCTAATTTTGCATTTCATAGGCACAGTGCACAGCCGTCGGATTAGATGGTAAGATTAGCAATAAACATGATTAACTAAATTTACGGGAAACATTGTTAGTGACTGTAGGAAACAATTGTAGTGATAATATGAAACATTGTGGGCTCCTTTTGTTAATGCAACATGGAAACATTTGTATAGCAAGAGGGAAACACTTTACTAAACCTTGCACAACAAAATTTTTGAACCAATACAACAATGGAAACACATGTTGTAGATCCGATTTTTAAGGAAACTGATCCCGAAATTTTAGGGAACAAATTGCGAATTTAATTGGTTTAATTGACGATTGAATTGGCCAGAGTAGATATGCGTGGAAACATTGTTGTCGTGATACAGAAACATATAGTTAAGACGTAGGCAACAAAATTGTTGACCCAATGCAACACATGTCGTAGATCCGATTTTACAGAAACAAAATTGGTTTAATTAGTTTCTTTCATCTAGGTATTTTGTCTCCTATACAAGAAAAAAATGTTTCCTATACAACAAAAAAATGTTTCATCTGCGTGGAAACATTGTTGTCGTGATACAGAAACATATATTTAAGACATAGGCAACAACCTTATTGAACCAATGCAACACACGTCGTAAATCCGATTTTACAGAAACAAAATTGGTTTCTTTCATCCAGGTATTTTGTTTTCTATACAATAAAAAAGTGCTTCATATACACCAAAATTTTGTTTCGTGCAACACGGGTTTGGGCATGGAGTTGCCGAAGAGGAAGGCGGCGAGCTTCTCGGGAAGGAACAGGCAGGGGAGGCGGACGAGCTCGCGAGGTGGTTTTCGTGCAGCGCGGGAGCAGCGAGGCTCGGGAGCGGACGGTGATGCGTGGCATGGCGCCGAGCTGCCGACCCCGCCGGCGTGGCCGCCGGTGATGGAATCGAACTGCGCCTCCACCCTCTTGAGGAACTCCATGGCCTCCTCGATCGGTCGCGTCAGTTCCTCCTGGTACTTTGCCATCATGGTACAGTACGCCTCCTGCGGAATATTTGATTAGTTAGCACACGAATTGATGGATCAAGAAACCGCCATGCCATGGTGTGATCGGGATCGTGATTCAGGAACGAACTAACGGACCATGAACTGGTCTATCCGGGTCATGCGGCTCGTACCGGTCCGGCGCGCGGCCGATTGCGGCCGATTGCAGGCGATCTTGCTTAGAAATCTAGATCAAGAAACAACCATGCTTTTTCCCTACGAACACAGAGAACAAACTTTCCAAGTCAGCCATATATCAAGAGGAAGCAAAATTAGATCCAACTGCAGTGTGCAGCTAGAGATCCAGAAGATGCAAAGATCCAAGTGAAATTGTGCAACCAAGAAAAAGATAAGTTTGCACCTGGATCTACCTCAGTGGAGTAGCAAACGCGGCCGCCGGCCAGCACCCTGTGGTGGTGATGCGCATGATAAGGAAGGGAAGCAGCAAGAGCACCTAGGTGGTGGGAGGACGGGGGAGGGATGGGATTGGGGCAGCAGCATTTTTCGGGACGCGTTGATTAAGGGCGGTGGTAATTTGTTGTAATTTGCTAGAAGATTTTAGGCTGCCGGATTTGTTTGGATCAACGGCTGGATCCTGTGATTAAGAAAAAGCAAATCGGTATGCCGGGCTGTAGAGTTTACCAATATACCCTAGGTAGCGACGGCCACGCCTACAAGCGGGCAATGACGCCATGCAGAGCTGGGCCGCATGCCCAATCTCCGCAACAGCAGACTCGCAACGCTGCGACTAGGCTGCATGCCCAGCTGGATCAGAAAGCTCGGAGATCTGAGTGTGGGCCGCATGCCCAACTCGAAACTCCGCAGGGCCTGAATTTGGAAGGGCCGCATGCCCAACCGGAGCCAACAGAGAATTCAAACGTACCTGACGAATGACAGCTGCCGGAGTCGTTGAAGCAGCCATGGAAGCCGTCACCACCAATGTGGTCATCACCGGCGCCCTGTACTCCATAGACCTCTTGTCCAATCGGATTCGAGGACATCGGCAAACGTGACTCGCGCCCGAGACACGGCCGAAAGAGGGCCTCGCCATGGCCGCAATGACCGCCGGGATGCCACCCTACAGAGGTCCGCCGCTAAAGCCTGCTCGTCGCCGCGTACTCCGTCGGCCGCCTGCATCGCCCTCGCAGGATCAACAGCTGGGACCTGCAAAAAACCTGCCGCCTCCGCCGATGAGTACCCAGCCATCCGCGCGTCGTCGGTGAGTATAGAAGGCGAAGGAGATCCGGCCGGCGCTTCCGGGGGTGCAGGATCATCGTCGGCGTCCTCATCGTCCGATTCTGGGGAGAGCGCCCAGAATCGGCTCCCAATCGCCCGTGTCGCCGCTCCGGAATTACCAGAGCTGTCCGAATACATCCACCTTCCCGTTCTTTTACGTGAGACTAGTAAGCGTGCACGTGCAACGCACGTCTCAACTAATTATAATTATAAAAAATTATAAATTATACTCCCTTCGTCTATCACAAAAACAATATTGCATCTTGAGAAGATCAATAACATGCACAGAGGGATCCTATAAATGCGAATCATGTGCAATCATCACCACCTTAACATCACTCTTAAGGTGAGCACCTACTGATCCTATAGCAACACCAACACAGATCCACAACGGTTGTACAAGCAGCCCGCGGCGAGGCAACAACGGAGCCAGTGACGGAGAGGATCTATCCATATATACCTGATCATTAATAGTTAATTCATTGCAAAGAGTGCATTAGCAAATATCAGTGATCACGATCAAATTCTATATAGAGAGTTCATAGTACTACAAATACAATGACACGAAGGAACAACAGACCTGTCTCATCCCTCTAAGACCTCTCTGTAAACAATGTTCTTGGTGCTTTTTCCATTGGGATCTATTTCTTTGTTTGGCTTTGCTAAAATCCGAGTCGTTTGCCTTGACACACCTCTTGACAATGCAACATAAAGTTGGCCGTGGGAGAACACAGGCTCGGGAAGGAAAATACCAACATTTGGAATGGTTTGTCCCTGCGCCTTATTTATAGTCATCGCAAAACTCAGTCGGATGGGGAACTGTTTCCTCTTAAACTTGAAAGGAAGTGAAATGTCATCCGATGGCAACAAAGGGATTCTAGGTATAAACACCCTCTTTCCAGCATGTTGGCCACCAACAATCTCGGCGTCAATTGCATTATCTTGGAAGGTTCTAATCATCAGCCTTGTTCCATTGCACAGGCCGTTGTGAGGATCAAGATTTCAGAGGAGAATGACAGGACAGTTCACTTTGACTTTCAAAACATGTGGGGGCAAGCCATTTGGCGTGAGGGAGTTTAGAAAGTCAATCGGGTAGTTATTGTGCGAATCATCTTCAACAGAGTCAAAGCTATGGTATACCTTTTCTTGGCCTGAAAACTTGTCAATCATCTTTGCATTCAGATCGTCCACGTGCTCATTCTTGGTTGAAAGAATAGCACGTGTGCTCATGTACGCTCCTGATCTAGCATTGTCATGTAGCGATGGGAACACGTCTTGGATGAGCTTATTAATTGCTTCTTCATTGGCAGTGTAACCGATCACAATGTCATCAGGGAGGCGGACATAATCATCACCAATTGTCTCTTCAGTTCCATTGCCAATTCTTAGGAGGTATTCAGAGAACCATGGGTCAGTTTGTGCCCTCATATTGCGTGTGAGACATATCTTCCTAATCTTCTCCCATAGATAAGATCTCTGCAGGGTAGCGTCAGTGATCTGTGCTCTTGTCCCCCGAGTAACCACAGGAAGGACCTACCTAAAATCTCCACCAAACACCAAAATCTTCCCCCCAAAAAGCAAACCACATCCCATAATATCTTGTAGTGACCTATCGAGTGTCTCAACTGCTTGACGCTTTGTCATGGCAACTTCGTCCCAGATTATCAGGGACGCCCTACGAAGCAACTCCGCAGTACCACTCTGCTTAGTGAAATTGCACATGCTATTGTCAGTGAGCTTAATTGGAATCTTGAACCTGGAGTGTGCAGTCCGTCCACCGGGCATGATCGACGCTGCTATACCAGATGTTGCAGTTGCAATGGCTATTAGGCCCATCGAACGCACCCTAGCAAGCAGTGCCTTGTACAGGTACGTCTTTCCCGTGCCTCCTGGACCATCGACAAAAAATATCTGGCTCATGTTGTTGTTCACGTGATCTATGATTTCATTGAACACAGCCCACTGCTCATCGTTCAAAGATGTATAAAGATCTAGATGTTCTTGGTCCACACCGACAGATAACTCCTCTCTGAGCTCTCTCATATGGTTGCCTGAACAATCACCTGTTTCAACCACATGCGGAAGGCCATAACTTCTAATATCCTTCCCCATTGAATGTACCAAATCCCTAATGTCTCTAAGGACCATTTGTTTAAGTTCTGCATCGCTGGTTTGGCTGCGACGGAAATCTTCGGACATTGCTTCTAGATGCTTCTCCCACAAACCTCGGATGTTGGTAGCTTCGCAGAATACCAAAATCGTCGCAAACAGTCGTCTAAGAGCACAAGGCATCTGGAAAGTCGCCGCCTCAGTAAGGCAGTCATCAAGGATCCATCGTGCTCTATGAGGCCTCTTTGCTCACATGCCTCTCTAAAGGTCAAGCACAGTTTGCCATGTATACTTTTTAAATCCTGATATGAAGTTGCTCCTCGGACATGATTCAGGAGGACACGTAAGAAGTACCTCTCCCCTTCAGCAGGGTGTGCATACACAATTCTTCCAATCTGTCCTCTCTGTTTTCTTCGTTGCCACTTCTTACTACCCTTAACCCATCGGAAGTGTTCTGGGAAGTCCCTATACAAGAAAGTCCGTGCATAACTATCCACCTGGTTGATATTGAAGTACTCAGTAAGCATGGTCCTCGAAGAAGACGGCCGACTGACGACATCCTCCAAATTATCAGAACCTTTGAATGCGACAGTATGCATGTTGGGCAAATGAAGCTGAAGTTGCAGAACAGCAGGAGAGACACCAAACATATGGAAACCAAAAATCCTATGGATAGCCTCTGGAGGGGATACATAGCGTGCATCCCTATATTGGCGAATCTCATTGATTATCCCACCATCATTGATTATACCTGCCTCGACTGAGAAGGATGCACGGTCATGTCCTTTATAGATGTACTTGAACAAATACTTGACTGCCTTAATGCTCGAGCATGCTTCGACATTGATGTGACAGTTATATTGCATAAGCAGACCAGGGTTGTACGGGACCACCCATCTATTATCCAACACAGCTCCCCTGACCTTTACTCGACGCCCATCGTCCCTCCTCCTATAGATAGGATATGAGTCCTTTCCTTGCTGAGTAGCGGGGCAGAACTGTCAAGGATAGCGAAAACGACATTCCCCGTCTATCATGCAAGGTCCATGCAACATGTGTTTGATGACCAGAGAATGTAATACAGGGTACTTCTCCTTGTCAGGAATCTCTGCAGATATCACCCTATCATAACCGTCTGGGTTTGTTAGCTTACTACCTGAGCGCATGATCAACAGGAAGTGCTCATGGGGGAGGCCCCTCTTCTGGAACTCAGTAACATGGACATACGCTGCAACTTCACCAAAGTATTTCTTCTTGATCAAAAGATCATGCATATCTCGCAGCTTAGCCCTGTATACTCTTGCCACAAGATCTGGACGGTCTTGTGGTGTCTGCCCAGGTGCAAGATTCACCGTTATCTCATCCCAGTATGGGTTACAAGTCATCGTGATGAAGTAATCCGGCTTCCCAAACCGTTGGACTATCGCCATTGCATCAAGGAATCTTCGCTGCATGTCTCGATCGCCTCCAGGAAAAGTGCGTGGGAGCACGATTCGTTTACCAACCTCAGAACCACGTGACTCGCCAGCAGCAAGGATGTCAACAACACCCTACAAAAAAACTTAAACATTAGTAAACAACTCCATACCTAATGCATGGTCTTATCAAAATTTTAGAATTTAGAAATCATAGAATCGATAGTACCTGGTAGAGTTCAGCACGTATTAGTTTCTGATTCTCTGGCTTGGAATAGAAATCAAGCCTCATAGACTCAATCTTAATGTACATGTCGACAGCCCATTGTTGGAAAAGGCGGCCCCCAAACAACAAGATATTAAAAAGGGCTTTTCTGACTTGCAGCTTGAAACAATAATACTCCCTTGCGCTAACATATCTTGTAGAGTCGACTGCATCACCCATCCTACTAATAAAATCATCATCTTGATTGTCGTAATGGTTGTCATCTACAAGATGATTGATAACAAAATTATATAACTAACAGTTAATAATAGTAGCATCATATGAACAAAGCGGCCAAACTTTACCAGAAAAATCAATGATGTGTATAAATACCTGTAGGTAAATCTTCATTTTCTGTAGAACTACGACCTAGGCCTTGAAAGGTGTCATCATGGGCGTCATTATATGGCATCCAACGATTCCAGCCAGTCTCCCCACCAGGAAAAAATAATGGATATGCCAAAGGATCATAGCACCCATGGTATGCTTTGATATATCGGGGACCATCTCCTCTTCCATACACGATAACACTCCTATCAAAACAGTTCTGTGTGTCGGTCCCTTCAACCCATATCGCAGCCACCTGAGAAGTGGTGGGGGCATTGTACCTTCGTTGGTCTAGCCTTATATCTGTATTCAGTGAAATCCTATATTCATCTAAATTTGGAACGTGTCCAATGCTCCTAAAAGTCTGCACATAAGGGTTGAGATCTAATATCTGCAGAATATTCCGTATGAGGTTGATATCAAGATCTGGAGACCTTTGAACTCTGTGTGACAAAGTTTCATCCGTATCATAAATATAGAGCTGCAAATGATGGGGCCCATTACCACCAGGTATCAAATGGTCCAGACGATGATACAACTGTCCATGTGCACGGAATGTATATATACCAGTTCCTGATGCACTACTGACTCGATGGTCAAGGGTAACTCCAAGACTTGTGAAGGAGAAGTGGGAGTTGAAATACCGTATATGTTTTCTGAAATATTTTGCATCCTCATCATCTTGACTTGTAAACAAGCGTCGCAACTCTGCAGGGACCTCTGGAATAAAAAATTTGACTTTTCCTTTTCTGCAACAGAATGCAGGTCCCTCATATTGGAACCTTTTTGCTCCACAATGGGCACACTCTTTTGCTGGCTTCAGAACATGATGACTGGGTGGTAGGTTTTTGTATATGATGTCATAAGAATCATGCTTCTGGATACCACGAGCGACATGACCAGTCAATATGTATGATTCGAACTCATCACCTGACTGGACATGAGTTGAAATAATACCGAGGTACAAAATTAATCATGGTTCACGAAAATGAAATACAAATAATTCATATAAGATTTTACCTTGTCCACTGAATATCCGACATTCATCATCATCATACTGTGTTTGTTCCTCTTCTATGGTGTCCAAGCATTCTATGAGTAAATAATATCAGATCAATTGTCAATGTTGGACTGTATGAAGCCTAGATGGAAATGCAACAATAAAAATAAATGACAATATACCTTCCAATTCAGCAAGTGGTTCCATAGGCTCAAAAATTCCGTTTGGATCCCTTTCATTCTCGTTCTCATCTGGAAATATATCAAAATCAACTCGAACGGTACATAGAAATGCAGACAATGCAATCATACATATAGTACTATATTACAATCGCAAGTTAAAATACCTATAGGGTTATTTTTTGACTCTTCTCCATGTATCGCAGGTGTACTTGGTGACCTGTATGCAGGTCCACCTGAAGCCAGAGCAATGTCAGATTGGTCAGACAATGTTATGGTTTGCTTTATTCCTTTCTTGTACTCCCGGTTCCTATACAAGAGAATTTTCCTTTGTTTCGTTGTCATCGATGAGTATCATTCCCTAACAAGGCGTCGTTTCTTTTCATTAGATGCATTTAGTTGATTGGCCGACATGGAATATTGTCTATCTGAAACCAATGCATGGACAATTTAAATTTACATGTCAATTTCAAAGAATATTAAGTCACAACATTTACCAAAAATAATTACTAAGCCTATTGTTGCGAGCCATAATTTACCACCAAGCAATTACTGGTCATTTACCTGAAATTTGAATGGAGCAACTTGAGATTTGAGTGTTCTCAATAGCTCTCGTTTGTCGCTCGTACGTATCATTCCTATGCAGCCAATCAATATTGTCGTCTACCGTCATATTTGAGTCACTGCATTGAGTGAATTGTTGTAACAATGATGTCTTTGCTGTATTGTGACTACCTAGAGACACAAAGAAAAAATAAAAGTGAGATATGCTGCAATATGTATAATGGACTAAGCTCAAATAGCAAGTAATATATACCTCCTTCGGTTGGTGTGTTCATGAGCTTGGTGACACCAGATTGTCCTGATACCATTTGACCAATCTCTAAAGTTGTTGCAGCAATATATGAGATGACAAGTGCCTTGGCATGAATGACTATATATAAAGTAATTAGTTATCTTACCAGCTGAACCAGCGGGGTGGATGATCGAGGTTGTTCAGCATTCCCACTGAGACCTGCAACTTTCTTTCGTTGGCGGGATATCCGCTGCTTCTTTAGGTATTCTACTTTCTTCTCATCAGACAGTCGAGCATACCACCCTTGGCCACTTGCTCGTTTACATTTCTGCTTATTTTCTGGCAATTGATGATCACTACTCGTTGGGTTAGAAGCCCTACATGACGCACCTAGCACGCAAGAGGTAGTCATATTAGTTATCATCATCAGACAATCATCATACAATAAAGCAAGAGTCGAAGTTAATCAATTTACCATTTATCATCTGTGTGTTGGTTACATCATTTAAAGGGGTACGCTCCATAGACCCCAACAAAGAAGATTGAGGTTCTTCGACGTAACTAACATTTAGAGCTGCAGCCTTCTTTTGTTGGCGAGCTATACGCTGCTTCTTTAGGTATTCCGCTTTCTTCTCATCAGACATTCGGGCATACCAACCTTGACCACTTTGTCGCTTACATTGTAGATGATCATTAGTCATTGGATTTGCAACCCCATCCGTCGTTGTATTTGTTAGGTCTTTACGTGAGATTCAGGTCGTGTTGGACTCAGAACACCATGGGCAGGTGCTTGCATGAACTATGTAAAGGCCCGGCCCGCCATGTATCAGGGGAGTTGAATTTTTATGAAATCTATCTATCTATCTATTCTATTATATCTATTATATACTAAAAACAGAATACAATAGAAAAAATAGAGAAAGGTTAGAAATTCTCAAAAAAAAACAAAACATCCGATCGTTAATTTGGTGGACCTTTTTATTATTACTATACTACAACCGATAGATCTTCATAACTGTACCTAAATAGATCACAGCCGATAGATCTTCATAACTGCACCTAAACAGATCACAGCCGATAGATCTTCATAACTGTACCTAAACAGATCACAGCCGATAGATCTTCATAACTGCACCTAAATAGATCACAGGCGATAGATCTTCATAACTGCACCTAAACAGATCACAGCCGATAGATCTTCATAACTGCACATAAACAGATCATAGCCGATAGATCTTCATAATTATACCTAAACAGATCACATCCGATAGATCTTCATAACTGTACATAAATAGATGGCTCGATATAACGATTAGCAGGCCGGCTCATAAATGTACCTAAATAGACGGCTCAGTGCAGGTTGACTCACGATTTGAACTTTTATTTCTGTACTGATCTAATATCACGCATACGGATAAAAATTAAAGATAATTAAAAATGTTTGATGCGCAATTATCTAATATCACACATGCAGGTAAAAAAATAAAGATAACCAAAACGTTTCCCACGCAATCAGTATTGATCTAATATCACACGTACAAGTAAAATAATAAAGATAATTAAAGAAATCACATCCGATAGATTATCATAACTGTACCTAAATGGACGGCTCAGTACAATGCCTAACAGGCCAGCTCGCGAGTTGAACTTTTATTTCCCGTGCTAATATAATATCACACGTACAGGTAAAATAAATAAAGATAATTAAAAACGTTTCCCGTGCAATTACATGGCACACTGTGCTAGTTACTGAAAAAAGATTACCCTTTTTAAAGGATTGTAGCTTTTGGCATCCTCGCGCCACATCGCTCCTGCTGAGCGCCTTCGCGCGCGGCACATGCTGCACGCTGAGGGTAGGAGGGCACGGGCGAGGCGATTTTTTCTAAGCTGAAACGCGCCCCTCCTCCCCCATACTCTCTTCTTCGTCCTCTTCTCTGGCGGTAATGGTGGAGTGTAAGGCAGAACTGAAGTCGATGTGGAGCAGAGATGGAGGCAGAGCCGATACTCGGCTACCTCGCTAGAGAGGTTATGGGTTAGGGCTCGGGGGGCGGTGGGGATTACAGTGGTCGGATAAATCCCTATGCTCGTTGAGCCAAGAGGAAAGGTCAGCAGGGGAAACAGTGCGTGAGGATGGTGCGGTGAGGTAGCTCCATTGGCTACGGAGGGGCATGCCATCCAATGGTGGAGCTGGTAGGAGGTTTCTTGAATGGGGCCAAGGAGACGATGTTGACGCAAGTTGCTAGGGTGGCAAGGGAGGGGGCAAGGTGCTAGCACGCTGCGCCGCTATCCAGATACAGTGGAGGAGAAGATTCAAGAGGAAGAAGAATAAGTGGTTAGGCCGCAAGAGGAAAAGTTTAGATAATGGCGTGTCACTAGTGAGAGGGTGGAGGAGAAGGCTGAGACATGAAGAAGTAGCAGCTCGAGAGTAGAAGAGGGTTAAGAGCAGGGCATAGCATCTCCTCTCGCCGCTCAAGCCCTGGTAGCTTACGTCTTGGAGTGGCTTCATGGATCATCCGGCGAGGAACTAGAGATGAGTTCGGGTGGCTTATGGATCGCAAGCTGGTGGCCTTGTGAGATTTGTTTCAACATACGTGCATCCTACATTTTCCTACCGTATTTGAAGCAATTCCGTTCCGCAGAGCTGAGGCTGGTGTTCGCTAGTCGTCCTGGGACCATCGGATCTATTATATACTAAAAGCAGTATATTGTTGGCTGCTCGTGAAGCAGTGCTACTGGCGCAGCAGTTAAATTTGTTCAAGATAATACTTGAGCTTGATAACATGGAGGTGCTAACGAAACTGAAGGACAAACCTCTAGATAGATCGGTTTATGGACCGATTTGTCAGGAAATTAAATCTGTTTGCTCGGGCTTCATGTGTTTTAATGTAATCTGGTGTCGTAGAATAGCAAACATGTGTGCACATGTTTTAGCTAAGTCTGGGTATGTAAATATTGTTTCAGAGTCATGGGAGGGATCTCCTCTAGAGTTTTTGGAGAGGGAGTTGTGTAATGACTTGTGTGATGAATAAATGAAACCCAGTAGCTTTTCGAAAAAAATAGAGAAAGGCTAGAAATTCTCGCAAAAAAGTAAAACATCCGATCGTTAATTTGGTGGACCCTTTTATTATTACTATACCACAACTGATAGATCTTCGTAACTGTACCTAAACAGATCACAGCCGATAAATCTTCATAACTGCACCTAAACAGATCACAGCCGATAAATCTTCATAATTATATATAAACATATCATATCTAATAGATCATCATAACTGTACATAAATAGACGGCTCGATATAACGACTAGCAGGCCGGTTCATAAATGTACCTAAATAGACGGCTTAGTACAGGTTTGACTTGCGATTTGAACTTTTATTTTTGTACTGATCTAATATCACGCATACGGGTAAAAATTAAAGATAATTAAAAATATTTGATGCGCAATTAGTACTGATGTAATATCACACATGCAGGTAAAAATTAAAGATAACCAAAACGTTTCCCACGCAATCAGTACTGATCTAATATCACGCATACAAGTAAAACAATAAAAATAATTAAACAAATCACATCCGATAGATCATCATAACTGTACTTAAATGGACGGCTCAGTATAATGACTAACAGGCCGGCTCGCGAGTTGAACTTTTATTTTCTGTAATGATATAATATCACACGTACAGGTAAAATACATAAAGATAATTAAAAATGTTTCTCGCGCAATTGCACGGGACACTGTGCTAGTTAGAAAATAAAGCAAAATCAACCGGAACACATACGCCGTCAACCGAGAGTTCACCAAGAGATGAACACGCAACAACTTCGTGCCTTCATCGTCAAAAGACCCGACGTTATCTTGACTAAAATTTTCTATTGCAATTAGATCCAAAGCGTGGCAACATCTACACTCAGGATAAAACACCAGCCATTAGTCTAGATATAAACTACTCCCTCCGTCCCAAAATATAAGGCCCCTTTGTTTTGTCCTAAGTCAATGTGTTTTAAGTTTGACCAAGTTTATATTAAAAAATATCAACATCCACAACACCAAATTAGTGTCATTATATTTATCATGAAATATGTTTTCATAGTGTATTTATTGATAGTGTAGATGTTGATATTTTTAATATAAACTTGGTCAAACTTAAAACACATTGACTTAGGACAAAACAAAGGGGCCTTATATTTTGGGACGGAGGGAGTACAAACTTCAACGGTTTAACTAAACTTTAGGCTATAAATAAACTTCAATGTAACGATATTTCAAGACAATCACTTATTTTGGTTGTTGTGGTTAGGCCTGCTTGTCTAACCTAATACGTTTCTCGATGTTTAATCTTTTTTAATGACGAACTACGGTCAATAAAACTGCCCCAACGTTGTCAGAGCCATTTTTCTAAAAAAGAAAAAGATTAACGCCTCGATTACATGCGAAGGAACACGTGGCGCCAGACGTCGCACATGTGAGCGCCGCTCTCCCGTCGACCTGCCATTGCGCCATTCTTGAATGCCCCGTCCTCACGACCTCATCGCCATCAGCGGTCCTCCCGATCTCATCTCACCGTCACTCCGATTGCCAATTACGGTACTCATTTGTCAGGAACCCGAGACATGCGATCCTGAAGAATCTCTCTGAATCCACGAAAGCGAAATGAACTTATAATTTCTCCCCAGTTGGAAAGAGGCGTGTAACTTCCTCCGTTTTCTTCCTCAAGATAGAACATCACTTCGTTTTTCAGACATCCGTGCACATCTGTTTCTTCTCTTCGGTCGACCTCGACATGGCCACCGGTCGAGACGCCGGTGCTGGTGGTGTCCGTGAGGAGAAAGGGAGGAGGAAGAAGGAGGAGCTGCTGCAGGAAGCCATCCATGGGCTCCTGGAGGAGAAGAGGAGGAAGCAGAAGCTGCTAGGGGCAGAAGAGGAGGCAGCCATGGTTCCGCAGGATCAGGAGGAAGATCGCCTCCTCTCCTCGTTGCTCTCCAAGGTATGTGTATGTGTCTACTTGTACATCTGGATTGTCTTAAGTTGGAGATTCACCTGCCGGTTTTCAGATTATGTTTGATTGCATCTACAATGTTAGAAATTGTACCAATCACTGCAATGACCTGGCATTAATCTACATTTGTTTCATTTCATCCTTCCTTGATGCAAAAATGTTGAAAGCCTGCAACATCATTGTTTCTTGCAACAGTTGGACGCAGTAGAAAAAGGTGCTGATCCGGACCATACTGAACCGAACTCCTTGCATCCTAATTCTGAGACTATATACGGTGAAAGCAGTAAGGAGGTGGCGCTAGGCGATATAGCGAAAGACCTGAACAAAATCAAGAGGCAGAACATGATCACCCACATCCTACTCGGCACGGTCATCGTCATGACGGCCGTGTGGCAATTCAACGAGGTGTCATTCCTCCTCGCGGTGCAGAGAAAGCTGAGCAATCCTTTCAAGTCCCTGGGGGAATGGATCAAGGGATCCCTGAAGAGAGGGAGGAAGCCGGTGATCGAGGCATCACCGCTGCCCTCGGTTGGCATCCCAGATGTTACTCGGAGCGATTTGCCAATGCTAGTTATCGGCAATGATGAGGGCTAAATCGGTGGGTTGATGAGGACTGATTCTTGCAGTAGAGAAACTTTTTTTTTCTGGTTTATTACTGTTCATCTTCTTTACAGGCCAAGATTTGTATGTTTCTCTTGATATCGAGTGGAAGGAAATGCAGCACCGTCTAAGAATCTGAAGCAGATGAGCATTTTTGCATGTAGATTTGTTAGTCTAACATACTCTATTGGTTCCTAGAGTGACGTTTTGTCGAGTAAGCAGCTTTTAATGTGCTTCCCTCATCATTGTTGATTCTCTTGTTTTGATTTGTAGCTTTCCGAAAATTTGTTCTTTTACTGTAGTTTCAGTACCTTGTTCAATCGTTGAGCTTTTCATCTCTCTTGCCAACCAGAAGCAGGGATTTTATCCTCTCCTCATTTGTGTTAAGTAGACAAAGGGGCATCAAAGATTTTGGAGTTGTAAATTCTCTGATCTCAAGGATATCGTGCGTCATCAGTTGCAAGCATAAACTTCCCTTATGATACAAAGTACGTAGCAACCTTTTGGACAAATTTGAGACCCCGTCTTAGCTCTCCCTGCAAGAACAGTATCCTATATAGGAGTATCAAAGTTGAATTATGTCAAGGAGCCTGGAACCTGGAAACACAGGACCAATGTATTAACTTTAAACATATCTTAATCAGAATACTAGCATTATATGATGCCAGTATATTTCAATAACTCCCAAGGGAGAGAACTCGAGAAGTCAGTAGACAAATGAAACTAACCAATCTTCAGATACAATCGTCATCCTTCCGCAGAAGTTACAGTTCATAGATGCTCAGAGTTGGTTCTACAGTTCTTAAAATTCTAGTGAACTGATGCCATAGCAATAGTCAACTCATATACATGCGGATAGGCAGTTTTGGGTTATCCCACAGTGAGGCAGGCAATTCAATGCAGAGATTTTCTACTGGAATGAGCATACAGATGAGGCCTGGTACTCTCACTGCTTAAGCATGGCGGTTCACGCTGAACAGGGGCTCTGCCACATTGAAACGTCCAATATTAGGCCACGGAGTTGATCCATGAGGAGCTTCACATTCTTGTTTTTGCTTTCAATTTCCTGCAGTAACAATTAAATGTTTAGATAGGCTTTGCATTTTTCTCAAATTTGACAGAGTTACATTGCTGAGCTTAACGTCAAATCTACGAAGATATGTCAACCTTGAGAAGCTTTGAGCTTCAAAACACCAACCAACCATAAATGTATCTCAGGAACACAATAGAAATGATTTTTTCCTATATCATTATGATAGGTTGTGTTACATTGTATACAGTCACTGAAGGTAGGAAAGGGAGATAGAGGATATTCAAAATAATACCTTCCGCAGAACAGATGCACGCTCTTCCAATCTCCCAATTTCAACTTCATCTTCTTTGCCATCTTGTGATCTAATCTCCTAAAAAAACAAGTATACAGAAGAACAATAGCATACAAAACAGTAAAAAAACCATTCTGGTTCGGAAAACAAAAGCAACAAGAAAATTAAGTACTTTTTTGTAAAAATATTAAGCACGTCAAGTAAAACTCCCTGGTTCTTAGCATCGTGCTATTTGCTTCTCCATATTCCATCCGCATTCTGATTCTTTTCAACAGAACACTAGACTTGCGTGGAAGTTACTATTGATTTAGTGTTTAGGCCCTTCAGGTTGCATCTAATGTAACAAAAGGAAGGATGCATATTGGTATGAATTACAAATTTGTACAGTCCATTCCTGACGTGTCATGTCAATATAGGTAGCTCAAAAATATTTGTACAAGCCTGTATTGGCTTTCTCAAAGCAACACCATTTCTGACCAATAGGTGGGGACTAATGACCAGTGATTACATGCGTAATGACATCGATATTAGCCCCAGTCTTCTTGGACAAATAATGATGCTATCCTAGTCCTATTACAGTGAATACTGAATAAAGAAGTGGATCTCTACAAACAGATACACTTAATTTGACCATCTTTTGACTGAGCAAAGTCACTTGTGATCTACTAAATCACAAATGCAATTCTGAGTTTTGGCTGTCATTTTAAATAATAATAATCTTGCCGAGCCTAGAGAGCAGAAGCAAAGACATCAAACCCATCTTTCCCCCTCGCAATCACACAAGTCCTACCAAATCTCCACTACTGGGAATTTGTATTCTTCACATCAAAGCACACCGATCTGAGCAACTGAGCAGAACCCCATCAAATCGCAGAACGGAAGACACCTAAATCTCACCTGAGAGCAGGAGGATACCGCGGTGATGGACGCCCGCAGCGCCGCCACGGCGGTCTTGTACCGGTGCCTCGCCTCGTCCAGCGACCCACCGGGGCCAGGGCCGCCTCCTCCGCCGCCTCCTTCCGCGTCAGCGGAGGCGTGAGAGTCGGGTGCGGTAGGAACCGTGGTGGGCTGGTGTTCCTGCTGGTGGCCAGAGGAGGAGGACGACCAGAGGGCGGGGTTGCAGAGCTCGTGGTTGATGGAGGTGAGGATCTGGAATGCCGCCGCCACGGCCTCCTCCAGTTGCCGCTGCCCCTCGCCCGCCATCTCCTGCCGCCGCCGCGTTCCCTCCGCGACGGCCATGCAGCTCGCCGGAACCCTAAGTTCACCGGAGGTGGTAACCGTTAAACCCCTCCGCCTCGCCCGAGAGCTCTTGGGATTCTGTGAAGAAGAGACGGTTCTGATGAACTCTTCATGTGTGGGCTTCTAGGCCCGAAACAGATCCGGCCCAATTACAATTTGTGTTCGCAGTAAACTATTTTCTTTTGTTCTTTCCTTAGATTTATCATTAGTTTTGGAGCATAATTGAGCAAAAGGGAGGATCTTTCCATTCGAGGACAATAAATCTATTACTATCTATCATATTTGAGTTGATGGTGATGATACGTCATTTAAGCTGTCCTTTAAATTCACTTTATTTATGAAAAATGCCACTGTCGGATGTGATTAACCAACCAAGCCTGTCTTGCTACATTCTCTTCGTGAAAATGGCACCGCTGCATGTGATTAACCAATCAAGCTTTGATATCCGTGTGATTAACTAATAAATAAACAAATTAGTTTGAGGTCTGTTCAGATCTTCTCCTCACGTTGTTATATCCAACAATATTCTCTCCATCCATTTAGCCACGCTATATTCTCTCCATGTTATTATCCAATTAAAAACAGATTAGTTAACATCTCCACGTATATAAGTAGGCCTCAAACGCACCTGCACATATATCAACTGGGTTCTTGTTTTTCTCATTGTTGTCAACAAAAATCATAACCTATTTTGACCAGAGTGCATGCTGCGAAATTGGAGATCTTGGTTCCGATTGAAATTTTTAATAATAGATGAAAAAATGGGAATGGGGTTATGCATGCATGACAAGGTTTTTAACAGGTGGTACGCAATAATACAGAGAACTTTGGAAAAATTGTGATATGTTTTAGAATTACAATGTGTTTTTAGTGTTTGAGCCATGGATTGAGTTTACATTTTAGTACTTTTTTGTCATTCAGATTTAGCATAAAGCACTAAACAATCTGGGTAACACTGATACTTTATACTTTTAGGTAATATTTGTATTTATACTACCTATTAAGTGTCAGTTGGTAGTGCTGGTGATGGTACATCGCTCTCCTGCAGATCGTCAGATCGCTCGTCATTGGTCAGAATTGAGGCGGTGATATTTTTGTAATATACGTGCACCTCCAAGGACTAGGTCGATCTTATGTCCAACAACCACCACGTTAGTTGCTACGTCCCCTGTTTTTCTCAACTAACTCGCACAAATCCCTCTTCTCTAATATCTTCTCTAACTAACTCCTAATGTCCTTGTTTTTCTTAATTAACTCACATAAATCTTTCTTCTCTAACTAACTCCTAACATCCCCCGTTTTTCTTAACTAACTTGCATAAATCTCTCTTCTCTAACTAACTCCTAAGATCTCTCATTTTTCTCAACTAACTTACGTAAATCTCTCTTCTCTAATCTCTTCTCTAACTAACTCTTGACGTCCCCCTTTTTCTCAACTAACCTGCATAAGTATCTCTTCTCTAATCTCAATTTTGAAAAAAAAAGACTAAAACCCACCCCAACCCATGCTCTCTCTCCTTTTGTCTCACTCGCCTCCCTTCCTAGCCGGCTTGCCTTAGCCGCCGCCCAAGGGGAGAAACAGGAACTCGGTTGGGGGAAAGAGAAAAGAAGGGAAGGGAAGAATGAGGGGAATGAGAAGGAAGAAGAGGACGAAGAAGAAGAAGGGAGGAAGAAGCTACCCTCGCCCCTTGCCGTGCCGCCACTGTTGTGCGTGGCTATCAGTCGCCGCCGCCCCTGCCGAGCCACCTCCCCTCTAGTCGGGCAGTTGGTGGTGATGGTACGTCCCCCATTTTTCTCAACTAACTCACGCAAGTCTCTCTTCTCTAACTAACTCTAAATCCAACTTAATTTTTTTTAAAATAAAACCCACCCAACCCGTGCTCTCGCTTTTCTGAGAGGCGTATGTATAGCTATAGCTCTACCAGCGGCGGCGCGTGGCGGTGGTGGCGCGAAAAGGGGGCAGCAGCGGCTTGGAGGGGGTGAGATGAGAGGAGAGCGAGCACATATTGGGGTGGTTTTTTTTGTTTTCTTTTTCTGAAATTGAGTTAGATTAGAAGATAAGTGAAATCCGACGTTTCTATATTGATTGGACTCTCTAAAATTTGTTTAGACTTCAATTTGAACAAACTTATAGCCTATCTTGATTATTTATCCCTTTGTCCCAGATTTTCGGTCACACTCGATTTTTAATAACTCTGACCTTTTTTATATTAAATTCCAGAGTGTTACAGCTAGAGGCGATGAGAAATGTGCCGGAGATCCACCCAAGTTAGAGAAGGTACATATATAACGATAGAACAGTAGAGATTGGATCAGGATGATGACAGTGCTAAGAAACGACAAAGTCAAGAGCAAAACTGAGGGGGACAAAGTGAAAGTGCATCTAGGCCCTTTAATCGGGTTTTGATGATTGATGATAAATAATTAAAGGACTAATAGGTTTAACGAGTTTATAAACAGAGAATAGTCCCAGAGAAAAGGCTCAAAGGACATCGGCGACCCCTAAAAAGAAGAAAAGGTGGCGGCTTCGGAATCTCTACCTCACGTAAAGTATTTCGCATTTATGTGAGTAGTAGGAAAGCCGTACTATTAAGAGGGGTGCGTCGTAGAAGCAATTAGTTGACCTTAGTGCTCAGAGATCATTGAACTTCATTTCTAAAGAGCAAATCATTCTCCACGAACAGAAAAATGAGTTTTAAATTTGCTGCATCGAAAGTTCTGGTTTATGTACCGGATGTTCCGGTTCCACCGGAAGGTCCAAAATCGCCCTTGTTTTAAAGGTTCTAGAAAAACCGGAAGTTCCGGTCTATGGATCGGAAGTTCCGATTAGGCTGGAAGTTCCGGGCCTACCTTTGTTTGAAGTGTTCTGGAAAAACCGGAAGTTCCGGTCTCTGGATCGGAAGTTTCGATTGGGTCGGAAGTTCCGGTTCAGCCTGTGTTTTAACCGTTCTAGAAAAATCGGAAGTTCCGATGTTTGTATCGGAAGTTCCGATGATCCCGGAAGGATCGGAGTTCCTGTGTTCTTTCTTCGAGCTATATCGAAAGTTTCGATATTGATATCGGAAGTTCCGATATGTCTGTGAGTTGTACAGTGAAGGGAAAAATAGCCGTTTGATTTGAACACATCGGAAGTTCCGATGTGGGTGTTTTCAGTGTAAAACGGCTAGTTTTTTAGGGGTGCTATATATAGCCCCCAACCCCCTCTCCTCAATCAACCTTTTGTAAATCATTTTCCTGCACACTCAAGAGCTCTTATTTCTCCTCTCTCAAGCTCCCAAGCCACCCCTTTGTGAGAGAAAAGATAAGAAGTGAGATTTGAGGAATTGAGTGAAAAAGGGTCAAGATTTCTTTAAGCACTAGCTTCACCTCCTTGCGACTTCAACGCACTTGTTACTCTTGGAGGTTGAGGACTCCTAGACGGTTAGGAGTCGCTCACGAGCTCCCAATCTGTGTGGTGAGCCGTGGGAAGTTTGTGAAGGTCGGGATTCGCCTCCGCGAGGGAAGAATCACCAAGAAGAAGTCGAGGAGACTCCGGAGAGTCCTCGAGGGATAAAGGCTTGAGAGGAAGCCGGCTCTTGATCACGTGTGATCGAGCTTCCCAAACGGAGACGTAGGATCCCCTTAAGGATCCGAACTTCGGCAACACATCTCTTGTCCTTTTTACATACTGCATTTCTTTTGTAAGTATTTATCATATTGTTCATATTGATCTTGCTAGTAGTCTTGCTTTCATATCAATACTATTGTTGCTCTTGCTAGTTAATCATATTAATTTCCGCACATATTGCAAGAGTAGTTTAAAATTGATTAAAATTCGAAACGGCCTATTCACCCCTCCCCTCTAGGCCGACATCTTGATTCTTTACAAAGAGAGAGGAAGGAAGGAATAAGTGATGTCAGAGAGGAAAGGAAGGGAAAAAATATGCCAGTGATTATTGTGAAAAAACATACGCGAGTCACTTTTAATTCGTATGTTCACAAAATAGAATAACCCTTTTATCAATAACTTACTATCTTTTGTCCCGTTGCAACGCACGAGTACCTTACTAGTTGTTGTATCTTTTAAGCTGATGTGTTGCTGTGATGCTCCTACTGTTGTTGCAGAACTATTTTCATCTTCCAATGTAAGCTAAACGAGATTTGATAAAATATCTCCGACTTAGTTTGACTTTGGTTAAAAATGCCCTGTTATGAGTCAGTGATAGGTGATCTTGGACCCCACATGTAAGTGTCAACGTGATAATGTATTTTATCAAAGGCCTAGCTAAAATGGAGTATTTTATCAATTTTTCCTAAGCTGAAAAGTTCAATATATCCATTAGCATTAGTTCCAGGGAAAAGTTTTGCACTGCATCACATCCCAAATACTCGAGCTGGTCTACTAGGAATTGGCACTAATTATCCTTTTTCCTGAAATTATTTAAGCTGGTCTTTATGTTCAGTAAAATATTTCCATTTGAAAGGAAGATCAGTGTTTTCAGTAGCCCAGGCAACCACGGCTGCTCCTCAACCTCAGCACAATTCCAGTGTGAGACATAGTGAGAGGTTGCCCAATTCAGGACTCTGTTCAAGTGAACTTCACCCCCAGCATCTGAGAAGCTACTCTGCTTTAAGACCGTTCAAAGTTAAGCTGCTGCTCTTGCTAAAATGTAAAAACTACCACTGTATTCTAGAACTGAACGAAGGACACAACATTCCCAAACTATCAACTGCATCCAGAACTCCTGGGCAGTATTGCACTTCTGTTGCTTGCATGCCCCAGTAGTCTCAAGATTCAGCTGGCGCTTGAGTTGCTCTTCACAAAACTACTAGAATCATTAACTGAAGTTTCTGACTACTGCAAAGCCTGGATGAACAAACAAGACCTGAATCTCTCAGGTCTCAACTTCTGCCATCCTACATTGCACTCAAACTTCTGGAACTGCCGCACTAACTACTGCTGAAGTCTATTCTGATTCTGAACAAGAACAAAATGCCAAGACCATCTCCAGAATGGAACTCCACTGTCTGGAGTTTCAGTGCTCATTTTCAACTCACAAGGTCACTTGTGTTTCGTTTGCTTGCTTGCTCAAAGTGCTCCGTGTTTGCTTGCTTCTGAAAACACTGTGCATCTTCTCTGTGTAATGGAGAAGTTTGTGATCATAGTAATGACAGGATTAACCACTGCAACAACAGTACAAGTTCATAGTCACAAAAGCAGCTGTGCAACTTACTTACCATAGCAGTTCAGTTCCCATGCTATTTTTTGGAGGAAACAAAATGCTCAGGTTTGTTTTGCATCTTGCTTCTGAACATAGACAGTTAGGCATGCATCTTCTTGCACTGAGTAATGACAATGTTTTGTGATAATAACAACCGAGTTAACCACTGCAATAGTACTAGCAGTAGTGTCAGTGTTGTATTTTTCAGATGTCAGTACAGAAAACCCAAAAGGTGCTGGTCAGTGACGATGATGTAGAAGAAGGTACTTAAAAGAGAAACATGAAAGGTGGGTCCCGCTGTGCAAAAAGTTTTTCACACGCATACACGTACAAGCACAGCTGCACTGCACAGGGGATCTATCTATATTAAAAGAAAATAAATTTAGGGTTAGAGAGACTTTTCCTGTTTGGTGGTGGTGATTTTACCCCCCTTAAGCTGTACTGTGAAAACCCCAGATTGCCCCTGGTATCTGGTTAAGCCTAATGTAACAGGAGGTTACCCACTGACATGAGTTTACTGAAATGGCCCGAATAAAGTGCCGGATACGTACATGTGTTGTATACGTATATTGTGTGTGTATGGTGGGACCCACAAGGTGATATTTATGACAGCTTTCGCATGTGGGTGTCCCTTCCTCTGTTAACATCAAAACGCCAGCCAATGATTAAGCCTTAAAATTCGAGAATTAAATTTAATAGGCATCATCAAGCATCTGAATTTGCTTTGTAGTGCTATTTGCTAAGGGGTGTAATGACAGGAAAGCCCCTGTGCGAGGCTTAACCATGGTTAAGTTCTGCACCCATGAAAATTAATTTCTGGCATCAAATGAGGGCAAAGTTCAAACTTTTAGGACATCGAAACAGATCGGATTTTTTTTACGCACAACACATGACCTACTTTTTTTCTACTAGTACCCCCTGGTATCAAATTTATTTTGCCAGTTTGACTACAGGTTTGAGCAAAAAACAAGTCCTGTTTTTTAAGCCTCAAATAAAATTTGGGGGAAAAATACAATTTTTTTGAGGGCGCTCGTGGCTTCGAATCCTCCTGAATTCGCGCGCATCCTCGAACCAATTGGCGCAGGTACATCCTTGATCGATTCCTCTCCTTCTTAGCTCTCGATCGAGCCGCGTTTCGCAGCTGGCCGTGGCATCTAGCGGCAGATCTGGGCACCTAGGGTTTGGGGCCGGTTCTTGGAACCCTGCAATTTTTTCGGGTTTGGAGGTCGGAATTGTACCCAGGTTGGTGTTCCGAGGCGCAGATCACGCGGATCACTAGGTTTCCTGGCTCGATTGGAGCTTGACTGGAGGGCGCGTTGTGCTGATTTGACATTTCTAGGACTTCTTATGCTCGCCTTTTCCTGTTTTGTGCTGGCTTTCGGAGTTAGCTATTGAGATTTTGTGGTATTTGTGAAGAAAGTTTGGATCTTTTGCTAGGAAATATATCTTTTAACACTGTACGCATGGTGGCTGTTTTTCAGTTTAGCTTCTTTAACTCCTCATCTCCTTAGCAGCTACTTGAGAATATATATTTTTTGTGCTAAACTAATTTTTCTAGTGTAAATGGGGCACTTATATGAAGTGAGCATTTTGAATCAAGTGAACTTGGCTGTTTTGAAGTTCCATTTTGGTGTGCTTGTTTTAGTAAACGGGGTGTTTTAGTTCGTTCCGTGCGCTTGTTTCTTATGTCTGTGCTACTAGATTCTTGATACCATCCTTTTTCATGCAGATTGTGGTGGGGGAAAATCTCATGGTTTTTGGATTTAGATGCGAGGAGTGTATTGAGCCCTTGCTTTGTTGGTCTTGGGCTCCTTGGCTCCTGCTCGAGACCAACTGATCGCTGATCGAATCCGAAGGTGAAGATGAGCGTGGAGCACAATACCCGTGACTTGATGGATGAAGCCCTGAAAGCTAAGGATGCAGCAGAGAGGAAGTTCCATGCGCGTGATGTCAAGGGTGCACGGAGGGCTGCAATCAAGGCGCAGAACCTGTGCCCGTCACTTGATGGCATATCTCAGATGGTCTCGACTCTTGAAGTTCATTTGGCATCTGAATCAAAGATTGATGGAGAGAGTGACTGGTACCGGATCTTGTCTCTTAGTGCCTCTGCAGATGAGGAAGAGGTGAAGAAGCAGTACAGAAAGCTAGCTCTGGAGCTGCACCCTGACAAGAACAAGTCAGTCGGGTCGGAGTCTGCCTTTAAACTTATCTCAGAGGCGTGGAGCGTTTTGTCTGATAAGAGCAGGAAGATGCTCTATGATCAGAAGAGGAGAGACCATTCCGCCACGAATGGGGCCAATGGTTTGTATACTTATGATAAGAAGGCAAACAAGCGAGCTCGAAAGAATGCCGCCGCCGCCGCAGCAGCAGCTGAGGCTACTACTCGTACTGCTGCGCTTGATACATTCTGGACATCGTGCGACCGATGTCGGATGCAGTATGAGTACTTGAGGGTTTATCTGAATCACAACCTTCTGTGCCCAAACTGTCACCATGCATTCATGGCAGTAGAGACTGGCTATCCTTGCAATGGAACCAGTGCCTCATTCTCCTGGTCAACCAAGCAGCACCAGCAGCAGAACCACAACACTGTTAAGCATTCATATAGCTCAGCAAGCAGAACCTCTAGCATTCCAGGCACAGGAAATGGAGCATTCCAACATGAGAACACTTATGATTCCTGCAACAACCAAAGTTTCCAGTGGAATCAATACCCCAAGACAACAGGTGCTGCTGGTGCAAATGCTTACAGTACACAGACCTCAGAGAAATCGAAAAGAAAACATGAGGATAGCTACATATACAATTATCCTTCAGGTGGCAATGAGTATGGGCAGGAGAAAACTACAGCGGAGCATGGACGGCTTTCAAAGAGGAGGCGAAATATTAATAATATTAATAATTACTACGCTCCTGTAGATTGCAATGGAGATAACAAGGAGACTGTGGCTGCAACTGCAGGAACAAGCGTGTCCGCCGATGTGGGAAGGGT
This sequence comes from Stipa capillata, assembly GCA_019208055.1. Classification (NCBI taxonomy): domain Eukaryota; kingdom Viridiplantae; phylum Streptophyta; class Magnoliopsida; order Poales; family Poaceae; genus Stipa; species Stipa capillata. Next base: position 47,883 of record JAGXJF010003322.1, read on the forward strand.
TAATGGTACTTCAGGGGAAAAGTTTAGATCTGCAGTAAGTGGAAGAAGAGCTAATGTTTTGAGGGAGATCTTCCAACTGGACACCCGCAGTCTTCTTCTCGAGAAAGCTAAGGCAGCAGTTAATGAAAAGTTACAAGATTTGAAAGTTTCAGCATCTACCCAATTTGTAGGGAAGGGGAAAGCAGAAAAAAAAGCAAATCATGTTGATCACACACTAAAGGTTAATGGCGTCCTCCCTGATAAACCAAGCAATAAATTGAAGATATGCAACTCAAAAGACACTGATATTGAAATTGCTACAACTGATGAAAAGAATGCGGAACAGAAGCGTGTGCCTGTGTCCATTGATGTCCCAGACCCAGATTTCCATGATTTTGATAAAGAGCGCACAGAAAGAGCTTTTGACAATGATCAGGTATGGGCTACATATGACAGTGAAGATGGCATGCCTCGTCTATATGCAATGGTGCAGAAAGTTATTTCAAGGAAGCCTTTCAGGATCAGGATGAGTTTCCTCAATTCCAAGTCCAATAGCGAACTGGCACCAATTAGCTGGGTTGCCTCAGGTTTCTCGAAGACATGTGGTGATTTTAGGGTTGGAAGATATCAGATTACTGAAACAGTCAACATCTTTTCGCACAGAGTCAGCTGGAGTAAAGGTGCTCGGGGAATTATCAAGATTGTTCCCAAGAAAGGTGATACATGGGCTTTGTACCGGAACTGGTCTTCTGATTGGAATGAGCTTACACCTGATGATGTGATATACAAGTATGAGATAGTAGAAGTGATTGATGATTTCACCGATGAGCAAGGTGTGACTGTCCTCCCATTGCTGAAGGTCGCTGGTTTCAAAGCAGTCTTCCATAGGCACACTGACTTCAATGTGGTCAGAAGGATACCAAAGGAAGAACTTTTCCGCTTTTCACATCGTGTTCCTTCTCGTCTGCTCACTGGGGAAGAAGGCAATAATGCTCCAAAAGGCTGCCATGAATTAGATCCTGCTGCAACTCCAGTCGACCTTCTTAAGGTTATTACAGAGGTTAAGAAAGATACCACGACGAGAATTTCTGAATAGAGCTTAACTTTGTGGTCTCTGAACTTGCATGCCAAAATGCACTTTGCTGAACATGATCGATCAGCATTATTTGGCTCTTTAGCTCTATTATGTCATCTAGCTTTTGGCTGGTGATTTGGACTATATTGCCAGGGCAAACAGCTAATGTTGAAGACTCCTGACTATTACCCTTCTTAGGGATTCCTAACATTTAATTTCATTGTAAGAGCATAGAGTAAAAGATGAGATAATCGGGATGCCCTTATGATGAGGCCAGTTGTCAAAGGGATGGCAAGCCTCATGACGTTCTATTAGGTATCACTCTTCCTTACTCTGTATGGTACTAGTTCTGCATACGAGCTTAGTTTGAGGCAGCTGCTAGGCTTCTCACTGTACCCACACTGTCTGTACTCTGTACTCATTTACTTATTATGTTGTATTTCCTTTAGTCTGTAGTGTCTTCGCTATAATTTGTTGAATTCGATGTTTCTGATTGAACACTGGGAACTGGTTCAGAACGTTAATATGATATGTAGTTCTGTGGTGCTCAAATTATTCACCCTTTTTTATCTTGTCCAAAGTTAATATGCAGATGTGTAAGATAGAATTCTATTGGTTATACTTCCCCTTACCACTTTATCAGAACAAAAAAGCTGATGATACGCTTCTTGGCAAACAAACTTAAATTGTTTCTTTAAGCATAACTTGCTTTGTTCATGATTGTTTCGAGTGGTAGTAAGGATATGGAGTACAGTTAATTACGATGATATTTTCTCCCCTGTTAAGTTTTGGGTTGGAGCCTTGTGGGCTGTGGCTTAAGGTAGGAATGAATCTTTGCATCAGTTAGTCTAGCCTGAACTAAGTTAATAGAAGCCAACACATTCTATTCGTTTTCATGTACTTATTTCTAGCACTGCTATTTTTTGGGTGCTCTGTTGTCCCTTAAATAGCTGTACCTGAATCTGAAATCGGAAGTGCTTTGCATACGACGAATCTTGTTAGTTACGATCCACTTACGATGCATGTGGAACCATATACCAATTTCCATGCCATTGGGTCATATGAGTAAAAAATGTGAATTGCCAACCTGATTTGATGCCATCGTACAACTATGGTAGGCTTTTCTGCCGCATGTATAGTTCATTTGAAATTGGTTTAACTGTTATAGTTTACATTAGCATTTAACATATTTTTATCTTATTTACTATGGAGGGCAGTGTAAAATGTCTATTGTTACCTACAGGGGAGAAGTTCTACGGACAAAAAAGAATTCGTAATGTTTTTACAGAAACTGCCGTGTTGCTTGGAGACCAGGCAGTACCATATCGTTCTAGAAGAATTTGTGAATTCAATATATAATTAACTGTGTAGAATTCTTCCAACAAGAATTAACGGTGTTCTGAATGGTTTCTTCTGCTTAGTTGTATCTAGGTGTTTTTAGGATTCGGGGAAACACCAGTATCACTGTTGTACATGAATGATATGATGAGGCTTACATGTACATCAGACTGGACAGGCAAAAAATTTGGGCCAATTTCAATTCTAATTATACTGAACTCAGAATTCTGAGATGCTTGATACGCCCCTTGCATTTATAATGGAACTGTTACTGTTCATACTGTTAGAAATCGGTGTTACTGGTGTACCATGTCCGATTATTATTTTTCTGTACGTAGTGGTAATTATTAAAAGGAGTAAAAAACAAAATAAAAAGGCTGACCCGGTTGAAGGAGTAAAAATACGACCCTTAAAAAGGCCTGTTTGGTTCATTACAAGTTTGCTGCTGTTGAGTTTGGCGAATGACTTTTGGCATGTATTCAGTTTATTGCCAAAGTGGTGGCATACAACACGTTCTTAGCCATGCAAATCACTTACCATACACTCATTCTTTTCCCGCCATTTGTGAGCTGTGAGAGCACCCACTGTGTAGTGATGTTCAGCCTCTAAGCCCTTAGGAGGCATACAACACTGTTTAGAGGCAGTCCAGCCTCTAAGGTGAGCCCCATTAGGCTGCCTCTAAACTTTGGCCGAAGAAGGATGGCGTAGCACAATTTCTTAGCCAGAGTATGACGTAGCACACTTAGCAACAGTCAGGTTTGGCAAACGATGATAGATAACCCAAGGAAAAAAGTATACTTAAACCCCTAAAGTATTGCCCTAGGGACACTTTACTCCCAACTTTTTTTTCGGCTACTTAACCCCACAAAGAAACTAAATCGGTGCTAATCACTCCCTGCTGGTTTGTTTGGCTGATGTGGCACAGCGGTTTAGGACATGTGAGACTCGCTTAAACCTTCACTAAAGTGTTCGGAGATTAATAAAGGGTCCAAGAAGGCAATTTCCCCCAAAGCAAGCCCTAGGGTTTATACAACAATTTTCCCTATTCGAGTCGTGCCCGACCATGGCGGATACAAGCTCAAGCTCCTCCCATTCGGTGGTGGTATCATGCGGAAGAGTAGAGGGCTCAGGCACGCCTGTAGTCTACAAGGAGAAGCCGCTTGAGTACCAACCAGCGGTACTGTGTTTTTGTGGGAGAAAGCTCCAAGATGGGTTTCGTGGAGCGATGCCAATCCAGGAAGGAGGTACCACACTGCTACCCTATGTTTCATCCTCTACCACTTGAACTTGAGGGGCTGCATCAATTTTCATCAACTGAACTCCTTCATTTCTTGAATTTTGCTATGAGTTATGTGGATGAACATTCCTATCAGGGCTTCTGTATATTTCTTTGAACCTCTGCAGGTCCCTCTCTTCTTGCTCGTTCAGTGGTGACAAAAGAACAATTTTTGACACATTTTTACTCTTCTTCCTTGATATATGCTGTGTTGTAATAGGTTGTTTGCCTTTCCTATTTGTAGCCACTGTTTTTCTTTTCAGAGTCAATTCTTTGAGCGTGCTCTTCATAATTTGATGAGAACCAAACCTCGAGGTGAGGTTCCGTCAGTTGTTGCGGCCTGATCTTTCACGACACTTCCTTCACCTTGTTGTTGTCCTCTCGCCCGTGCATACGATGTACATAAAGTAGAGCGTTTGAATCTTGCGGTTCAGCATGCGAGAACCAATCTAGTAGATGGCAACTCACGCAGTAAGACAATTTCCTCACAGAAATTACAATATATAGGTTTTCTAGAGCTTTCTCTAAAATTTAGGCATTTCTCTTATGATTTCCCAGACTCGATAATAGATGTCTACTCTGAACATACATTTCGTGTATTAATCAAACATAGCCTCCCTATAATAAAATGGCGCACGACTTGGCTATATAGCCGACCCTTATCTCTACTTGGCCCATAAGTCGCCCGTGATACTCTCTCCTCTCTCTAATGCCTCAGGGTTCACAAGCAAAGAGAAACAAATCGAAACTTCCCATAACAAACGGATTACATTCTTTATAGTTGAGCACGTAGCCTTTACAAAACCCAATAAAAACTAGCCTAACATGAAGTCGGTTGAATTGATGCGCCATATTCCTGGTCTTGTTCTGCAGGTGGACCCCATCCAAGATCACAGAGGGAAAGAAACAATCGAAGTAATCTTGGGAACGTCCGCCCTCCGAACTCCTCCAGAATAGAAACAATTCACGCTGCCTTGTAGCCTCCACGTGAGAAAGGAAAACTTTGCTTTTTTGCATGTGCATGCATACATGCTTCTGTTTGCAAGATTGCCTTTGATCACATTCCCCTGATTTTTTTTTGAGTGTAAAGAAGATTGTATTAATCAATCATCAAGATTTTGTACATTCACGGCTAATTAAGAATATCGGTAATGGCAGATGGAGCATGTAATCACTAAACCGCATATTTACCCAAGCTCTGAGCCAGATGAGCTAACTCATGTGCTATTTTATTACAATCCCTCTTCACATGGCACACCTTTGCCTCATGGATCTTGGTCAACACCATGAAAATATCCTGAAAAATCAACGCCCACTTAGATTGCCTCAACATCAGAGAGTTTACTCCAGAGACCACAAACGAACAGTCAGTTCAAAAGTAATCGGCATATGGATCCACTTCGCTGCTAGTCGGCAGCCTTCGCGAAGAGCTAAAGCTTCTGCCTCTGTAGCATCTAAACAGTGATCAATTGTTCAGCATGACGAGAGTAGGACTAGACCACGGCAATCACGAGCGATGACATCAATGCTTGCTTTACTAGTTGGCGTTGAGTATGCACCATCAGCGTTAACTTTGGCTCGGCCTTCTGCGGGCGGCGAGCCACTGTGAGGAGGGAAACCCTAGAACAGGGACCAGTTGTAGGCAAACTGCATTTTCCTTCCCCTGATTAATCTCATACATTTTCCTTTACGCTGCAGCGTGCATGGCCGTGATGCTTTGTAGAGCATTCTCATCCTCATGGCTCAACCGTAAGTACCTCCGTATATATTGACAGCAAGGCAACTTCGATAGCAGCTTGTTCTTTGTGCACGACAGTACGATCTTGATTAGCAGTAGCAAGTTTAGTAGTAGGGGTAGGCGTGGTTGTATCATAACCACAGGCTCATCATCCGACGGATCAACATCCTTAGCACATTCCTCCATATGTTGCTCCTCCGAATCACTTCAATCAGCTACCACGATCTCCACAAATATATCAGCAACCTCACCATCTGTAATGTTGTTGACCATCGCCACACAACTAGCATCATCATACAACAGTGCAAGAACATCGCTAAACTCTAAACCTGGAAAAAGCCGGTGGTACCACCAGTCTTCTTTCACAGTAACATGGTCACCGAGGTGTCCAGTGATGTTAGGCAACGACAGCTTGACCCTCTCAATATGAGCAATGGCAGTCCTTCCTCCAACATATTGAATTTCCCTCCGAAGTCAAGTAGTCCCCAAGAGAGTGAAACCTCACGGCAATATAATCTAACAGATCCATTCTGCACTCGGACACGAATACCCTCTCTACATACAAATCACAAAACTGAACTTACTGATCTTATAAAACATAAGGCATACATCCGAGACAAAATCGTGATCCTAAGCCACATCGTGCAACCAATTTTCAGAAAATTCAAACCTTACAGATGAAAAGTGCAATCCTAATCAAACCCTATGCGCCATGCCCTATGGAATGAAATCGTGAAATGTAAGATTCGATCAAACCCTGAGGGTTTGGGGTCTCGCCTCGATGGTTTCGCCAACTGCGATCAGCTTCCGACAGCCTCCACGTGGTCGCCTTCGGGAGAGAAAAGGAAGGGCTTAGGGGAGATAAACAGGGGCGGCAGGGAGCCGAGGCATCATTTCGCCTCTTTACTAACCTCCGAACACGTCTGCAAGGGTTTACAGGTAAGAGGGAGTCTCACGTGTCCTAAACCGCTGCCAGACGTAGCCATGTCAGCCAAACCGCTTTGTAAAACCGGCTTAGGAGGTGATTTAGCACCGGTTTAAGTAGCTGGAAAAAAAGGTTAAGGGTAAAGTGTCTCTAAGGCAATACTTTCAGGGGCTTAAGCATACTTTTTCCATAACCAAACAAGCCCGGAGCAGGATAACTGAGTGACCTTTAGTCATGTGCTGATGGCTCATGATCCGTTTGAGAATCAAACAAAGATGATGATTTGACATTTGAGGCAGAAATAGAGACATGATGACCCACCAGCGTGACCATGATCGATCGATTGTGTACTAATGTAGAAAGAACGGAAAATGTAGACAATCAGCCGAAGACACAAAAACTTATGCATATACCGTAAAGGTACAGTAATCACCACCAACATCCGACTGCAACAAACCATTATCTATGGTAAGAAGTTGAATCTGCTGAAATCAAACACTCATTTTGGCACAAATCTGTGTTGAAGATTCAATAGCTTTCGTTTCTATGACCGCAATCTTCTCTCACCGATTAACACTACAAGACTGAATACGGTATTAGTTAGAGACTGATCACAGAAGCAACCAAGTTGCCAAGACTGGCATTGAACATACGTGTCTGGCTGTCTCATGCACCATCCGTAAGGGTTCGCTTTGATGTGCTGATGTATAGAACTGCATTCAGAATACAAGTACAAGAAATTAGGTGTCACAGAATATCAACAGATTAGTTGTATAGGATTTTGTTCGGTATACATACCGTTGTTTCCTCTTATAAAAGCATCACCATATTTGTTCTTCAGCTGACCGTTAACATACTCTTCAGTTTGCTCCATTGCAATGTTCATGTAACCATCCAGACAAGCCAAAATACCTGGTATAGACCCCATAAAAATGGAAGACAGTGTCAATCAGCTTCTATGTAAGAGAATAACCAAAGTTTGTTCAGGTTAATCATTTGGATAAAAAAAGGTGCACTAAGAGAATAATGTGCTTCAGCAACCGAGATAGGCCCTCATTCACCAAGTCCAACACCGATTATCAGCTACCATGAGTGTCGGAAGGAGAAATATCAAAAGAGATTATTCAGTAAATTCGACAGTACTGCAGAGGATGCAAGTAGTACCACCACACCACCACAATTTTCGTACATACATGTTTTGCTTTCTTTTGAAGTTTGCATAGAATGAGAAAATTGTTATACATCCAACACTAGTGTATGTAAACAGCATTACAGGACTTGACTAGCAAAAGCTTTAAAGCAAACAATATTATTACAGACAGAGAAATCAAGAAATGTGTGTGCCTCACAAATAAATTTTAGTTTCATAAAGCCAAAAGTGTACCCCTGTACGGCAACAAAAGGAGCATTTTGTTAAGAAACCCATTCATGTTGATTTGGGAGAAAAATGCACGGTAGTCTATGGAGGGTAATGATTGGGAGGTAGATGTACGCAATTGAGATATATAAGATTGCAGAGATGAGATGTATATGTGCTAGGGAGTAGGTAATTTGGATTGGAAGGTAGATAGGTGTAATTGAGACAGAAAACATTCTGGAGAGAGATTTTTCCTAAGTAGAACATTGGGGTTTTGAGATAAGGAAAGGATTGCAGGGAGATGTCTCACCTATCTGTGTAAAGATGAGGAAACTTATGGATACACCTCCCAAGGAATATCATATGCTTATATTAGGGTGCATATGTTGTAGAGCACAATATCAAATGCAAAGAAATCATATGTGTATACCAAATTTTGAACTACACAGATGTTTCACATTATAACAATAGAACTCTACTAGACTCGTGTTCAATGAATTTGGAAGGGGTGACCTGTTCCTCTGAACACCTACCTCTTTACTGCCAATGCCTAAGGAATAAATCTCTATTATTATAAGGAAAAAGTCCATCTGAACTCTTGCTGAGGTCTGGAAAGCAACCCTGAACTCCAAATTACCTTAAGCATGATAACTACCGAAATATTGTCATGTAAATTCTGCAGCCGACCTCTTCCAAAAAGCAAAAACCTACAGATAAAACTAAGGTACCTCCTAGGGTTTAACTATTAGGCAGTCAGCGTTAACAGTTGTTAAAGATTTTGGGCTTCTCAGCGTGGGCTGCTTTTCCTAGTTTCATCTGGGCTTACGTTCTGCCCTTCTTCTTCTCCGACGTCTTTGCCGTCGCCTCCAACAGAGGTGGTGGTGCTTTCGGCAAATATATCTCGCATGGTTCATGACCACCAAATCCTACAAAGCTCGGAGCTTCCCCTTCCCCCACTAAGCCGAAAAGCCCCTAATTCCTCACGACAGTGTGGAAATCAAACATGGCGTTCTTCTTTTGGTAGGGTTCTGGATTTGGGTTTATGGATGTGTCAAGGAGGAGGAGGAAATAGAGCGGGGAAATGTTGTGACCTCGGTAGTCGACGCCGGAGTTTAGCTTGACGACGACGGGGCGGCCCCTGATGGATTTGAGGAAGTCCGACGGCGTCTTCACCGGCCCGCCGCCGCCGCCCGAACCGGACTTCTCGCCGCCGCCGCCGCCGCCGCTCATCTCGCCCGCTTTGCCTGTGGGTGTGCGGGTGCGAGATCTCTTGGCTCACGTTCGGATCCGACTCCGAGAGAGGAAGCCTTGTTGGGTTTGGATTTCGGATCAATTTTATCGGGTCTCAGGCCGACGTGTCCATCTATACCAGCTGTAGGCCGTACCCCACATGTCAGTGTCAGCACGACACGACCGCCTCTTCACGCTCCGCTGCAATCTTATTATGTCCTTTTCGTATAGGCTCGCGCGTTGTGGAGAACCTGCTTGACGGTCACCGACATATGGGACCAAGAGATGGCATGCCCCACATGTCATTGCGTAAAATATAATATACGAGGTCGACGCACACCACTCCCAGTCACGTCCCATCTGAACCACACATCTCCCACGCTGCACGAGGACAAAACATCCTCGCCCCTACACTCCCAAGTACCAATCCCCTTTCGCCCAAACCCTCGTCGCCGCCGCTACCACCGCCTCGGAGACAGCCGCCGCCATGGCCGCGGCCACCTCCGCAGCCGCCGCCTTCTCCGGCGCCACCACCGCCGCACCCAAACCTTCCCGCCAAGCCCTCCCGCGCCGCCTTCCCACCCCCCGCCGCGCCCTCCCCGCCCCCATCAGGTGCTCCGCGTTGTACCCCGCCGCCCCCTCTCCCGTACCCGCACCTCCGGCCACCCCGCTCCGGCCCTGGGGACCCTCCGATCCCCGCAAGGGCGCGGACATCCTCGTCGAGTCCCTCGAGCGCTGCGGCGTCAGCGACGTCTTCGCCTACCCCGGCGGCGCGTCCATGGAGATCCACCAGGCGCTGACCCGCTCGCCCGTCATCACCAACCACCTCTTCCGCCACGAGCAGGGAGAGGCCTTCGCGGCGTCCGGCTACGCCCGCGCGTCCGGGCACGTCGGTGTCTGCGTCGCCACCTCCGGCCCCGGGGCCACAAACCTCGTCTCCGCGCTCGCCGACGCTCTTCTCGACTCCATCCCGATGGTCGCCATCACGGGGCAGGTCCCCCGCCGCATGATCGGCACCGATGCCTTCCAGGAGACGCCAATAGTGGAGGTCACGCGCTCCATCACCAAGCACAACTACCTGGTCCTTGATGTGGAAGACATCCCGCGCGTCGTGCAGGAGGCCTTCTTCCTCGCGTCCTCTGGTCGCCCGGGCCCGGTGCTGGTCGATATCCCCAAGGACATCCAGCAGCAGATGGCTGTGCCTGTCTGGGACACGCGCATGAGTTTGCCAGGGTACATTGCCCGCCTGCCCAAGCCACCGGCTACCGAATTGCTTGAGCAGGTCCTGCGTCTGGTTGGTGAGGCACGGCGCCCAGTCCTTTACGTTGGTGGTGGCTGCTCTGCTTCTGGTGATGAGTTGCGCCGCTTTGTTGAGCTGACTGGGATCCCAGTTACCACTACTCTGATGGGCCTCGGCAACTTCCCCAGTGATGACCCACTGTCTCTGCGCATGCTTGGGATGCATGGCACGGTTTATGCAAATTATGCAGTAGATAAGGCTGACCTGTTGCTTGCGTTCGGTGTACGGTTTGATGATCGCGTGACAGGAAAAATCGAGGCTTTTGCAAGCAGGTCCAAGATTGTGCACATTGACATTGATCCAGCTGAGATTGGCAAGAACAAGCAGCCACATGTCTCAATTTGTGCAGATGTTAAGCTTGCATTGCAGGGATTGAATGCTCTGCTGGAAGGGAGCAAAGCACAGAAGAGTTTTGACTTTGGTGTGTGGCACAATGAGTTGGATCAGCAGAAGAGGGAGTTTCCCCTGGAGTACAAGACTTTAGGTGAGGAGATCCCACCACAATATGCTATCCAGGTACTGGATGAGCTGACTAAAGGGGAGGCGATCATTGCCACTGGTGTTGGGCAGCACCAGATGTGGGCGGCGCAGTATTACACTTACAAGCGGCCACGACAGTGGCTGTCTTCAGCTGGTCTGGGGGCAATGGGATTTGGGTTGCCAGCTGCAGCTGGCGCTGCTGTGGCCAACCCAGGTGTCACAGTTGTGGACATTGATGGGGATGGTAGCTTTCTCATGAACATTCAGGAGTTGGCGCTGATTCGCATTGAGAACCTCCCAGTGAAGGTGATGGTATTGAACAACCAACATCTGGGAATGGTGGTGCAGTGGGAGGACAGATTTTACAAGGCTAATCGGGCGCACACGTACCTTGGCAACCCAGAAAATGAGAGTGAGATATATCCAGATTTTGTGACGATTGCTAAAGGTTTCAATGTTCCAGCAGTTCGTGTGACAAAGAAGAGTGAAGTTCGTGCAGCAATAACAAAGATGCTTGAGACCCCAGGGCCATACTTGTTGGATATCATTGTCCCGCACCAAGAGCATGTGCTGCCTATGATCCCAAGCGGTGGTGCTTTCAAGGACATGATCATGGATGGTGATGGAAGGACTGTGTATTAATCTAAATTCTGGCAAGCGTTCGATCTGCATGACCTACAAGAGTGATATGCCCGATCAGCATGATGTCGGTATCTGTTCTATCAAGTACTAGGTTGTCTACTGTGAACCATGTTGTTTGCTAATTTGCTTGTTTGATGTGCTTGGTATGGTAACCTTAATTAGCCCTGCACCTTCTAGTTTTGTAGTCCATGTCGTTTTTTGTACGCATGTGCGTCATAAGATATCATGTAAGTTTCTTGTCCTACATATCAATAATAAGTACTTCCATGGAATAATTCTCAGTTCCTTTCTGAATTTCGATTGTTTTTAACACAGCCGCCGTTGTCTTGCTTCTATGGTTCGATGTGTAGTTGCTGACTTGCTATATCAACCTGCTACTTAAAAGCTCATGCTCTCAGCCTGTATGATAGAGAAATCAGAAGTTGCGACGTCCAGTTAGGTGTATTCTTTAGGGTCTTTTAATCCCTTTATTTGTTAAAAGCCAAATCGCAAGGTAAAGCCATGGGAGATCCGGACCAACGCAGTTGTTCGGCTTTGTACCATTGAAATAAATCCACAGGCGAATTTGTGAAGAAACTTTCCAGGTGCATATCAGGTTTTGCAATAGCATCAGCTGTTAGTACATGTTTGTTGTGTACCGTGGTGAGGGCATAACAACTGAGAGACGATGAACAGCAGGTTTTAGACTGGGAATGGAGGAGTTTGGGGAGAAATCAGTAAGAATAGCAAGGGTTGGGAGGAAGTACAGAGGGATGAACTTCAACTCATTTCATCGTTCCTTTCGTTAAGTAACAACCGCCCCACAAGCCAAACACACTATGACAGAGTACAGGAAATGGCATTCTTCTCCCCCTTGAAATCCGGCTTGTCCCCAAGCCGCTGTTGATAGTCTGGAGAATGATGAACTTGTCCCCAAGCCGCTGTTGATAGTCTTCATTGCATAGAGCAACAGAAAAAATCCTCCCGTGAACCTGATCTTTCAATGGAGCGGACGAGCGAGCAACATGAGTTGCCTGACTTCATTCCCATTTAGTTCAGCAGCCATGCCGTCAGGTGCTTGCCATAGGGAAGAGAGAAGCTTGCCTCTAACATTTATACAATCTATAGCAATTGCACATTTTCTACATGATATTGCTGTATATTGCCCAAGTAGTCTTTTCTTCTGAGCATGCGGCCATGGTAGTATGACGTGTATCACATCTATACTTTTCTTAGATGATAGCCAAAATTGCAATAACCAGAATGTGATAAGCATAAAGACTAATAACTGATATCTCTCTCTTTGTTATCAGTGTCAGAAGAATAGCTGTTGCAACAATTTCCGATTAGAAATTATGCAATCTGAACTCTACTTAGTGTCTGCAATTAGGGGTTCTCTATTCTTTTTCGAGAAACCATTAGGGTTTTTTATTCATCAAGTGATAATCGCTTTTCTCGAGCTTTGGATGAAGATGTAGCCACTCACATCACTTCTCCCACTTGTTATATAAGCTCACCCTGTCACCGTAGGAAAATAACATAAACAAAAAATCTTTTAGGATAGCCGAAATAAATTTAAGTGTGGTGAGCCACTACAAGTCAAATCTATCGCTAAACCGTATACTCTTTAAGCTGTAATTTTAAAAGTAATACTTTGTAACTTGGGGTGATCGGGAAAAGAAAAATTTAAAGTAATACTTTGTAACTTGGGGTGATCGGGAAAAGAAAATTTTAAAGTAATACTTTGTAACTTGGGGTGATCGGGAAAAGAAAATTATCCTGTGTTGCTCGAGAGGAGTGACCTGGGAGGCGAACCCTAGCTGCCGCTGGTTACCTCCTCTCGCGCCCATCCGTGTTGCCGTCGCTGGAATAGGCGTCTACTGTGGAGATGGCGAGGCTCATCTTTGACAAGCTTGGGGTTGCAGTGGTGGTTCAGTGCAGGGCAGCGCGGCAGCCTGCTCCCGGCAGCGCAGCCCCCTCTGCGCGTCGAATCTGGCATGGGGGTGGGGGTGCACCCCTGCCCTAGGCCCAGATCTGGCCACACCCTCGTTGGCAACCCTAGGTATGCTCGCTAGTGGCGGTCGTGGCGGTGTTACATGCAGCGGGCGGTAGGAGTCTTTGGTGATTGGTGGAAATCGTGACGTGACGACAACTGCAGCAGATGGTGACGGCATCAGCTGTTCGGGTTATGCCTCATTGGGCACTTTGTGTAGCACTTGGCTCCATCCTGGTGTTGGTTCACCGAACACGTGATCTGCGATGGATGTCGGTTTCCCTCACGAGGGGACTTCTGGCAAAAAACCGTTGTTCGACAGCCGTTGAGCCACCTCCATTCTCTGGAAACAGCCATCGTTCGGTAGTTGGGGGTGATCCGCTAGGTTGAGCTGAGGTTTGAAGCAGTGTGTGTTTGAAGTCGGTGTTGACGGTGACTAGCCAGGACAGTGGCAGACTAAAATATTGAGTGGTGGTCTGGTCATTGTTTGGATCTAGCGATGGTGACATGTTGGGGCTCGGTTAGGAGCTTTTATACCTATTCTGCAGGGTGAAAAACTAGCAATATAAGAAATTTTAAGACAAACTAAAATTAGCAATATTGTAAAACATCAGTAATGTTTTAAACATAATATCCTCCATTTCAAAATAGATATTCTTTTAGCCTCTCACCCTTTTCTTAAAATACTTTTCCTCCTAAACTTTTAATGTAATTTTAGTCATTTTGTTCTTATTTTGCCCTTCATTATGTCTAACAAAAGAGCTAATTACTCATAGGAGTAGTACTAGTAATAGTGACATTTATTGCCTTGAGGAGAAAGAAGAGATAGACACGGAAATAATTGAAGGACAATATTGACAACCCTAATCTTTGGTGTTTAGTCCAAGTTGAATCTTGAACTTTGAATCACCAAAATTAGAACCCTGAACTTTCTAATCCCGAACAATTCTAACTTTAAGTTGTTTGGCACACTGAAAAAAAGATAATCCTAATTGAAATCCCATATTTTCTCTCAATCTTCTCGTTGACAACCCTGACCCACTATCCCAAGATACGAATACAAAGATAGAACAGTACATAGATCAAACCAGTCAAGAGCTTTCGCAATACGTACATGATAAATTGCAAATATGCACTCAAGTCGGTAATAATAGCAGCAAGCACTTGAGCAAGTTCTTAACAAATATATTCTTGTCACAGCTGCGAGAGGCTGCAGCATATCTCCTCAGCAACTAGTAATTGAACGATTCTCATCGGTGCATCACAATTACCACCAAACTATTTGTCTTCAAAACTTCAAAACACACTCAGTCCGGTCTCTCGTGCTGTCGTTAGATGGTGAATCGTCCACAGTCAGCACCACTAATCAACTAAGCGCTAGTCATACGCATCGTGTAAAGCATATGCTCACAACCAGAAAACGAATTTACAAATTAAGATTTTACACGAGACAAACCCCAGGATATTTGTGGTGTTTGTATATCCGACATAGACGACATCTCATCCCTAAACTGCTGTTAAAAAATCACTGGATCAATACACTCAACTCAACGAGCCACAAATATCAAAACAACAAGGATTGTTTAAGAGGAGTGATAGAGGGCACATAATTTCAGCTGGCATCACTCTTTTTTTGGTGTGCCAAACAGTTAAACTGATGAGATTGGTCGGGACAAGAAGTTCACGGTTCTAATTTCAGAAATTTAAAGCTTAGGGTTCAGTTTAAAATGAGCAGTAAAGTTTAGGTTGAAAACAAACTTTTTTATATCTTAAGACTGAGAAACTAACGTGTAACTTAAATGACCGAGAAATTTTACATAGTTGAGAATTAGTAAAACCGTAAAATAGCATTACCTACCACTCTACGAGGTTAGGACTCACGATCAACCAGACAACCACGTTGTATATTGATGCTTGTTGCGCCATTGTCTAATTAATGCTCTTCCTCTAGCGTATGATCTATGCGCTTCTCATCAGCACACAGACACGTGCTAGCTGTACCGTCGTGGAGTGGCAATACCTCACCACGTGCAACCGAAGGCAAAGCAGAGCGCGGTAGAAGGAGAGGCGAGGCACAGTTCGCTGCTGTCTCCACCATATGTTGCTCGAGTTTTTCTTTTCTAATCTTTCCAGTTAACCAGGCCAGAGGAAAGGAGACCTCTATGGTTCCGGCGAGGTCACGCACTTCCAAATACAGTTGTGTTGTAAAACCAGTCTTGATATGAGTTGATTTTAATAACGAACATTGATTATCTAGTAACGATTAGATCTAGAAGCCATCAAAGAAAGAAAATCAATATCAATATTTGGTAACAAGGTCAATCGAAACTTACACCTCTAAAACCATTATCAGGCACACTTTCCCTTTATTCTTGGACCATCTCTATCGATATCCCGCTCTCTGAGAGCCCGTCGGTCTGACTGCCCCATAGGCCTGGTTAGACCACCCTCTGCGAGATGGCTTTGATAGATCTGAATTGGCTTCTAATTACAATTAGCGGTACCTTTTTTTATAGGAGCCTGGATTACAGACGTTTCCAACTCAAATTCTATTAACCCTATTCGTTGGTTTGACTCCAATTCCATTACGTAACCTATCTATACACATATTCAAACTTTTCAACAATCTCCATCTTAGCGAATATGGTCCTCCACCAATGAAGCTGTCATGCCCGAATCTCCGTGCACCGTGGAATTGAGTATTCTCCTTCTGGCTCACTTGGAGCCACCCGACAAGTCTGACTTAGCCTCAGACCTATCGTCCTCCACTGCTAGGATCGTCACCCCTGGTTCTTCTTCAGTGCTCCTCCTGAAAGAACATACCCTCTCAGATTTTAAAGATTATTCATGGTTCTTCTCCCCTTCATCACAATCACTTTGTTCTTCTTGCTTCTCATGGTTAGCTTATCCCTGTCTACCTTGTAGACATAACGATCATCATGAAGAGATCTTAACGAAATTAGATTCCTTTTGAACATCGGCACATGTCTCACACCTTTGAGTAGATGCTCGCCATCACTAGTCTTGATCTTGATGTCACATATCCGATAACATGATGTCTTGTGTCATCACCATGGTAAACCTTTCTAAAATCACTAGACTTGTACATATTGAACCACTCCTTGTTTGGTGTCACGTGAAAGGATCTTGCTGAATCCAATATCCATGCTGCTGTTGACTGATTTTTTGAAAACATAAGAACATCACAAGTATCGACTTCACTATCGTCACCTGCCACAACCATATTTGCGCCTCCATCAGTGCTTCTTTTCATTGGACAATACCTCTTTATGTGTCCCCACTCATTGCGATTATAGCACAGCGGCCATTTCTTACTCTTTGACTTAGCCTTTGAACCTCCAGTCTCGTCCCTGTCTTGCTCTTCCCATTATTGTCATACCTGACCAACAATCCTTCAACATGAGGAGCCACCACTGCAACGTTCTTATTCTTCGCTGATCAAACATCATAAGTGTTGCATTAATCTCCATCATAGTGATGGTATTCTTGCCGTACGTCAGTGTAGTCACTATATGCTCATAGGAAGGAGGTAAAGAACACAAAATAACAATAGCCTTGTCATCATCATCAACTTTCACCTCTAGTCAAGCTAGGTCCGTGATTACTGTTGGGGAACGTGCTACGCAAAACAAAAATTTACCGCGCACAATCCATCCCATGATCACTATCGAGGTGCAGGCAACGAGATCATACCTTCGACGATCACGTCAATGCAGCGGAGAAGTTGACCGATGTCGATGAAGTCCGCAGACTCCCGCAGCTAGGTTATACCTCCCAGCCGCGAGAGCGATCTCCTCGCGAATAGTTCGCCCGATCGAACGCCGAAGTATACAACGTCTCCGAGGTATCCACGCGTACCGGATCAGCGACACCACGGTAATGTGTGGACCAGCACACAAGAACAGCGGGGATCTACGAGAAGGAGAAGCAGCAGCGTGTCGACAGCTGTACTAGATCCAATCTAGAAGAGAGAGAAAAAGAAGGCTATGGCCAATCTAGAGATGGCCGGCCTAGGGTTTAGGGCTGCTTCTGGGGTTGCCTCTGGGGCTGCTCGGGATACCCTTTGAGGTGCCCTGCCCCTCTATTTATAGGGGTTGGAGCAGCTCTCCCTAGGTAGGTGGAGTCCTACTCCAGCAGGGACACCCTGTTGGAGTTGGAGTCCAACTCCACCAGAACCTTCTAGAACCTTCTAGAATCTCTAGAACCTTCCGGAACACTTCCGGACATCAACGGAACCATCCGGGACCTCCCGGAACACTTTCGAGATCATCCGAAAGACTTTCGAAACCCTTCTCTCTCGTTCTCCATAAATCGTAGCATTCCTAAATGTCGCTAAAACGTTAAGCGTGTGACCCTATAGGTTCGAGTATATGTGGACATGTCCGGAACACCTTCCGGTCAATAATCGTCAGCGGGATCTGGACACCCATAACGATTCCCACATATCATCGAAGATCTTTATCGAGCGAACCTCGTATTACCGCATATCATCCTTTTGCCTCACGATACGTTACACAACCCGAGGCGAGACTTTGACGGTATCCCTGTGATCAACTCTTTGATCACCATACCTAGTTATCCTCGTTACCGGTTTGTACTCTTTTCTCGTTTCCGTATTCCCGTATCCCCGTGACTAACCTTTTAGTCACAATACCTGGCCAGGCGATGCTGGACACCGTAATACCGAGTGGGCCCAGAGTGTATCTCTCCATCGCCGGATGGGCAAATCCCAGTCTTGAGATATCTAGAACCACGATATACTTTCTGGTGTACCTAAAAGTCACCTTTATAATTACCCAGTTACGGAGTAACGTTTGATGACCCCAAAGCAACCATCCGGTATCCGGGTCTACGATATTCTCATGGTCTAAGGACGCAAGTAAACGTTAACACATAATGAGAAGATACTGACAACATATTGACGAAGTGATCTCGCAGTATCTCATAAGGGGGTTTATCCAACACCATTGTTACCCTAACAATGTGTTCCCATTATTGCCGGCATCCTTGTTACATTAACAATGCCCATGATCAGGAAAACAAGACCATCAACAATACATGAGCTAGTCTAGAGGCCTGACTAGGGATCTGAATGGTGTTTATTATTCCACACATGCAATTAGGTTTTCCTCTAAATCTCATATTCAAGAACCAATGCAATTCTAGCATAGAACATAAACTTAATCATGAACATGAAAATAGAATAATAATAACTTTATTATTGCCTCTAGGGCATATTTCCAACAATTACCTGATTGAAGACATTGATGTGCTCCGTAAGCTCTGACCCCTCTTGCATCTTTAGCCATACAATTTCTATTTCAAGTAAGCTTGTTGGTTAGTGATTTGGGCATAAATTAAGCCTCCAATTTGTCCCAGATTGCATCATGCAAATCCAAGTCTATTACATGGTACATGACTTGATCTGATAAGCATAGCCGAATGATCCTGGCAGCCTTGACCTTCAGATCTTCCCAGTCATTTTTGTGCATCCTGGCAGGCTTCTTGACTTTTTTCTTGATCACCTTTAAGCACTCTTGTTGTGCTAATAGATCTTTAACTCTGGTCTGCCATAACTCAAAGTTCCCCGAACCATCAAACTTTATCACCTCAAATCTAGAGTTTGACGCCATCTGCGCCCAGATCGGTTTGACCGGTGCCACTGATCGTTCTGACTGCCCGGCCGGTCTGACGACTTGTTGTTGTCCTCCTCCTCCTCTGATGCGTCAGTCTGACCGGACTCTGACTCGGTCTGACCGCTCTCCTTGGATGAAGAAGCCTCTTTCGTTGGATCCTCCTCGCCCCGGTCCGCAGTGGGAGACCCCCAGTCTGACTGCCCGTGGAGGCAGGTCTGACCACCTAAGAGCCGCTGCGTTCGCTGCCTTCGAAAACCATACGCGCCACTTACCGAAAACCTTGCTCTCGCTGTTTTCGGGCTAGAGGCTATGAATCTCCAAGCTCTTACTCCATAATCCCCCTCTGCCCCTCTATTTAAAGAGATCCCGGAGCCCGCCACCTACTCTGACTTGAACTCGAACCCCAAACCGGATTTTGATTTGAACTGGAGTTCGACTCGGACTCCACCTCCACTGAACTGGAGTCCGACTTGGACTCCATCTCCACCTTCAATAAGACCCCTTTTGGCTATCCTTGGCCACCCATGTCTTCCGATCTGGCCTCCTCTTCTCCCGTGCACACGTTGTTGTAGATCAGTCCACGTCCTCGTCAAATTGAAGCTACCGGGCCTCATCCGACACCTCCGTGTCCTAGACCCGGTCCTGCATGTCGTCGTGCACTAGAGGCCCTGGCCCTCCTCGACCCGGTGAGCCGTCGTGGCTCGCTCATCACCGAACGCCACCTCTGCCGAAACCACTAGTCTGACCGGCCGGTGCCGTCGCTTCGGCATCCTAGTCGACTCAGACTCTGCTCGAGTCCAAGTTGAGCCTGCTCCCTGGCTGGTCTGACTAGCCCACCTAGCCGGTCTAACCGTCGGTGCCGCACCCTTCCTGGACGCCTTGACCGGATTGGATCCAGATCTGAGTCCGGGTCAGATCCAACCGTGCGACCGGTCTGACCGCACGTGCCATCATCGCATGCTGCTACTCGCCGCCTGTGACCGGTTCGACCGCCCCTTGTGAGGTCTCACCATGTCATGACAAAGAATCCGTGATTCCTCTGCTCTGACAGATCCTGGTATCTCCACTTGTAAATCCATACACGAGATACGTGTATCGCCACCTTGCCGACCGTGCCCATACACATCGATAAGCTTTCTCGGTCTCTGTCGAGTTTCTCCACATTGCTTCAAGATCCTCCAACTTTGCACTTTGATAGCACTTGTTGCAAAACCAGCCCCGACATGGGCTGATCTTAACGACGGACACCAGCCGCCCCGCAGCGATTATATCTAGAAGCAATCAAAGAGAGAGAATCGACATTGATATTTGTTAACGAGGTTCAGCCGAAACCTACACCCCCGGGGCCGTTCTCTGGCGCATCTCCCCTTTATTCCTAGATCATCCCCGTCGACATCCCGCTCTCGGAGGGCTGGCCGATCAGACCGCCCTCTACGGGATAACTTCGACAGATCCAAACTGGCTTCTGGTCACAATCAGCAGCACCCCCTTTTTATAGGAGCCTGGGTTATAGACGTTTCCAATTCAAACTCTACTAACCCTATCAGCTAATTTGACTCTAATTCCACTACGTAATCTAACCATATACATATTCGACACTTTTCAACAACCTGAACACACCGTCATAGGCTGCCATCACCCTCTTTGATCACACCTCTCAGTTCTCTGGTCTCACTCCCCACTGGGCCTACTCTCAGTTCACTGGTGTATATTGACACCGCGCCGGTGAGGTCAGACGTGGTGACCACTAATGTGGGTGCGAACGCCGGAGCCATATCACCGGCTGCTGCCACCGTACGAGCCACCGTCGTGCAGGCCTCCAGCGTTTTCTACGACACCTCGGTCACGATCGGTACGTATAACTACAACCGCACGCTTGCGTCACTCATTTCACCCAAGCACACACATACGTGATTCACAGATTTGTATATCAACTTAAGTTATACTGAATTTAAATTAAGCCTCGCGACTTAATTATCTGTGCTTATTCAGACAAAGCAGAGAGGCTGATAGCGGAGGCAGCCGCTCAAGGTTCCCAGAAGCCTTCGTCGGAGGTTACCCTCGTGGATCCACCTTCGGGGTGGCCATCGGCGTCCCCGCCCTCTCCAAGGGAAAGGAAGACTTCTGCAAATATTGCGCGGCCGCCATCGACGTGCCCTGTCCGGAGGTGACACGGCTGGCCGCGGCTACGGGATAGCACAGGGCTCACGTGGTGATGGGCACGTCGGAGCGGGACGGGCACACGCTCTACTGCTCCGTGCTCTTCTTTAGCGCGCTCCGCGAGTACCTGGGGAAAACACCGCAAGCTCGTGCCGACGGGGCTGGAGCGCGTCACTCGGGGACGCGACGACGGGTCATCACGTGTACCGCACCGCGGCTGGGAGCATCGGCACGCTCGTTTGCTGGGAGAAGAAGATGCCCCGCGCGAGGGCGGCGCTATACGGCAATGGCATTGAGGTGTACTGCGCTCCCACCGCCGATGACACGGAGCTCTGGCAGGCCTCCGTGAGGCGCATCGTCCATGAAGGAGGGTTATTCATTCTGTCGGCGAACCAGTTCTGCCGCAGCAAGGACTTCCCTCCCCCGCCCGAGTACTCGTTCGCCGATTTCGACGAGGAGTCCTCGCCGGAGACCGTCGTTTGCCGTGGCGGAAGCGTGACTTCAACGTGGTGGGACACGATTTGAGGTGCTAATTTTGAACGTCAAGGAACAACCACAAATCCCTGTGTCTTACACTTGTGCGTCTGGACAGGCTTCAGATACTAAGGATGAGAGCATTTCCAAGGCCTGAAATCTCGTGATGACCATCCTAGTACCATTTTATCCTCATTTATGCGTGTGTGAACACTGAATAGCGGGTAAATGTGTCATATTCTATGTACAAAACAAAAACTGAACAATAATGCCTCCGACTCTAAAAGTGTGACAATGTGGTTCTACGCCTTGTGGTATCACTTACCGTTGAAAACTAATGGTCCTTGGGGAGAGCAGACGGGAGAGCAGACCAACGTACTTTGCGCACCTGAGTGCGTGTGTACGCTGATGATTTAAAAGAAATCAATACACATACATACGTATAAGTTTTTAAAATCACAAAAAAAATTGTGGATATACATTGTTCAATTATGTATGGACCGGCTAAACGTACGTTCATATACGTTTTGCACCAAGAAAAGGCTGTCCTAAAACATAATGTGTAAACGTATACAATTTGTTCTTTTTGTGCAGCACTTAAATTACACAATTTTGACTGGAATTTTACAGATTCACATATGATCAAATAATCTGCATCTAAAAATTGTTTTGGAATTTTATGCGCCATCTGTATGTTGGATCTCGGCTTTATGTCACAACTAGTACCTGTTTTGTTTATCTTAATTTCCTGTGCTAGCTTTTGTCATATTAGTTGTTGGTAGAATTTTTGTAGACACAATACTGTTTATTTCCAATCTGTTGCGTAAATTAAGCATCAAATTAATGGTAAACATTCTTAATTTTGTAGTGGTGGAGCAACAAATCTATCTCGTGGCACATTACAAGTTAACCATGTCGTTGTTGGATCACCAGTTCTGTGAAATTATGTAGGTTTTTGCTCTTGTGGAAAAAAGGTCTACTTTACCATCCTATGGTGTTGCAAGCACTTACTCTCTAAGCTATAAAGCAACAAGTCTATTTTACACCCTCGATTTTTGTGAAGTCGAAAATACACTTTCAATTTCAAAATTCGAGTCTTTTTTTTACAGTACCCATATACTCCTTGGAAATAGATGTTAGTACCAATTGAATCTGGCTATTTATTTGAGGATTGGTTTAGACATTAAAGGGTGTTAACTTTGATTCTTAATCTAATTTCCTAATTGACTTGCACCCATCGCGCACGTAGCCGTCGCCGTCGCCTCCCCGTCGCAACAAAAGGCTCGTCCGGCGCTCTGGCCTGTTACCGATTTCCGACAGGTGCGAACTGACAGAGAACGTGGCTCGTAGACCAATTACTATGCCCGCCATGGTTGTATGCCATGAATTACTCACTGGATGCTTGTTGTACGAGAAAAGAACAGATCGATCAAGCAATGCGGCTGTTTGCGATGAGTGTCCGATGCATAATTGTTGTATGATGAAAGAATTTATCGATAGAGTATCAATCTGTACTCCGGTGCATGCTTGTCGTTTACATCTGATAGATCATCATCGTCTTTGAGCTCAAGCCACGCCGCCGAAGACGAGAGAAGTTGACAGCATGAGCACCACCACGATTTGGAATTACAATTTATCCCTTAAACCATGGTACTCCTTAATATTGGTGGTGGTACGCCTTGCGTGTCGTCCCAGGAGGTTAGTCCATACTTCGCAGCATCCTAAAGAAGGGTCGATAATGTGCACATTGATTTTGTATGCGCACATGAATACCATGTATGTTATTAGCGAAACACGTAAACAAAAAGATGTAAAATCAACCGATTAAAACCATAGTGGTATAGGGCTAGGGTGATGTTTTAATCGGTTCTGTGAGTTATTAGAATTTGTGTTAGCAAACTATGTGGATTCTGAGAGTGTTTTTGGACTTGGGAATAAGTTGAAGGGGATAAAATGAATTTCTACCCAAAACACCATTTACAGATCATCACAATTCTTGCCGGGCCATCCGTGCCAGACAGGCCGTATATGGGCCCTTAGCGTTAACTCGCAGGGAGTAAATTCTCTAGGCCCTTGTATGCGCCGCCCACGCGGCTCCCAGCTACACGTCGCTCGGTTGGGTCTAGATGGGCCACGAGCCATTCGGGTGGGCCACACGGTTGTGACTCGGTGGGCTAGAGCCATCCAGGTGGCCATAGCTTAGCTGCGCCAATTTGTCTTCTTAGTGCAACTTGGGCCGGCCTAGTCCATTAGTGTTGTTTTTGTACTGATGGTTCTTCTTGTTAGGTGAGCAGTATAGTATTATTTGTACATGATAAAACTTGGGTGGAATATACTGGAACATTTTTGCACGGTACAACAGAAAAATAAAGCCGAAACAAAAAAAAATTGATTCTGGAACAAAAAATGTGTTGATCGAACAAGGTGTTGCTCATATACTAGAAATGTTTTTACACGGTGGAACAAAAAGAATTAGTAAGTTAGAACAAAAATCATCCATTCTGGAACACAAAATCATCTATTCTGGAATAAAAAAATATGTTGACAGAACAAAATGTTGCTTGTATACTGTAACGTTTTTAAATATAGAGTGGAACAAAAAATTAGTAATCCTAAACAAAAAGTCATCTGTTATGGAGAAAAACAGGAGTTGATAAAACAAAATGTTGCTTGCGACGAAACAATTTTCAATGTTCAGTGCAACAAAAATTATACTAAACTAGGACAAAAGGACTCTAGAATAAAAATCACAATAACGAAAGTATAATTATATTTAAAGAATTGGCTTCTCTGTTATGATATGCATATCATGTGAGCTCAGTTGGTAAGGGACGCAGGTGTAGAAGTAGGTCTTGAGTTCGACTCCCTGCTCCAGCAATTCTAATTTTCACGTAACTACATGCGCGGTATATTGTAGTAGACCATATTCTCCCGATACATTTACTTTCCTCTGTCTGTATAATGCTTATTGTCACTAGGACGAGTAGATGACGGAGTAGTGTAACTATGCATGAGCGACATATTGTAGTGGACCATATTCTCCCAATACATTCACTCTTCTGCGTCTATACAATGCTCATTGTCACTAGGCGAGTAGATGATGGAGTAGTGTAACTACACGCGAGCGGCATATTGTAGTGGACCATATTCTCCCAATACATTTACTCTCCTGCATCTATACAGTGCTCATTGTCACTAGGATGAGTAGATGACGGAGTAGTGTCACCTTTGTAAGGGGAGTAGCGGAGCAGATTTGGATGATGGGTAACCTGATGCTCTCTAGTTGCTAAAGATGCAAGATAAACATAAAGGATTAAAAGTCTAGAGGTTCACAATAGCAAGTAAATAAGAGAGAAATGTGTAAAATATTAAAATAAGAGTAATATACCTAGGCTACTGGTCCGAGTAATCGTTTTTCGGAGATTGAGAAAAGGACCACTCTCTATTGGAAGCAGCGGCGTCCGATCCGACTACACATCATATTATAGTGGACTATATTCTCCTGATACGTTCACTCTGTCGATAGGACAAATGGATGAAGGAGTAGTGTCACCTTTGCAAGGGGCAGTGATCAAAATTTGAAAATGTTGTGGCTAAGCTCAGCAGCGGAGCTGTTGTAGTTAAGCTCAGCAGCGGAGTAGATTTAGATGATGTGTAACTTGATGCTTTGTAGTTGCTAAAGATGTAAGATAAATATAAAGGATTAAAGGTTTAGAGGTTCACAATAGCAAGTAAATAAGAGAGAAATGTCAAAAAAATAATTAAAAATAGAGCAATGTACCTGGGCTACTAGTCCGGAAAATCATTTGTCGTAGATTAAGAAGAGGACTACTCTCTCAACCGGAGGCAGTGGCGTAGTGTTTCTTATGTATTTGATGTTCGCTATTTAAGGGCACGTAGTTATCAGTCATATGGGGCCACTGACACAAACTTTTGTAGGTGGCCACAATTTGAGTTCCAACCGGTGACCAGGACATGTTAACATTGGTTTTTGCACGCAATACCGACAAATGCATATCTAAACCGCTAATATGAGTAGCGGTTCAACAAAATCTTCACTGCACACAGATTTGCACCGTTTGCCCAAAACTTTGAACACAAGGATACGGTAAACACCCGCCCACCCACAAAAATACTTGACATTCAAATAGGGTGTCTTTACTAGGAGGAATGGGAATAGATGTGTTAGGTATCCATCCTTTTAAATATATTTTATATTTAGTTGGAATGATAAGATGGATAGCAGCAATCAACTAAAAAAATATATTCTATAAAGATCCTAGATAGAAAAACCCAACTGAAATGGCCGAATGAGGCTTCTATCATACTCTAATCATGATCATTAGAAAATAATTAATAACAATTAGTATGCTATATTAGTAATTAATAATTATTGCTATAACATTATCATTGATAAGTGTTAGTGTATTAATTAGTATATTTTTAATGTGTTTATTGTATATTTAGTAATAATTAGCATGTTTTATGGTTAACTAGTATTGTTACATTAACACTAACATTGATAAATATTAGTATATGTTGAGTAGAGTATGATCAATTTTTATCAATGCAAACTAAGAGCTATAGTTTTTAATCTTATGACATACATCTTCATACTTTCAACCAAATAAAAAACTGGCTTATCCTACACATCTAACCAAACACTAAAACTAGCTCATTCGATCCTTAAAAATCTAGATGACCTTAACCCATCCATTCTTACCTTCAACCAAACGGACCCATAATGCTTTTATACTTTTTGGATGGACTTAGTTCATCAACAAAATTCACTATAGTGATGTGCAAAAAAAAATTCAAGAACTTGTTCTTTTCAATCAGCTAGGGAATAAAAAGTTAATATGTAATGCACTTGATTGCATTTGATTTTTCAGGATTAAGCAAGAAAACATCACAAAATGCCCAAAATGTACAAGATCAACACTGGCTAAACTTGAATACACTGTCTTTTCATGATCAAGCACTGCATCTCACAGGTTGCCCCAAAAAATGCTTTGATCCATCACCAAATAACTACAATTGCAGATTCATCAATAATGCACTACTTCGGCACCCAAACAAATTCCAACGACAACATATGCACTGATCCATCACCAAAATTCCAGATCTGACATCAAAAGGTCACCCACATTCTCACAAATAATCTCCAAGGTTGAACAGCACACGCACAAAGAAAATTCCCCAAAATTCAAGACAAATACCTTCACTGCACAAAACAAATAATCTCAAGGTGTTGCCCAGGTTTGCACACCACGACAGAAAAATTGGACAACAAAATTGATTGAATCTGTCTAGCCATGAAGAATTCCACAACAAAATTCATGTGCGGTGGCGACCTCTACAGCGCCTGCTATGGCGCGGGGCACCCAACGAGGCCCCGCCGACATCGGAGGCGAACGAAAACGGCCAGTGGGACGGTGCGATGCTGAGAGGAGAAGATGCACATCGGTTTTGATGTCCTGTGCGGGCCCCACGGTTATGTACTCTACAGGTATAACCTCAAGTATTTCAACCGTATCTCATCCAAAATGAGACAAGGGCACAGATCCCAGCCTGCGCTGCACCGGGTAGATAAAAAGCACACTGGTGCTCGACCTCTGAAAATCCTCTCTCCGTTCTAACCCGTTACTATAAAAATGAGCTCACATGCTACAATGCTTGCTGCGTATACTTGTACCAATTTTTTACCTGCAGTATTTACACGGTTGGCACGGCACGGTTATGTACACCCACAAACAAATCAAGTGATTATTATGTAAATTTCAAAACACGAAATAATAATAGATGGATAGAGGTTCAATATTTACAAAGAGTATCAAATCTACCTACACTCATGAGTGTATATATATACATACACATATGAAAGCCTGGCAGTGACGCGCGATCGGGCATCATCATTCTTTTAAAAATGTGTAATTAATCATGACCTAGTGTCATTCTTGAAGGGTAACTCGATATTCATAAAACGAGATTCCCCATTGATCGTCAGAATTTTAAGATGTACAACTACAATGCATGCTTACTTCAAAATCTCATACAGCTATGCAAGTTTGTGTCATCTATGATCGAACAACATTCTCTGTTCTATGTGCAAGGACACGTTGCTTTACACCGATTATTAATTGCCCTGATCATTTTGTAATCATGCATGGGGGTCGGTGGTTTAAAGTAAGCCGTTAAATAGCCAAATCCAACATCCCGCGTGTCAGGAGATAATAGCCTCGAAATATGTGCATTAATCTATACTAGTAGTACCTGTAGTCGACATTGTTATGGAGATTTGGATCCCACTGTACATCTAACCCTAGCTAGAACCTGCGTACGTGTGCCGTCATGCGTAGAACCGAAATGTGCCATGCGTAACTGTCGGTTCATATCATTAATTTTGACATGGCAATGGAAATGCACGCTTTGATCACGGCGCCCATTACATCGAGGGACCAAGGAGGCCACCGATAAGACAAACTTCACAAACTTTTAGTCTCTTTGATTTATAGAATATTCAAAACGTAGAAAAAAATAAGAATTAAATATTATAATATGAATAGGAATTAAAAAATGTAGGATTAGATACTATTTGGTTGCTTAGAAAGAACATAAATTTCTTTTAAGGTTTAGGGTATGTCATAGTTGTCATAGAAATAAAGACAATTTTCTAAGAAGTTGCACTACTAAATGTTTTCGTTTAAAATTACATACAAATTAGTTTATAGAAAAAATTTCTATAATTTTAATTCTATAAATCAAATGAGTTTTATAAGAAATTTTTTAAAGAACAGAATTTCTTTTGAGGCGCTTAACCAACTAAAACCGCAGCAGTACACACGTTAGTTGCTGGTAGAAAATTTCTGTCGCGTTGACTGTTCTCCGAACTTATTCGAGTTTCGGCGTAAGCACGGTAAATCCACTACTTTACACTAGCATTGAGTAGTACTTTACGCTAGCATTGAGTAGCACCCTAGTTTCTTAAGAAAGTTTTCGTCGTTCTCGTCTTCTACACCAACTAAAAATATACACTATTATAATTGTTACTATAAAGATTGCCGTAACCCTGCGGTACGCATGGTCAGCAATCTCAAATCAATGATCTAAAAGATTGTAAGATGTAACAAAAAAGCCGAGAAACTCGAGAGAGAAGGAAAGAGAGCACGCGAAGATAGTTTGATGATCATATCATTCTATCTAGACAATGTCAAAGTAATCCCTTTCCAAGATTAACTGCACAACAATAAGAAGCAAGAGTGCCTAGTCTCCAAGAGATACGACTCACATCATCATCACGGGGTTCAACCAATGAAGATCAAATCCAAGATTGTCACCCAGAGGATCAAGTACCGGTGCTCTACAGCAACGCCTTCAAGAAAGAAACGTCATAGAACATCGTCGTCGTCAGGTCCAACCAGTTTGGCAAGACCTAGAGCTTTCACCTCAGAGAGTGAAGGTGGCTAGATCGCCACTCCATCCCCGTCCACCACATCCCCCTGACCGGTTGCCATAAAAAACATAGCCATGGATTTTGAGCCACACGACGCCTCCACTAACCTGTCTCATCATGAACAACGATAGATCGATTCAGCTGCGGCCACGCACGACGGCTTTGCTAGATTACGGTCATGCCTCTACAGCTCCACGAACAATGGCTTTTTGCTAGAGAAAGGTCGCGCCTAGGGGAATATTAGCATCCATTGAAGAACATGTCTTGAGCCAAACAGCCGACGCACAACAGGGAGGAGCCGACAGCCACACAAAGCACCTGATGCGGCAAAGCCATACAACCATCGTCGCCACTTGTCACGGTTGTCGAACCGTCGTGGTCTCCTCTATCACAACATTGATCTATGCCAATACGTCGGCTAGATCGGCACCTATACTGACCACCCCGATCGGCAGTTGAAGGCTACCACTTGTGTAGTGATAGCACTACGGGTGTCCTGATCTTTGGATGAGAACAATAACTATCGATTTGTGGAGACGAGTTTGACAATACAACTACGTCGTACAACGACAATGCGCTTTAACAATTGCTAAACCAACTCTGATAGGTTATTGACGATGCTGCAAGTACGACCAATCTGAACATAAGGTTCTAATCCCTGCAAACAATTGAAAAACAAGCAAAAATTATGAAGAAGCAATCTGAAACTGCAAGTATAAATGAAGTATACTGATAAAGTGGTATTCCAAAAGCGATCTGTACAATTGGTCGTTGGACACAATCAATGGACTCGAAGTTACAAGGTGGCAAACTCTTAACTAAACAAAACACAACAACTACAGAGGCGGCCAGGGGATATATAGATGCGAAAACACCCCTGGGCCGAAACGGACTCAAAATAACCCAGTTGGTTTGGTCGGCTTAAACCGGCGATGGCAGCTTAAGCCAGCACGTGCAAAATGCATTTTGGCAGCCGACGAGTCTCTTTATTCTTCTTGTACTTGACCTAAACTTCATTTGATGTTCCATTAGGGCTTCTTCAGTCATCATCATTATGTCCATGGAGGCTTCAAGGTCCTGAAGTCTTCGTCACTTGAAGTCTCTCCTCCTCCAGAGAGTTTGAACTTGAATCATTTGTTGTTCTCGAAGATCTTGATAGATCTCTTTTTGTTCTCTATAGCTTGAGAAGAGGGACGTAATAGAAATAGAGGTAGCAATGGATATATCCATGGGGATCATGTCCTCATCACATAGCCACCTCTGAACAGTCGTCATCCATTGCTGCTAGTGAGGATGTGGCATACCCGGTTTTAAGGCCGGATAATCCCTTGTGTTTACTGTACCGGTCCCATGATCAGTAGCCAGTACACACAAGTTAATATGTATATCATTGTCATACACACATATATCAGTATATAACATATAGTTTGACCATTCAGGTCGAAGTCTAATACCTGTAGCCCAACGGCTATAAACTTGCAGCGAAAATCAAGCGATGATGTGGCCCATTAGTATGCCATACCTGACAGGCAACTGATTGGGGTTACGCCCTAACTTTCGCGTACACAATCGTATCCTCGGAGTTGACGTCTCTTTCATCTGGCCAAATCAACAAGCCAGGTGGGTACATGGAATGTACTCGCAAGCATCCCGTAGGGAGAGTATAACGGACATATTTCATGCAATGTTTGTTCAATAAAAAGGTTCTACCCTAAGTTGAAGGTTGAGCAGAAAAATAAGTTTTCATTTGAAAATACGATGGTAATAGATTCAAAAGCATTTCTGAAAGCAAGCCCGTCTCTGACGGGTCAATATCCGGTACCAGATATTACCTTCTAACAATCGTCAACCAGAGGTCGATAATCGTGTATCGCCTCAGACAATCCCTAAACCTACCTGGGCTACCGCCCTGTAGCACGGGCTAGGTTTCACTTCTGCAGTTCCTTTCTACCAGCTCAAACTGCACACTGTGGACACATCATGCCCACGTCCTTAATAGGGCTGAAACCGGATTCGGATAATAACCGGATAATACCATTTCCGTATCCGATGGATTCGGATATGGGAAGAGAAATTCGGTATCCGACCGGATACGGATCCGGATCCGGATATCTCAAATCGGATACGGTTTCGGATATGGTATTACCACTATCCGCCGGATATCGGATTATCTGGTATTTTAGTCGGATTATCCGGTAATCCTAAATCGGATTATCCGATTTTTAGCCGAACTACGCCCGGTGGGCTGAGGAGTGCCGCGGCCCAAGCCCGCTTAGTGCCGTGCGCGGTTAAAAAATTTATTGCGGTGCTCCGGACTCGAACACGCGACCTCACGCGCGCGCTGCAGCCCCGTCGCTCCACTGTGACCAATTAGACTAGCAAACGTATGTGACCAAATAGGCCATGGATTCATATTATGCATTCCTTAGCACATTAAACATAGAAACATTCATTTCTTTATCTAGTAGTATATATTATTTCATTTTGTTTCATATCCGCATGCATTAGAAATTCAAACAAATCCAGGTAATTTATATGTCCGACGAAGCGCAGGAAAAATCACGATTATTAGTGGTACAAGTACAAATAAAATTAGTAGTAGATAAAAAATACACATATTGCAATCCAATACTTGTTAAACTGCTAGATTATTTATACACTTTGGACACATGGTTGGTTGGTATATTTTTGAACCGGAAGTGAATAATTTATTATGTACTATTATAATAATTTCTCCTCGTATGCGCGTACTATCCGACTTTTTTTATCCGTTTTCGGTCCGCATCCGGTCCGTTTCCGTACCATATCCGATTTCGAAATTATCCGTATCCGTATCCATATCCGAACACTATCCGATCCGCTTCCGAATCCGAGAAAAAAATATGGAATAGGATATGGTACGAGCGCTATCCGAACCGAATCCGATCCGGTTTCACCCTTAGTCCTTAATTCCATTCCCATATTTCATAACCAAAACTTAGTCTAACCAGTGTGTGGCCTTTCCAAGTTGCGTCCATGACCGAGGACACGGCTATTCGAATAGATTTTAACACTCTGCAGAGGTTGTATGACTTTACCCACGAGATGTAAGTCCCCCTTGTTGCCAGAGCTCAATAAACACACTTCGCACGGTGTGCCGACAGGGTTATTACAACGTGACCTTTCACCCATGTTTGTACCAGAGCTGGACCTACTAGATAAGATCTACCCAGTCTCGCTTGTGCTCGGTGATGCCCGACCCCATAGCCCGAAGTGGACTTATCTTTGTGTCGAACCTCTACCCACATAATCACGTGGAGGTCCTCTAGGGATGCCAATCTATAGAGGCTCTAGTACTAGACGGGATATTAAGCCAAGTCCTTCCCATAAAGGACATGTGGACGTATGGGGTGAACTTGGTCGAGTGGCACTTAGGCTCGGTCCTTAACTGATTCGAGAAAGACTACATATCATCACTTCTTAGCCATGTTACTACATGCTACAACCATTCTTCCGATCTCCGCTTACTGTTCTCACCCGAATCAAAATCATCCTCCATTTTATTTGGGGTTTTGGCAAACAATGCTTTCAAACGGTCACCTCGGAAGGTACACGCCTTCCCGAGGGTTTTAACCCCATAATCAAAGGAGTGATTCGCATGAGTCGGTCAAAATAGATTTTCCTCTATAGCAGATCTAAGCAGGGCTACTGCCTATATTCCTAATACTTTTGCTGGTCGTACGATGACCGGCTAGTATTGCTAGGGTTACAAGGATTGATTTGCTAGATCTAAGTCATATGCAACTACATGGTGTAGCTAGGTCTAGCATAAAACATCATTCATACTCACATAGCATGCAGAGTTATAAACAAAGTAATTAAGCTTTCGCACATATAGGATTCAACATGATCAAAGTGGGAATGCTTGCCTGGCGAGTTGAGATACTGGTAATCTTCCTGGAATTGGTTCTGCGGAAATCCGGGTTCCTCCTCGAGAGAATCCGAGACATCGGTAACTACAAGTTAAAAGAACGGCAAATAAACGACAAGATCGGAAACTCCAAATAAGATCCAAGAAGAGACAGCATGACATGCAGAGTTATGTTCTGCACTTAAGGATCCCTTTCGAAGATGTGGAACGGTGGGGTTCATTGATGGATTTAGGTTTTTGACATGATTTTAACCACGCTAAGGTGATCATGAACCAATGATTTACTTACTTAGCATTCATCGATGTTTATCATGATTGCTCTCCCGTAATAGTTTAACTTTCGGGCACTATTTTGTTATGGTTCCTTCGCTAGGGTTTTCTAGTCTTTTCTCATGAACTTTGCTAACAAGATCATGGCTTTAAGGGTCAAAAGAGGATATGCTTTACTTCTGGACTTAATCAAATCCACGCATACACTAAGGGTTTCCAAAGCTACAAGCTAACCCTAAACTATACGCACACTGCTGTATGCAACTAGCTGGGTTTTATTGGGAAGTCGTGTCGATCAGTTAACTTGGTTTAAGTACAGAGAGGGTACTAAGCATAAGAGATGCATACCCCGAATTAACATGCTTTGAAAATGCCCCTAACCCTAATAGCAATTTTTTTTCAAAAATTAAACTCCTTTAAATGTTTAGAAATTCCCCTTCATTTCTATTAGAAAGAATTTGAGATTCAAAAGTATGTTTGAAAAGGAAAGTTAGGAATGAGTTTGAATGGGTGCAGAGGCATTAGAAAGGTTGGTAAAATGTCTATATGCTGCCCTAAAATCTCTGGAACATATTCTGGATGTTTGATTTAAAAAGAAAATCAATTTATTAAGTGCATATAGCTTCTCCTCTGTTTGTATTCAAACCATTTGGAATTTTGAAAAAGTTTCTTCATGAAAAAGTTAGAGAATAATCCTAGAATCCCAGAACCGGAAAAATGATTTCAAAAACCGGTCAGGAAGTGCCGAAACTGGCTGAACCAGTGCATCGGGTTGGCTTTGTCTGAACCTGGCTGTTTTACTGCTAATAGGGGTGACGTCGGTGGCGTACTGGTGAAAGGCCCCTCCACTTACTCTGCTAGGCCCGATGGGTGTCTCGGGACCCATTGGTCAGTGGCTCGCGCTCTGCTTACCGATTTGGAATGAAAGAAAAAGGTCGCCTGCCTAGCAGCCGGATGGGGGCGCCGCCGCTCGGGATGATTCCGGCAAGGCGGAGGGGCTACCGCCGGCGAGGTTTTGGGCGTTCTTTGCACAATTGATCTCCAGAGAAATTTATTGGGGCTATGGACTGGAAGAGGAAGGGGAATATGAGGGTCCTAGTGAATTTGATCGGGAAGCATTGTGCTGCTCGGGACGTTGATGCCCGTGGCGGAGGATGGAATGGTCGGGGAGGAAGAAAAGAAGAGCAACACTGAAATTGGGGTGGTGGTAGTTGCTAGAGGGGGAGAGGAGTAGCTTGAGGAGAAATGGAAGCCCGGGCGTCGCTTATATAGGCGAGGTGGCTTGGGGAGGGGCATGCCGGCCGCTGGGTGTGGTGCATCAGCTGCAAGGGAGAAGGACCGGAAGGTCAGGGGTAGGGAGCGAGCAGTGTTCGGGCGTAGCAGTGGGAGGGAGCTCGGGTGGCTTGGGAGCTCAGAGAAGGGAGGAGCTAGGCGAGAGAGATGGAGCCGCTCGGCTTGCTAGCTTGGGCAAAAGAAGCAATAGGAGAAGGAAGAGGGGAGTAAGCACGTGGTGGTGCTGGAGCTCGGGTTGAAGGAGAGCTAAGAAGGAGCTTGAGAAGGAGAGGAATGGTAGAGGGCTTGGAGGTAGAAGAAGGGGGGAATTCGGTACTTGGGGCGTTGAGTGCCCTACTCTGATCTCGGTTGGTGGATGCGGTTGAAGACGAGAAGACTGAGGAAGAAGCAGTTGGGAAAAAGGGGAGCTTGAGGCAACGGCAATGGAGGCTCAGCTGCTTGAAGAAGAATCTCCAGAAGGGAGGGTGTAGCTCGGTTGGTGCTAGAGAAGAGTAGCTAAAAGGAGACAACAGCTGGAGCTTGGGTGGAGCTGGAGGAGTAAGGAGGGGCAAGGGAAGGAGAAATGGAGGGGAGTGAGAGCTGCTTGGGAGTGAGGATTACTAATGGCAGCGAGACCTGCTTGTGCTGGTGTTGGTGCTGTGCTGGCTGCAGATGCACAGAGAAAAGTTGGCACCGAATACTATTGAAGTGAGTGATGTGGCACGGTGTAGAGCTGGCTGCACTGTGCAGGTGCTATAGAGAAAATTTGGCACCAGATTCAGGTGACGGCGATGATGTGTCCCAGACAGCAATGGAAGAAGGAAAGGCAGAGGAAGAAGAAAAAGGGGTGGAAGAAAGATGCTGACGTGTGGGGTCGGGGCCCGCATGTAAGGGGATATGAGGGAATGCGGTTGGTGCACAAAAGGTAGCTGTAGCAGGGATAGGAGAATGCACAGGGAAGAAGAACAATGCACATTGTTTGATTCTGGGTTCAAACTTTCAATGCGATAGTAGACTATTAGAGGTAGGATTTTATTGCAGAAATAGCTGCAGAACATATAAAGGATGCTCCACAAGAGTTTTGGGAATTTTTGAAGTTTTTTTTAAATAGTTGGAATCAAGTGAGCCTCAGATTTGGAGGAATTCCAGATAGCTTAAACTATCGTTTAAATTATTTGGAAAGTCTTGTATTGAAGGTCTTCACGTTGTTGCACAGTAAGCCCATTGGTATGTATAGTTACTGAGATTGATTTTGACTTAGGAAGGATATATGATCTTGAGATTAAGGTTCTACGTGATTATCGAGAGGGGAGGTGAATTAGGGTTTTAGGTCACTTGGCGAGAAAGATGGCAAGGGTAGCTTTGGATTTTATGGTCAAGGTAGATCCAATATTGAGACGAAGAAAAAGAGCGGGGGTGTATACTCACATAAGGTAACCTAATTAGACGACATCGGGCCGATGGCAGGAAGGCTGTCGCGGGTCATTAGGAGTTGGGGATGCGTAGGCCTAAAAAGATTATTCTAACATGAGCTAGCGTTTGAGATGGGTGATGAATATAAGGAGAGGATGACTTAGGTCGAATGGTCGAGTTACGGTTCAACCCGTAGCTCGAAAAGGAGTTAGGGATTTCATATATGCGTATATATGGAAGCAGTATGTATGTGCACACACTCATGATAGGGCATGGCGAAGTAGATGGCAGAAGTTCAAGTCATTCGAAAAGGTTCACAACATATATATGCTTCAACTTCGCAAGATACCATGCGAATACATGTGTCAATAATGGAAAGAGATTATCTGGTTGTTGTACATCGGTGGTGGTGGTGTGAATATGAGAGAGGCGATAAGGTTCTACTTTGGTTTGCCTAAGAATTTTATTATTGTGGCAAAAAAATTTGTTAGTCCTAATTTTCATGTTTCGAAAAATCGGGGTATGACAGAGGAGTAGACCCCGATTAACCAGCTGGACACCACTCACCCTGATCTGATTGGTCTAGTCAAGCCAGTGAAGCGCAGCTGTCACAGGCTTCAGGTACGAACACAAGATTGGAGCCGCAACTATCCACATGTTAGCCACCGAGGTCAGCTGTCACATATTTACGGCCTCACATACACAGTCTCATCTCAAAAAGGGGAGAGCCACCGCTAAGACCACCGTGTCCACGGACGAGCAGAGAAGAACCCTGCCAACACCACGGCCCTAATGGTGGTGGTGAGGTGAGAGAGAGGACGAAGGGGAGCAACAGCTGCTAGGGTTTAGGCCTCTAGTGTGCCCCGTGGGAGGCGTCACGAGGGGGAGGCGTCTAGGGCTAATGGGCAATCTTTGTCCTCCTTAGATGCCACTAAAACATAATTGAATTTTTCTTCTTTACATCCCTCTAAGAAAGTTTACGATTTTCGATGCAAATTAATGGTATAGATTAAAACTTCCTCCTTACTTGAAAAGAGTAGTATAGTCTTTTTTATATAATGGAATATTCAACTGAATCCAAACCTCTCTCTGGCAAATCGCTGCAAATTCGTCCTCCACCACGGACGCTACGTTCCAGCCAAGTTTATCAGTCGAACGGAAATATTAGCAGTTAAATAAAGTATCTGGGTAATCTGGTAGTTAATCAACCAGACATTCTCAAAATCACATGCTCTCTCTCTCTCTCGATTGCCCCGATACATCTCGTCAATTTCTTGCAAGATCTATCCAGTACTACATACTTAGCTCATGTGCCATTGCCAGTACCGGAAAAGAACGAACACCGCCTTCTCTAATTACGGCCATCCGCCTACTCTCAGAAAAGTTATGCAACTATTTTGGTGATTGTGTGCGAGGAGCAGAGGGTATGGGTGGGATGGGGAAGAACAGTGGAGATGAAATAAACGTACGAAACTATCCTTGTTATGTAACTTTAGAATCCATAAATCTATTGTAAGGAGGTATATCGAAGCAAAACTCTTTATTGTATACTGTTGCTAAGGAATTTGATTCCCTATGTGGCCATCCCACTGAATCTCTGTTCGCGCCGTGCCGTTTAGTGCCTCTAAGCATGTCAGTTATTTCCGGAATTTCAAAATTTTAGCTCATCTACGTCCATCCCTTACTGTAGCAAAGCATCTTGACAAAATCTCCCCGTACTCTAGAGGCAAAATCCTGTGGTAGTGGCTGATGGACTAGGGAGATGAGTGGCTCGTCGGCCAAGGTGCTCGCCCCTTACTCCGGCGCCGCGTTAGCCCTTGGCTGCGCTGCCTCCCTCGAGCCGCCATGGAGCCTCTAATGAGGCAGGTTTGGAATCAATCCGTTGGCGCCTCGCAGTAGTCTTCATTCGCCCCCATCCGACGGCGCCGTAAGAAAGACATGCAAGACCGACACAGTACTCGTGGCATCCCCATGGCGTAAGGTAAGAGTCATGGGCCCCGTTTTCAATTGCTTTACATTGCAGTTTGATCTAGCTTTTATAGAACTTAACTTTACCGTATAAAAAAAGTTTTC
The DNA here is from genome assembly GCA_019208055.1 of Stipa capillata. Classification (NCBI taxonomy): domain Eukaryota; kingdom Viridiplantae; phylum Streptophyta; class Magnoliopsida; order Poales; family Poaceae; genus Stipa; species Stipa capillata. The sequence goes on from JAGXJF010003322.1 coordinate 85,877, forward strand.
AATACAAGAAAAAATATTTTAATTATACGAAATTTGTTACACGAAGCAACTCTAAATAAAACTTCCATCATGCACTTTTTATATTGTACATGTGGACAAACAATATTGTGGAGCGTGATTTTTTGTGTTTCCATAGTTATCCAATCCTTCAAAAATAATGTTTCCATCGTGATTTATTTATATCATATATATAGAAAAACAATGTTGTGATAGTGTGATTTTTATGTTTCTATAGTAGTCCGATCATATAATAGGATCAGACTACTAATCTCTACTTATTCCCTTTGCTTTATTAGCTTCATTTATGTTGTTTAGGGAACATGCGATGCAAGGTCCTTAAATGTAGCTTAAAGATGGAATACAGTTATATCATTAAGCATCTATGTGAATTTCATCTACTCGATGCAAACTCTTCTTTGAAGGTGCTAAGATTATTTATAATATATTAAATTAGTACTAGTTTTATATATAAGCGTGTGTTAGCGTTTGTGCCTAATCAAACACCTATGCTAACAAAAAAACACCCGTGTTATTCTAAATGAAAAGGCTATTTATTTTACTAAGTACCTCTCAAACACCTACATTGTACATATTCTTAGGCTGCTTGTCCTCTAACATCACTGGCAACACTAATGCAACAAAGCTATTGCCTTCAGCTACTTAAAAGTTATCTTTTAGACATTGACATCATCTCTCATAAGCAACTTTAGTCATTATTTTTTATTAATATGTATACAATCCAACAAACCATAAATTTTGAAAGTAATTTTTGAGATAATCCACCCATATGAATGTCAAGTATATAATCCAAATTACTTTTAAGAATAATTATAGTCAAATTATCAAAGGTTTGACTCTAGCTCTATCTAAAACGATAATTTTAGGTAACTAGGAAGTAAATTACAAAAATTGTGGGATTGTTTGCTCTATTCCATTCATTTGTTCATGTCATTTTGGTCGTGCCGTCTTGCAGACAATCAGTTTCAGCCTCCGCCTGCCTGGTTACATACCCTGAGCGGAAGCTTTGGTCGTGCCGTCTGCGCTTCCCTAACACTGCTCTAACAAGGAGTAATATGAGACCGTCAAGTCTCCAACACTTCGGAAAGGAAATCGTATGCCAATATTTTACCTCTTTGCTCATCTACCAGCGATGACTCGGTGAACCAATCGGAGAAGGAGAGCAGAGGAGGAGGGAGAAGCAGAGAAACCGCGCCTAGGCACCGTCACGGAGAAGCAGAGGCGGCGCACCTGGGGCCTGGACAGGAGGTTGAAGATGAGCTTGACAAGTAGAGGCAGCGCACCCAGGTGCGCGCATTAGCATTTCTGTTTTCTTAATGCACTAGGCCTGGCGGGAGGCTGAGGCAAAAATCACGGAGAACCAGATTTTTGCTTGATACTAACTCAAAAGCAATTTGTGCTCAAATTTGCAAAATCTCTATTCACCTGCCTCTTAGATATCTCGGTCCTTTCATATTAGCAACTCGGACAGATTATTTCTCTTCACTTTGATGAAATGTTTTAAATCATCACGGTACTTTTATATTATCAATTTGGCAAGCTTATTTCTGTCATGTTGATCAGTTAAAGAAATGGTTCAAGATTACCAAACGTTCTCAGGGAAAAGGCAAGTTCCAATTTGACACTTCTAATCTAGGGCCACGAGTGATCCTTACAACAAACAAACAACAACAACAACTAAGCCTTTTATCCCAAGCGAGTTGGGGTAGGCTAGAGATGAAACCCAATAAAAAATTCATAAGCCAAAAGATAAAAGAAAATGACTTAAAAAGAAAATTATGGTTCAGGTACGTGGATCGTTAATTTCCACACGGTCCTATTTAAAGACAAATCTTTAGATACATTCTAATCTTTTAAGTCTCTTTTTACTGCCTCCTCCCATGTCAACTTTGGTCGCCCCCTGCCCCTCCTAATATTGTCGATAGATTTTAGAATACCGCTATGCACCGGTGCTTCTGGAGGCCTCCGTTGGATATGTCCAAACCATCTTAGTCGATGTTGGACAAGCTTCTTTTCAATCGGTGCCACCCCTACTCTATCACGTATATCATCATTCCGAATTGGATCCCTTCTTGTATGCACACAGATCCACCATAGCATACGCATCTCTGTGACACTTATTTGCTGGATGTGTTGTCTTTTAGTGGGTCAACATTCTGCTCCATACAACATCGCAGGTCTAATCGCCGTCCTATAAAACTTATCTTTTAGTTTCTGTGGGACCTTTTTGTCACAAAGGATGCCAGATGCTTGTCGTTATTTCATCCACCCTGCTTTTATTCTGTGCCTAACATCCTCATCGATACCACCATTGCTCTGTAGCATTGATCCCAAGTATCGAAAAGTGTCTTTCTTGGGCATTATTTGTCTTTCTAGACTAACCTCTCCCTCCTCACACCTAACACCACTGAAATCGCACCTCATATACTCGGTTTTGGTTCTACTAAGTCTAAACTCTTTCGATTCTAAAGTTTGTCTCCACAGCTCTATTTTCCTATTGACACCCGTCCTACTCTCGTCTACTAGCACCACATCGCCAGCAAAGAGCATACACCAAGGAATATCTTCTTGTATATCCCTCGTGACCTCATCCATCACTAAGGCAAAAATGTATGGGCTCAAGACTGACCCTTGATGTAGTTGTATCTTAATTGGGAAGGCATTGGTCTCACTATCACAAGTTCGAACACTTGTCACAACGTTATCGTACATATCCTTGATGAGGGTAACATACTTTGTTGGGACTTTATGTTTTTCTAGCGCCCACCACATGACTGCCCTTGGTATTTTGTCATATGCTTTCTCCAAGTCAATGAATACCATATGTAAATCCTTCTTCTGCTCCCTATATCTCTCCATAGCTGACGTAGCAAGAAAATCGTCTCCATGGTCGATCTCCCGGGCATAAAACTAAATTAATTTTTATGACGTTCGTTAATGTTCTTAGTCGATGCTCAATCACTCTCTCCTATAGCTTCATAGTATGACTCATAAGCTTAATTCCTCAGTAATTAGTATAGTTTTGAATATCTCCCTTATTTTTGAAGATAGGTAATAATATACTTTTCCTCCACTCTTCGGGCATCTTGTTTGACCGAAAGATGCGGTTGAGTAGCTTAGTTAGCCGTACTATTGTCATGTTTCCAAGGCATCTCCACACCTTAATAGGGATATTATCAGGGCCCAACGCCTTGCCGCCTTTCATCCTTTTTAGGGCCTCCTTAACCTCGGACTCCTAGATCCTCCGCACGAAACGCCTGTTGGTGTCATCAAAGGAGTCGTCTAACTCAAGAATAATGCTCTCATTCCCACCGTTGAATAATTCATCAAAGTAATCTCTCCATCTGTTCTTGATCTCCTCGTCTTTCACTAGAAATTTGCCTCCTCCTTAATGCATTTAACTTGATTGAAATCCCTTGTCTTCCTCTCGCGAATTTTAGCCATCTTGTAGACATCATTTTCACCTTCCTTTGTGCCTAATTGCTGGTATAGCTCATCATAAGCCCGTCCCCTTGCTTCACTCACAGCTCGCCTTGCTTTCTTCTTGGCATTTTTGTACTTCTCCATGTTGTTTGTGCTTCTGTCATGATGCCAGCACTTATAGCATTCTTGCTTTTCCTTAATAACCTTTTGGACATCCTTATTCCACCACCAGGTGTCTTTAGGTTTGCATTTCCTTCCTTTGGTCACTCCAAGCACCTCTCTAGCCGCCCTTCGAATGTAAGTTACCATCTTCATCCACATGCTATTCGCGTCTTCCTCTTCGTTCCATGGTTCTCCTACAATCATCATATCCTTAAAGATCTATTGCGCTTCCCCTTTAAGCTTCCACCACTTTGTTCTCATAATTTTGTCACCTTTGTCCCGAGAAACCCGTAAAAGAAAGCAAAAATCAGTCACCACCAGCTTATGTTGTGGGACAACACACTCTCCAGGTATCACCTTGCAATCTACACAAGCACGTCTATCCACCCTCCTAGTAAGGACAAAATCAATTTGGCTGGAGTATTGAGCAGTACTAAGGTCACTAAATGGGATTGCCTTTTCCTAAAAAAAGGTGTTAGCTACCATCAGGTCGAAAGCTAGAGCAAAATCTAAGATGTCCTTGCCCTCTTGATTCCTATCGCCGTACCCAAAGCCCCCATGCACCCCCTCAAACCCCACATTTGATGTGCCCACATGGCCATTGAGATCTCCTCCTATGAAGAGTTTCTCATTAGTAGGTACACTTCTAACCATGTCCTCTAAGTCTTTCCAGAATTGTCTCTTCATGCTCATATCAAGACCTCCTTGTGGGGCATAAGCACTAATAACATTCAGGACCAAATCCCTAATGACTAGTTTGACTAGGATAATCCTATCTCCCTGTCTCCGGACGTCCACTACTCCATTCTTGAGATTCTTATCAATCAGAATGCCTACACCATTTCTATTCCCAACTAATCCTGAGTACCATAGCTTGAAACCTGTATTCTCTACCTCCCTCGTGCTTCTGGCCCGTCCGTTTAGTCTCTTGGACACAAAGGATATTTACACGTCTCCTAATCGCAACATCAACTAACTCTCGTAGCTTTCTAGTTAAGGACCCTACATTCTAACTATCTACACGAATCCTATTTCCATCGACTAGCTTCCTTATCCTTCGTATTCGTCGAGCAAAATGCGAAGACCCTTGCACACTTGTCACTATATCCGGGCGCTGATGTAGCGCGTCACTAAAGGAGTGACGACCCGGCCCTTGCTCATTTAACACCACACCCGGGTTCTGATATGGCGCGTCGCTAAGAGGGTGACGCCCCAACGAATTTCTATTGAGTTTCATATCCATAAGAATGGGTGGGTTTTTACGTTGGCTCGTCAAGCCTAACACAATTCTCCTCTTTTACCCGGGCTTGGGACCCGGGCTTGGGACCGGCCACGGCGGAGTTGCCACTGAGTGCTCGCTGGTACGTGGAAATTTATCGAGCCGGGATCATTATGGCGGAACTGTGTTGCCAAGTAGTATCCTTTTTAAAGCATGGCTGCACTATTAGCACATTGTACTATAGCATGTAGCAGTTCAGCCTCGTCACATTGCTATTGACACCTTTTCAAAAAAGAATTTCTATTGACAGTTCTACAGCAACTGTCACGTGGCTGCTGCAGTACCACATTTCATAAGTAACATGTACCCAACGATACAGCAATAACATTACCGCTGTACATGCATAGAGGCATTTTGTTCCGCTCCTTCCGTTGATTCGTAGGAGGCGTATCTTAACCAGGCATTGATTAAGAAAGCTCTAAGCCAGAGAAAGTCACCTAGAAGAAACAACACAAAGTACTCTTTCATTAAATGATTACGCGAATGAAATCAAATGAAGACAAAAGAGAGAAAATAGCATTAACAGTGCATGTACGCTTTATAATTTTCAGCCGGATTTGCAAAAAAGGTACAGTAGATTGTCATGGACCCGGGAATTACAAATGATTAGGGGAACGAATGGTCGCCAAGGGCCGAAGGACCAGTCGACCTGGTGGCACGGTACCTGCGCCGTACTCACCGAGGCGGAGTGATCCGACACCTGACCAACGCAAGCCGGCCGGAAGCGACTAAACTTCCCAGAACCACATAGTAAAAAGGGGAACAACTTTAATCCTTCACGGCATACCCATACACTTCATATCATGCACACATTGCACATGGGCAGCCCGAATAACAACTTGTATATCACAACAAAGCACTACGATACGATAATAAACTAGCTGTCCACTTGGTGAACTTTACAGATACATCAGTCGGCGATAACCGTAAATTTAGTTGAGACCGAAATATTTACAATGCAGCGGAAACAAACAAAGGCCCCGCAGCGGTGCATCAACCACTGCACCACAAGCCAAACTTTTCCCCCGAGTCGAACGCGGACCAAGGAAACCATCGAGCTAAGCCTCATCACAAAACTCCGCAACGGTTGGCTCACCTGCAAATGTCTAGGAATATCCTAGGTGAGTACAAAAGTACTCGCAAGACTTATTCGTGCTTGATTCCATGTCCTACACATGCTCACTACTACAGTAATTAAACATGATGCGTTTCCATCGAAGTAATACATAATCAAGATTGTAACCTAGTTCATAGCATAATCATAAGGGGTAGAGTCGAAATGTACTTCATGATTCAAATGAATACGGAGTGATCGAGATAATTGGAATATCACACAGGGGTAGCCCACACCCATTAAACTTATAGATTCATCACAAAAATTAGATTCAATCAATCTCTCGAACCGTTACCGACAATACGACTACCCTACGTATAGCGAGTGCATTATCCCTCAGGAGTTTGCAAGGCTCCAGGGCCTGAGACTTACCTCAACTACACCATGGCATCGATTCTTGGTAACGTCCACGCGTGACAGGAAAGTAACACGGCGGAATAGGGTTGGTGTGGTCACAAAACTCTACTTACTCCTGGGTCACCTCAACACTTCAATTAACACCAACCGTACCCATTGCGTACGCCCTCGGCTCTCCCAACTCACTTAAGCAATTTCGTTGAAAGGGCAATAAAGATGTTCTCAACACGGCGATACACCCTACGCATGCTAGTGAGTTCAATTCCAACATGCGGTTCAACCAAACATTCACCCACATACGTAATTACGGAAAATAAAAGAATGCAACAAGCTCTGCTTGCCTTCGTCGTAGGATTCGGAGACTTGGGTGAGCTCAACAATTTGCGGTTCTTCCTCTTCGGGCTCTGTCGCAAGCAACAAGAGACACCGGAAAGGAATAATGAAGAAAATAAGTTTCCAGCATGTATGCATGATGGAGATGCTAGACATGAACTGCTAGGGTTTTGTGATAAGAAACATGCCCCATTTTGAACTTAAGGAATTAAAGTGGCCATCCTAATAGTTATATGCATGGCTTATTGAGTTCAAGTTTATTTTAGGGTTAACAATAGTTGGTTTGGATATCAGTGCAAATAAGGAATTATCTTTATACCATAGCATGTTAGATACTTGTACTAACTAATTGGAAAATTGAGGTTGAACTAAGTAATAGAAGTTCTATAAGGATTTGAAATATAGGTTTATTTCATTTGACTATATGGCTCTTTAGGAGAAACACCCAAGAGTTGGAGACAACTCTCAAGCTAACCCTGCCCCACCCTAATTGCTAAACACAGCTCCAAAAACTCACCCTTTGCCTGCCTTTGCTTCACCGAGGAGGAGCAGCCCGGAGGAAAATCTAGATGACCCGGAATGGCTACTACTGGGAGCTCGGCTTGACCTGAGAAAAGGAAAGAAGGAAGAGTGAGGGGAGAGGAAGGGGAATGCAGGAAGAGGGAAGGGAGAGGGAAGGAGCCGGCTCACCGGAGAGGCGGCGCTGGCTCGCCGGAGCTGAAGAGGATGGCACCGGCTCGAGAAGAGCAGCTCGGGAAAGAGAAAAGGAGAAGAAAAGGTGGCCGGGAGGAGAAAAAGAGGAGAAGGGGGCCTTTGGCGCCCTTTTATAGGGACCCCGGCGGGTTCTCCACGAAGGCACCACCGCCCACCGCCCCCAAACGGCGGTGGCGACGTGGCAACCGAGATCTGACACCCGGGTGCTCACCCGGAAAACAATCCGGAGAATGACTCGGAATCCGGGCAACCCGGACATACCACCCGGAGGTTCCGGATGGGACCTCCGGCCTTCACAAAACCGCGGCCAAACCCTACTGGACTCTCCCGGAAAACAACTCGGAACTTACCCGGATTCTTCCGGATTCACCCGGAGGCTCACCCCGGAAGCTCCGGATCGGACCCCCGGTGGCACCGGGATCTCCCCAAACACTCTCTGGACTCCCTCGGAAAATGGTCCGGAGTCCACCCGGAATCCGGACAACCCGGAGGTTCCAGAGTAGACCTCCGACTTGACCGACTCACCAAAACCCTCTCTGGACTCAACCGGAATTTGGTTCGAAACCCACTCGGAAATTTCCGGGTCACTCGGAGGTTGCATCCGGAGGTTCCGGACCAAGCTTCCGGATCAAGCGCAGAGAAGAAGAATTTGCACAACATTGTTTTTAAACTATAGAAACATAATAGCTTTAGATTTTATTGCTTGCCTCAAATAAGTTGATTGGTGTTAATTTGCAAAATTTGGGTTTTAGAAATGAGATATGTACATATTCTATAAAACCTAACTATTTAATATTCAAGTTTATGCAAGGTTTGTGCATGGAGGATGCCATGTATGCATGAATCAAAATAGAAATCTATTTATATACTAGGATGGGTGTTACAAAACCTACCCCCCCTTAAGAAGATCTCGACCCGAGATCTCTAACATTCGGCAAACAAGAAAGGAAACTCAGCTTGGAGCCAATCTTCACGTTCCCACGTAGCTTCATCTTCGGTATGGTTGTTCCATTGCACTTTGAAGAACTTGATGGCATGATGACGGGTTGTGCGCTCAGTTTCATCAAGAATGCGCACTGGATACTCCCGGTAGGTGAGGTCTTCGCGTAGCTCTTCTATTTCAGGATTGGTCTTCACTTCGGGGACACGATGACAAGCTTTCAGCTGAGATACATGGAAAACATCATGTATCTTGGACAGCGAGGGAGGTAACTCCAACTGGTAAGCTATGGTTCCTCGTTTGGCCAAAACTTTATATGGACCGATGTACCGGGGAGCTAACTTTCCTTTTATTCCGAAGCGATGAACACCTTTGAATGGTGTAACCTTGAGGTAAACACTGTCCCCAACTTGAAACACCACTTCTCGGCGGCGAGGATCAGCATAACTCTTTTGCCTTGACTGAGCTTCTCGAAGCCGTTGTCGAATAAGATGAACTTGAGCTTTGGCTTCCTTGATGGCATCCGGTCCAAAGAATTGCTTTTCACCGGTTTCAGACCAGTTGAGGGGAGTTCTACACCTTCTGCCATATAGTAGTTCAAAGGGTGCCATACCAAGACTTGCTTGGTAACTGTTGTTGTAAGCAAACTCTGCATATGGCAAACACTTCTCCCAATTGGAACCAAGGGTGAGAGCACAAGATCTTAACATATCTTCTAGGATTTGGTTTGTTCTCTCAACTTGACCTCCAGTTTGAGGATGGAAAGCTGTACTAAAGGATAACGAAGTTCCCATCGCTTCATGCAGACATTTCCAGAATCGATTGGTAAACTGGGTGCCTCGATCCGAAACGATTCTCACGGGGACACCATGGAGACAAACGATTCGGGAAATATACAGTTCGGCTAACTGACTCACTTTATGAGTGGTTTTCACAGGGATGAAGTGAGCTACATTAGAAAGGCGGTCCACAATCACCCATATGGCGTCATTGCCCTTTGGAGATTTCGGTAAACCTACCACGAAATCCATACCCACTTCTTCCCATTTCCACTCGAGAATAGGGAGTGGTTGAAGTATGCCTGCTGGTCTCTGATGCTCGGCCTTCACTTGACGACATACGTCGCACTCGGCCACAAAACGGGCAATTTCTCGTTTCATCCGAGTCCACCAAAATCGGCGGCGAATGTCCTGGTACATCTTCGTACTACTAGGATGAAGGGATAACGGGGAGTTATGAGCTTCATGGAGGATTAAATCCTTTAGCTGTTGGTCCTTAGGCACCACAAGTCGCTTCCCGAACCAAAGAACTCTGTTCTCATCTTCGGTGAAACAGGTAGTGGTACCGTTTTTCACTTTCTCCCTGATCTTCTGCATCCCAACATTTTGTACCTGAACGGCTTTAATTTGGTCTTCCAAAGATGGTTTCACATCTAAGAAAGCAAGAAAACCCTGCTCAACCATCTCAAAATTAAGCCACTGAAACTCCACATGAAGTGGTGGTTGATGCTCAAGAATTAAAGCATTGTTGCAATAAGCTTTCCGGCTAAGTGCATCGGCGACGATGTTAGCCTTGCCGGGGGTATAATTTAGACCCACATCATAATCTTTGATGAGCTCAAGCCATCTCCGTTGTTGAAGATTCAGATCTGGTTGAGTAAATAAATACCTCAAACTCTTATGATCCGAAAAGATTTCGCAACGGGCACCGATAAGATAATGTCGCCAGATTTTGAGAGCATGCACTACGGCTGCTAACTCTAGATCATGAGTGGGATAGTTTGCTTCATGGGGACGCAATTGACGTGAAGCATAAGCTACCACGTGACCCTCTTGCATGAGCACACACCCCAACCCATTCCGAGAAGCATCACAATAGACTTCGAAGCTTTTGTGAATATCCGAGAGGATAAGCACGGGAGCAGTGGTCAACTTCTCCTTGAGCTTTTGGAAACTGTCTTCACATTTGGTTGACCACACAAACTTGTTGTCCTTCTTCAACAATTCGGTCATTGGTTTGCTATGGAAGAAAAACTTTCGATGAATCGGCGGTAATAACCTGCCAATCCAAGAAAACTGCGGATTTGGGTGACAGATTTGGGCTGCTTCCACTCTTGAACGGCTTGCACTTTACTCGGGTCTACAGCAACACCCTCTGCTGAAAGCACATGACCCAAAAATTCCACTTGGGATTTCCAAAATTCACACTTGGAGAATTTTGCGTACAGCCGATGCTCTCGGAGCTTTTCAAGCACCTTCCTCAGATGGTCTTCGTGCTCCGGTTCAGATTTAGAATAGATAAGGATATCATCGATGAAGATGATCACAACTGATCAAGATACTCCATGAATACCGAATTCATGAGTTGCATAAAAGTGGAAGGAGCGTTGGTTAACCCGAAGGACATAACGGTATATTCGTATGACCCATAACGAGTGGTAAAGGCAGTTTTAGGAATGTCTTCAGACCTGATTTTAATCTGGTGGTAACCCAACCTGAGATCGATCTTGGAGAAGACACATGCTCCAGATAATTGGTCAAACAGGTCATCGATTCAGGGAAGAGGATACTTATTCTTCACGGTGAGCTCGTTTAATGGGCGGTAATCAATTACCATCCGCAAGTTCGAATCCTTCTTCTTCACGAACATGGCAGGACAACCCCACGGTGAGGAACTAGGCCTAATGAAGCCCTTATCTTCAAGCTCTTGAGTTGTTTCTTCATCTCTAACAACTCGTTTGGGGGTATTCGATATGGACGCTTCGAATAGGAGCAGTCCCAGGCGGAAGATCAATAACAAACTCCACCGCCCGATCAGGAGGCATACCAGGCAATTCCTCAGGGAAAACATCTGGATACTCACATACCACAGGAACAAACTCAAGTCCTTGACTATGAGTGCCACACACGGCGAAGAGATGCCCTGACAAGGATGGCGATATAAATTTCACTTCCTTGCCAGAGTTGGCGACAAGAGAAACCGACCTTTCGGCACAGTCTATTTTTGCCTTGTACTGGACCAACCAATTCATTCCCAAAATAACATCTAGCCCTTCTGATCCCAGAACTACCATATCGGCTAGAAATGCTTCTCCATCAATTTCTAGCTTAACACCTCTGAGCCGGGTGTTTGCAACAATGAGAGGATGATGCAATGCTGATGATGGAACATGATTCTCATGTGTAAATTTGCTGGATATAAAAGAATGAGATGCCCCGGAATCAAAGAGAACTAGGGCAGGAGCTGAGTTGACGGGAAGCGTACCCAAAACCACCTCAGGTGCTTCCTGAACTTCCTCGGCAGTGACATGGTTCACCCTGCCACGGCCGGCAGCTTGAGCCTTGTTAGGAGTTGGACCCCTAACTTGGGAACTTGCACCTAACTGTCCTGGCTGCATCTTAGGGGCAAAGGCATGCCCTGTGCGCGGAAGAGTACAACGATTCGCAAAATGTCCCATACCTCCGCAGTTGAAGCACTGAACCTTACTCAGGTCAGGAGAAGACTGCGGCTGCCCTCCTTGCGGACGAGGTTGAAAACCCTGTTGCTGAGGACGAGGAACGAATCCCTGCGACTTTTGCGGGAACGGCCCAACTGGACGGGGTGGTGCTGACTGCCACACCCGCGATTTCTGTGAGCTACTTGCAGCAGACTTCTGCATCTCTCTCTCGCGCTTGCGAGACTTATCCAAAGCTGATTCCTTGGCTTCCACCTTGACAGCCTTATCCACAAGATGCTGGAAATTGTTCACATCAACAGTACCAAGTTTAGCTTGCATCTCCTCATTCAACTTGCCCATAAACTTTTCCACTTTATCTTCATCTGTGGATACTTCCCGCGGTGCATAACGAGCTAGGTGGTTGAACTCACGGAGAAACTCCAAAACTGACTTTTTACCTTGTCGGAGATCACGGAATTCTTCCTTCTTCAATGCCATGACACCGGCAGGAATATGGAATGCCCGGAAACCAGTCCGGAACTCTGCCCAGGTGACGACATGGCCAGGGGCTTGCATGGCAAGGAAATTATCCCACCAATCTGCAGCAGCACCCTCGAGAAAATAGGAAGCAAAACTAACTTTATCGGCTTCGGCACACTGAGCCAGCTGAAGCTTTCTCTCAATAGTGCGAATCCAGTTATCTGCCTCCAAAGGATCATCTGCCCGGTCGAAAATGGCTGGTTGAGTTCGCTGGAAATCAGCCAGACCACCACGAGCTTGCCCACCTCCTGGACTCTGATTGCGCACCAGCTGTTCAAGAATCCGATTCTGAGTCGCCAGCAGATCCGCAATATTAGGTTGCTGAGGAGGAGGAGGTGGCACTTCCTCCTCGTCGCGTTCACGGCGAGCACGACCGGCTCCACGCGTTCCCGACGCCATCCTGTTGCAACCATTCGACAACACGATGAGACGACAACACGAGAGGCTGGAAAATAAAACTTTCCACGATAGTAAGACAAGTTATTCATGAACATGTTACATTAATTCATACACATTTTCAGGAGGAAAATGAAGTATAAAACAAATGTAAGAACGATTGACAAAATACACAAGTGTATTAACACGTTCAACATAGTTCATTACATGGGGCTGCGGTTTAAATCGCCGTAAAGGGGAGATAAACATACACAATATACCAAAATTGGCAGCCACCATACCCGCTTACATGCCTCCAAAAGCTACCTAAAGGTTAGGGTTTGGGTCAACTTTACATCCCAAAATTGCGACCCAAACAGAAGCTAAGACTGAACAACACCGCTATGGACTGTACGGAGACCCTTCATTGCGACGAATCTCCATTGCCTCCAAGTCAGTGGGAAGAGGGACCATGGTGTAGAACAAAGGAATTCCATGGCCAAACTGAGGAGTGACGGTGGGGATGCGACGAATGCCACCCACAGCCATTTGCGGGCGCATAACATCAGGATGAACTCCAATCTCTATCCCGCTCACTGATGGATATCGATACACCCACGGACCTCCTTCATAGACCGAGTAGATGCCTTCCCCAGTCCAGAAGTGTGGTGGCGGTGTGAAGAAGTTCCCTTGGTGTCGAGCCAGCTCAAGGGAAATGATGAGACGGTGACGATATCGCCTCGTCTCGAAACCACGGGCACGGTACGCCACGTCCAAAGATCGGACAAGGCGACCCAAATGAGTTAGTGCCACGTTAGGCTCCTGAGTAAAATCTTCGGATGGCGCCACGTTCTCCATGGGAGTCCGTGACGGAAAGAAGGAGAAGGGGCCCTCGGCGAGACCCGGAAGCTCATGGCGAAGATGGCACATGGCCAAATATGCTGCGTCCTGGACAGCAGACTCTAGCTCTGCTCCATAACCGTTAAAGAAATGCGGCTGATGAGGAGGGTCACTCTCACGCGGTTGAATGAACACGCGCGCCCGATACTCATACATGCCGAACCCTAGGTTGGCCCTATGCACGAGATATTCTGGGAGATATGGAAATCCGAGTTTCCGAAGCATGTACAAAAGCACCTCCGGAAACCCTTCGACATCCAATCCATGGGTAGCATGCATCAACTGAAAAGAAGCCATCTGACAAAATAAGGAACAGGTCAAGATCAGCCACAAGCAAAAACAAATGCAATAGAGAAGGAATTTTAGAACTAAGACCGATGAGGATGAGAAATAAAGAAGCAATCTACTTACTAAATTTTAAACATAGGTTTTAACTTTTGCAAATAGTTTTCTCGGCAATGCCAAGTCCTAACTAACGCCCACCTGCAATTGGCTTCCTACGGTCAGCTCGGCTCTGATACCAAGCTGTCACGGACCCGAGAATTACAAATGATTAGGGGAACGAATGGCCGCCAAGGGCCGAAGGACCAGTCGACCTGGTGGCACGGTACCTGCGCCGTACTCACCGAGGCGGAGTGATCCGACACCTGACCAACGCAAGCCGGCCGGAAGCAACTAAACTTCCCAGAACCACATACAATTCCCTGATCCGGTGAAGGTTTAGAGTCGTTCCAGGACTCTACCACGCAAAGCAAGATCGGAGGAGCCCGGCGATTCGACCCACACCCTAACCTAGCCCGGAGGCTAGTGGGTCGCTCGAAAGCCCGATAGAATAAACCCACACCCTGCATGGCCGGCACAGCATCTCAGCCAGCGGGTCACTCAACCGATACTTGCTCGACATAGTAAAAAGGAGAACAACTTTAATCCTTCACGGCATACCCATACACTTCATATCATGCACACATTGTATATGGGCAGCCCGAATAACAACTTGTATATCACAACAAAGCACTACGATACGATAATAAAACTAGTTGTCCACTTGGTGAACTTTACAGATACATCAGTCGGCGATAACCGTAAATTTAGTTGAGACCGAAATATTTACAATGCAGTGGAAACAAACAAAAGCCCCGCAGTGGTGCATCAACCACTGCACCACAAGCCAAACTTTTCCCCCGAGTCGAACGCGGACCAAGGAAACCATCGAGCTAAGCCTCATCACAAAACTCCGCAACGGTTGGCTCACCTGCAAATGTCTAGGAATATCCTAGGTGAGTACAAAAGTACTCGCAAGACTTATTCGTGCTTGATTCCATGTCCTACACATGCTCACTACTACAGTAATTAAACATGATGCGTTTCCATCGAAGTAATACATAATCAAGATTGTAACCTAGTTCATAGCATAACCATAAGGGGTAGAGTCGAAATGTACTTCATGATTCAAATGAATACGGAGTGATCGAGATAATTGGAATATCACACAGGGGTAGCCCACACCCATTAAACTTATAGATTCATCACAAAAATTAGATTCAATCAATCTCTCGAACCGTTACCGACAATACGACTACCCTGCGTATAGCGAGTGCATTATCCCCCAGGAGTTTGCAAGGCTCCAGGGCCTGAGACTTACCTCAACTACACCATGGCATCGATTCTCGGTAACGTCCACGCGTGACAGGGAAGTAACACGACGGAATAGGGTTGGTGTGGTGACAAAACTCTACTTACTCCTGGGTCACCTCAACACTTCAATTAACACCAACCGTACCCATTGCGTACGCCCTCGGCTCTCCCAACTCACTTAAGAAATTTTCGTTGAAAGGGCAATAAAGATGTTCTCAACACGGCGATACACCCTACGCATGCTAGTGAGTTCAATTCCAACATGCGGTTCAACCAAATATTCACCCACATACGTAATTACGGAAAATAAAAGAATGCAACAAGCTCTGCTTGCCTTCGTCGTAGGATTCGGAGACTTGGGTGAGCTCAACAATTTGCGGTTCTTCCTCTTCGGGCTCTGTCGCAAGCAACACGAGACACCGGAAAGGAAATAATGAAGAAAATAAGTTTCCAGCATGTATGCATGATGGAGATGCTAGACATGAACTGCTAGGGTTTTGTGATAAGAAACATGCCCCATTTTGAACTTAAGGAATTAAAGTGGCCATCCTAATAGTTATATGCATGGCTTATTGAGTTCAAGTTTATTTTAGGGTTAACAATAGTTGGTTTGGATATCAGTGCAAATAAGGAATTATCTTTATACCATAGCATGTTAGATACTTGTACTAACTAATTGGAAAATTGAGGTTGAACTAAGTAATAGAAGTTCTATAAGGATTTGAAATATAGGTTTATTTCATTTGACTATATGGCTCTTTAAGGGAAACACCCAAGAGTTGGAGACAACTCTCAAGCTAACCCTGCCCCACCCTAATTGCTAAACACAGCTCCAAAAACTCACCCTTTGCCTGCCTTTGCTTCACCGAGGAGGAGCAGCCCGGAGGAAAATCTGGATGACCCGGAATGGCTACTACTGGGAGCTCGGCTTGACCTGAGAAAAGGAAGAAGGAAGAGTGAGGGGAGAGGAAGGGGAATGCAGGAAGAGAGAAGGGAGAGGGAAGGAGCCGGCTCACCAGAGAGGCGGCGCTGGCTCGCCGGAGCTGAAGAGGATGGCACCGGCTCGAGAAGAGCAGCTCGGGAAAGAGAAAAGGAGAAGAAAAGGTGGCCGGGAGGAGAAAAAGAGGAGAAGGGGGCCTTTGGCGCCCTTTTATAGGGACCCCGGCGGGTTCTCCACGAAGGCACCACCGCCCACCGCCCCCAAACGGCGGTGGCGACGTGGCAACCGAGATCTGACACCCGGGTGCTCACCCGGAAAACAATCCGGAGAATGACTCGGAATCCGGGCAACCCGGACATACCACCCGGAGGTTCCGGATGGGACCTCCGGCCTTCACAAAACTGCGGCCAAACCCTACTGGACTCTCCCGGAAAACAACTCGGAACTTACCCGGATTCTTCCGAATTCACCCAGAGGCTCACCTCGGAAGCTCCGGATCGGACCCCCGGTGGCACCGGGATCTCCCCAAACACTCTCTGGACTCCCTCGGAAAATGGTCCGGAGTCCACCCGGAATCCGGACAACCCGGAGGTTGAACCCGGAGGTTCCGGAGTAGACCTCCGACTTGACCGACTCACCAAAACCCTCTCTGGACTCAACCGGAATTTGGTTCGGAACCCACTCGGAAATTTCCGGGTCACTCGGAGGTTGCATCCGGAGGTTCTGGACCAAGCTTCCGGATCAAGCGCAGAGAAGAAGAATTTGCACAACATTGTTTTTAAACTATAGAAACATAATAGCTTTAGATTTTATTGCTTGCCTCAAATAAGTTGATTGGTGTTAATTTGCAAAATTTGGGTTTTAGAAATGAGATATGTACATATTCTATAAAACCTAACTATTTAATATTCAAGTTTATGCAATGTTTGTGCATGGAGGATGCCATGTATGCATGAATCAAAATAGAAATCTATTTATATACTAGGATGGGTGTTACATAGATATACAAAAATCAATGAAGTATTAGGTTACAATGCTGCGGTGGTCCGATTATCTTTATGTAATTTAATATGGGAAATTTGTACTCCTTTGTTGATTTTAAAACAAAAATACCTTATAAAAATCAACCGACGAAGCTTCAATTTGCGGTTGCTGAACTATGTTGTATTGAACTAATTTTATAATCTATAAAAAAATAAACACAAAAAAAGAAAACAGTTGGTTAAACAAATGATAAAACAGATAAATCTGGTTGGATAAATGGGATTATCATAATCCACCGCAATGCCAAACGGAACTGAAGTATTGATTTAATTTGATAAGCATTGTCGTCACTATGTTTTTTTTAAATTAAATATGGAAAATGTATACTCTCTTCTTTGATTTATAGAAGACACGGGAGAGTCTCCAAAATTTAATAATAAATATTAATTTATTTTCTGATATATCGCTAATGACTGCTAGCTCCGTTTGAAAATGTAAAGTGTGAACGCTAGATTAATGATATTTTTCTCTCTTTTGATTTTATTTATCTTCGAGGTGCATACCGTCACCGTGTTGATCCATTTATGTTATATACTTGCTTAATTTCATTGCTCTGGCCCACGGTCTGAATGCGTGTCATCGTATGCATGCATCGTAACGAAAACTTTATCTTCTTTCTGTAAATATGTACGAGTAAAAACCTACACTAACTTATGTCTCTGCTATTCTAATGCATTATATTATGGATATCATTATCATTTCCCTAAAATGGAAGTATAAAAATAAAATATTTTTAACTACAAATCTAATGATACAATTTTTATATGAGTAACTTTATATTTCATCTGCTCGGAAATATAAACGTACGTGTTGTCGAATATTTATCCTTAATTAATAATTAGTCAATATGTAGATTATATTATATAAAATTAATAGCGTTGAAAAGCGTTGTTAAATACAAATCCACCACTATCAAATTTATATATTGTTTGACAAATTATTGATAAAAATAAATATAAGAAAACGTACGTGTTTTATACTTTTTAGACGGGAAGAGAATGTTGTTTAGATCTTGAAGGAAGACACATATGTAACGGTGATGATAGTAAACGTACTAAGTACCCGAACGACCACGCGTGGAAAAACCATATCTTAGGCTGAAGCTATTTTCAACTCTGAAATTTCACTGAAACTTGCTCGTGTTAAAGGAAGCCGTGTGTTCTTTCTCTTAGCATTACAATAGTAGGATCAGGAACACATTTCTGCTCGTACCTGATCTGCAGCAAAATTGGAAATGACGGTGACGGGTGCAAAAACACACGGTATCCCAAAACAAGAAACAGTGGACGGCGAACTTTACTACTCTCCCTGTAAACGAAAAGAAGTGACACTGACGAAAATAAATCACACATTAACTCCTCGAAGAACGCAAGACGGCACCTTTGGTAAGGCCTACCGACCATGCCCTCACACATTAACTATTTTCTCAGGCAAAACGAGTAGTATATCCAACTCCTCTCCGTTTCTTTTTCCATTTCTTCTTCCCCATGCATATGCATATCCATGTTTCCTTCATCTACTTTACGCTTTCTTTTTGACTTTTCATTCGATTTTTGTACATATTTGCACACTGGGACGAACAGCTAGACATTTCAGCATGAACACGAACTGAAAAAAGTAAGGAAATTCTGCTGTAAAATAACAAAATCCCACGGCTAGAAAGATATGCAAGGGAATTCTGTTATAAATTTGCATGAATGACTTCTTTTTAATTCACATTAACGTTTTGTACGTGTTAAATATAGGCTGGTGTACTTTGTAAATTACGATGACAGCTATTGACTTTGTAGGGTGAACTCATACACTTGCTAGCTACGGTACATTTGTCAGGTACATTATCATACCATTTATTATTTTACTTTATCTAATTATACAACTATGAGTAAGTTTCATTAGCAATAAATCATCTTGAGTAAAAGAACTTGTAACGACACAGAGCAAGTAAAATCCCATATGTTTCAGCACAACGTTTTACAGAGAGGAGAGAAACATCAAGGGAACCACAAAACTGCCATCACCTGGAACCAAATGCAAATATCTACCCTTTTCTGTCACCCATTTCCAGTTCCGGCTGCAGGAGGAAGAAATCAAGAAATGGCCATATCCACATAAAAATAGAAGAGGAGATTGGGACAAGAGTGATTGATTAGTTCCAAGGCATTTTCTGTGCGGACCGGGCCACACCTGACCCGCACCTTCCTCTCGCGGCGCGCGCTTAGTATTTACTCGCAGCCAGCCAGAAGTTACCTACAGCCACTCCGACGGGCGCAGGACAGGAACCGAGGAAGCAACCAGAGCCACCAGAGGCGTGACTGAGTGGGTGAGAGAGGAGCAGAGCGAGCGAAGCTGCCGGAGAGAGGGGGCCATGGGCGAGGTAATGCCGGCGGCTTCCAGCTGGCCGTTCCTGGTAATGCGCAGTCCTCTGCCCAAGAAAGCTGGCATCTTGATGCGGTTTTCTCTCCATGCTTGGTGTGTTCGTGTGTGCAGGAGGAGAAGGTGAAGGAGGAGGCGGTCGAGAAGGCCAAGGAGGCGGAGGAGAAGGAGGAAGGGGCGGGAGGGGAGGAGAAGCAGCGCGAAGAGAAGAAGGAGGATGCGCCGCCGCCGCCACCGGAGGAGGTGGTCATGCGAGTGTACATGCACTGCGAGGGGTGCGCTCGCAAGGTCAAGAAGATCCTCAAGGGATTTGATGGTAATGGAGGGGGTATTTCCTTCTCCCCATTTTCTTATATGGTTGTTCCTGGCACTACATTTTTAGCATGTGTCTTTGATGGTTATAGAAAGGAAAATATATGTGTGTGTTCTCTATTTTTTATGCTGTTTGAGCTCTTGATTTTTATGTTGGAGCCTGTTTGGGTTTAGCCTGGGCCATTTGAGATTATGTTGCTCCATTTTGTTTATGTTTTCTGGAGGAGGATTAAGTTCTTGGCTGATTCTTCCAGCGTGTGAAATTTGAAGTTATTTCTTCAGGGAACTTTGGGAAATGAAGAGACTTTTAGTGATTTGAAATTTTAGTCATTGTTTGTACTTTTCATTTTGAGTGAATATGTACTAGGTGCTTCCTCAAGAAAGTTTTGAGTTTGAATTGAAAAGTTCAATTTCGTTAGGTGATATTTTTCTTTGGACTAGTGTATCATTTTTCCTTTTGCAAAGTTAGATGCACAGACCTTTATTTCCAGTCAACTCAATTTGTGGAGTCCAACCAATTTATAACGGAAAATTGGAATATAGGTTTTTAAAGACTGATAATGTGGTTCTGATTGCATCGAACAGTTTTACCTTTCTTTTCGAGAGTCAAACGTTCATCTCTGTGTCAATGATAGTCCCATAGGGTGATAGGGAATCACCACCTCTAGTATGTCTCTCTATGCAGCATATCTTTTTAAACAAGGTCTAGATTCCTTTCTAAATGTTCGATTATAATGCCATACTTAGCATGCCCAAATCTCACCAATTTTTTTCATTATGTACTTAACTCAGAAATCCAAAGTAGCTCAATTATTTACAGTTTTTACACAATTACTTTGTGCAGTTGTTTTTTAATGAGTCATTTTCACACTGTTTGGCGTTATGATTCAGAATGTGAGAGTTCGCCAAAGGAGCTCCAAGTCTAAAAAGTAGTATGATGGAATGCAGGAGTGGAAGATGTTAGTGCTGACTCAAAAGCACACAGGTGGTAGTGAGGGGAAGAAGGCTGCTGCTGACCCAATGAAGGTGGTGGAGCGTGTGCAGAAGAAGACAGGCCGCAAAGTTGAGCTCCTGTCACCGATGCCACCGCCAAAGGAGAAGGAAGAGGAGAAAAAGGAAGAACCTGAGCAACCAAAACCTGAAGAGAAGAAGGAGGTGAATTATATGGTTCTCAAATAGTTCTCGACCATACTGACATTGACATATGATCACCAGCTTGCACTAACTTGCATCAAATTAGCTTGCATTGTTTATGATTGTTGTTTTTTTTTACGAACAAGGCAGGTGCTCTGCTGATTTTCATTAAGAGGGAACAAAGTTCACAATTGTTGTTGTCTGTGTGGTTTGGGGACTGAGATCTTGTTTTTCTTGTTCTTTTGAAGCTGACGGTGATTGCTGTGGTGCTGAAGGTGCATATGCATTGCGAGGCCTGTGCGCAAGTGATCAAGAAGAAAATCCTCAAGATGAAAGGTAAAAATTTGTAGGCCACATCTCCCTTTCGTTATGCAGCACAGAAGTCTAGCTTTCACCGAAGTTCTGTTTTTTATGGATGATGTTTTGTATTTTAGCAAGGTGAATTACACTGTCATGATTGTGTTGATCAAAGAGAATTATCTGTTAAGATCTGATATTTTCTAGTTCCTTTTCTTGCAAAATTTGCAACTATATCTGATAAAAGATTCACTCCCTTTTCCTGCCTTGCTTCCACGTGAGAGTAACGCTCATATGGACTATGAGTAAAAAACTTATACACGTTGTTATGAAAAAGTTGCTACTTGTAGTGCCCTAAATTAATTATAAGAAGCTCAAATTTGGATCAGATCAATGCAAATTTTGTTGCACATGCTTAATTAATGGTTTGTTCAGATTGTAGGGATCAATGCCAAATAATCGCCTTAACATTTTATTTTCTGCAGGAGTGCAATCAGCAGAGCCGGACCTGAAAGCATCACAAGTCACAGTGAAGGGCGTGTTTGAAGAGGCCAAGCTTGCTGACTATGTGCATAAGCGCACTGGTAAGCATGCCGCTATTGTCAAGTCTGAACCAGTTGCACCACCTGAGAGTGCCGGCGATGGCAATGCCAAGGACGAAAAGAAGGTAGCTGAAGGTGGCGAGGAGAATAAGGACGATGGCAAGGAGGAAAAGAAGGATAGTGGCGATGCTGCTGGAGACGAGAAAGAAAAAGAGAAAGTGAAAGACGATAGCAATGCCGGTGGTGACGAGAAGGACAATGAGAAAGATCCCACTGCCATTGCTGCTGCTAACCTGTATATGCATTACCCGAGATACAGCTACCCTGGTGGATATGGTGCTCCAGCTAATGCCTACCCATACGCGCCGCAGCTCTTCAGCGACGAGAATCCGAATGCTTGCTCTGTGATGTGAAAAGGTCAGAACCATGAGCTCCAAAGTGGGAAAATAAGAGGGAAATGATATAGGTGCCATAATATATACCCTAGTTTTGGAGGAGTGTTGCAAGAACAGCCCTTGAGGGTGAAGTTGGCAGCTTCAAGAAAGGACCAAGCCCTTCTTGGCTAGAAGTTCTCTTTTTCGGTCTCTTAACTTTTCTCTGGTAATTAAATAGTAAACTCTGGGCTTTGTCTCTAGTTCGCTTCATGGACATCATCTTATGTAGCTAAGATGTAGGATTTTGCTCTGTACTTTCTCACCTTTGGCTTTTCTTTTTGTACAAATTATGTTAGTAGCTTTTTTTCTACTTCGTCATTGTCTTCTGAGTTCTTTGGGAACAGAGGACTCTGTCTGGCTAATGTTGCTTGTGTTGTTGGTAACGTTTGTTTGAGATCTATCAAACTTCAGGTAATGAGCAAAGGCGAGGTTCATGCCTTTCTTGCTTATGATGATAGTTCAGTCTGACCTGGTTCTTATAGAGCTGATGGTGTCATCTTACACATCTACTGCTGCTTTTACTTTTACCTTATTTCTGTTGAGGAATTCTCTTGCAAGATTTTATACAAATTTTCGGTGGACGTTCGGCAATTGTAAGCTGGGAATGTCTGGAGGTGTGTGTGGTTGAAATTTAGAGGCAGGAGAGTAGTGCTTCTCATGTGCACCATGGCCCCCAACCCAATGGATTCCTTGTCTCCCTCTCTGTATATAGACAGCCCGACGGTATCTATAGCAGGTACGCGCGATCGCAGCTAGCTAGCTCACAACCCACCCTGTCCCTGAGGTGTGAGGAGGAGGGTGCTGTAAATGGCATCCGACTGAAGTCCGATCGAGTAGTAGTTGCTGTAAATAATCAGATACGTATCGAACAATTTCCCCGCTACTGTGGTGTGAAGCGAGAGCAAGGAAGTAACTGCATGCAGTGACGTGACTCTGCAACCATGCCAATCTGATGCACCATCATAACTCTCGTGATCCGATTCCTACTCTGCACTACATACAGTGACTTGACTCTGCAACCATGCCTTCACCCGGCCGCAGAGTTAACGCTACACGTTCAAGTATTTATATCTCCTGTCTCCTGTTGCAGCCGCGGTAGGAGAAGCATGGTCAACCATTTTGATGTTGAGAGAGAGAGAGAGAGAGAGAGAGAGTACCTCCCGCGTGTAAGACATATTTTAATGGATTAAGATAAGATTTTGATCAACGGTTATTTTATTAATATATAGTTTGATGTAACATAAAATTAATATCATTAGATTCATATTCAAAAATATTACTTATAATTATGACTTTATATCATATAAATCACATATCAATAAAGTAATTGATAGTTAAAGTCTTGTCATAACCAAACAAAATACGCCTTATGTTATAAGATAGAGGGAGTATACAGATTTTCGTTTTACCATTAGTGGCATGCCTATTCTCTCTTCCATCCTACCTCCGGATGGGGTGGTCCGGTCCAGCCCGTTGGCCCGCTGGACGGCCCCTAATTATTGGCACCAAAAGGATACAAGTGTGGCCCATATAAAAAACTGGTCCAATTGCACCAAGACGGTAGCGGTGCACGCCACCGGCGGCGAGGATCTGTACCTGGCGCCGTGGTGCTCGCCCGTGGCGGGGCTCGACGCCCACTGTGGATTTTTTTTTGGTTTCTCGCCCAAACGATCTTGGGTTCCCGAGCTTCTTGTTTAGGGCGGATGATACTGTATGCAAATTCTAATTGCTGTTTATGAAGACTTGATTTTGGGATCTATTTTCTACTCTCGTTGGCCATATGAGTTTTATGAAATTATTTTGTGTGGATTCTGCTGTGAAATTTAGGTCTCCAAGCAGCAGTTCTCGGGTTTGCGCTGCTAGGAATACGGGCCGACCCTAGGAACCAAAAAGGGTCGCCCCTAGTCCCTCATTATTTCAAACGGGCTGAGCCAGTCCCTCAACATTTCATCAGGGCGGCCCCACCTGCATCTTGAACTCTACCATCCAGGAAATAATTAGGCTACTCTCTTTTACCACTCTTGCGACAGTGTGTTTCTCCATCTTAAAGAAGTGTTTTTTTCTTCCCTAAAAAAAAGAAGTGTTTTTTTCTCTTCTGACTGTTAACAACGATTGCTTCTCGAATTTCACAAAAAAATGAACTAGGAAAGCCTGAGGATATTATAGAAAAATGAGGAGGAATGAAATGCCCTTTCTGTGTAAACTGCTGCGAAATTGCCCTAGTGGCAAAATGTAAAACTTGTTGAGAAGTGATCTTTTTATTTTATTTTTTGCAAAATTTAAAATTTTTGTTGAGAAGTGATCTTTTTTCTCTTTTTTGGCAAAATTTGTAAGTTTTGTTGAGAAGTGGTCATTAACTATCTCGTATATGATGGATGGATTTGTGGTCTAATGGTGGGAGGGACGTTGTTCATTCCCACCCACTTAGGTTCAATATCTAGTAAAGACATGGTGTGCCATATTTATTGGAAATGCATGCATGCTTGTGCGTTAAGTGTGACAACACGTGCACACTAGTAGGGCCGGTGGAGTCTTTAATATTTTCTTAGCATATGTTGAAGATGTGTACTCATGTGGTGGCCGGAGCCGTTTACCTGGATCATGTGCGTTTGCTTTGTATTTCTCTTTTTACAAATTTTTATGGTTTTCTCTGAGAATTTCAGGTATTCTTCTTGACAGTCAATCCGTTTTTGACCGATGGTAGAAGAGAGAATAGAGTTGCAGTTCTTTTAATGGCTTTATGGTTAATCGTAGATATTCGATGGAGTTGTACTCCTTACATTCGGATATATCAGATATATTTTGATTGTCCAAGTTTACTCTTTAACTATGGATTTCTTTCGTAATATTTTATTATTAGTTACAGGAGATTTAAGATACAAATCCAACAATACTAATTTTGTGTTACATTTTAGAATAACTATTGGTTAAAGCTTGAATTTAGATAGTTAAAATATGGCTGCTACATCTGTATGGATGGACTGTCGTTTATGACATTTATGAATGCATCGCAATTAAATTAAAAGTTAAAACCAACAATTTACTATGACTCTAGCAACCGATGGCTGCTAACTATGGCGAGCACAGGGAAGGGAAGAGTGCGCGAGTGAATGAGTGAAAGGTCGGACCGGCACCAGATGGCGATGACCAAATGCATCCTACGAAAATAGAGTAGACTGGTGTGTGTCGAGGCAACTCCAAGTAAAAACCCTGTTTTGGTCTTGGTCAGAGCCGGCGATGGTGACGCTCGCAGGCGCCTTTTCCTCCTCAGAGTCGTCGCCGTGGTATTTCGTTCCTCTCCTCTCCTGGGATCTGGGCTCCAGGGCGAAACCTTAGATCCAAGTCTTCCTGGATCGGCGATAGCGGCGGTCCTACATCATTCCCCTCCTGGAGGCATTGTCTTGGAGCCGGCTATAGCTGGAGGGGGACTAGTGGTCAGCGGCTTGTTCGCGTGGATGCTAGGGCTACTACTGCGGATCCTTTGACATTGCGATTCATGCAGCAACGACGATAGAGACAAGCAGAGTTGGATCGCAGCATAGCCTTCATCATTAGCTGGTAGTGTGGCGGGGACGACATGGCAGTGACAATGGCTCGTGAACGGTGGGTTGGGTGGGTGGCGTTCTCTAGGTACTACAGTGGGCTTTGTCGGTACAAGGCTTGTAATTTTCTCCTATGAGGCTCGTCGTCAAAATTGGAGCTGTCTTGTCTTTGACGTGTTGGCCAACTGTTTGGCAGAACCGGTAGGCTTGGTGCGACCGTGGCGGAGATCGGTGCATTGATGGCCATCTGCGGTGAAGTCTGAGTTGTCGATCATGAGCTATAGGTGATGACGATAACGTTTATGGATGGTCTCGACGAGTGATTTTTTTCTTAACAGTGTGTGTCGAGTCTATATTGAAAGTTAGGTTAGCGGTGGGCGGGTCGTAATATTGGTTTTTATCTAGTTTCTTTCTAATTAACTAGGTAACTAGTTTATGCTTAATTAATTGATTGAACTAAATTTATCTCCGGTTTCGAGAGAAAAGTTCCACGCTGGACAGGGTTGGATATCGGCCATGAACCCGTGAAAGAGGACCTCGGGATCCAAGATCCATACATGGTGCCAGCAGAGTTAATCAAATTGCTGTTCAAAATCCAATAGCCTGATCCCCGCTCTACGCTGTGGAAACAGAACCACGCTGCTCGCCTACTCAGCACAAGAGCGACCGAGAAACCTGTACCGGTGCCGATGCCGAAGCGGGGGATATACAGGACCACCACACCATGCCATCTCTGATCATCTCCGCGCGGTCCCAACCCCTCACAAAGAGTGCAGTCAGAAACCAAAAATTGCCAAAGATTTACAAGTCGGGCACGTACGTACGTACTCGCTCGCCATCCAGCATGCACGGGCACGGCTGCGCAAGCAATTAACGTCGAATCAAACACTGTCTCGAATAAGCTTTACAGTCTTGGCACAAGAGTGCAGAAACTCGAGTTTGCTGAGGTAGTCCCTTCATTCTAAAATATATGACGTTCTAAGAGATATATAATCAAACTTTTTTATCTTTAACCACTAGTAAATAAAATACTATTTAGATTTGTTAGATAAAAATTGTGTCATTAGATTTTTTATATAATAGTTTTACAATATATAAGTTTTATAATTTTAATTATATTTTGTACAAGGATTATCGGTCAAATTTGCTTGTTAAAGATTCTAAAAGTTAAAACATCATCTATTTTAAAATGGACAGGAAGAGTAAGAATTTTTGTGCTGTCAAGCTGGACCTTACTAAAGCTTATGATCGTGTCGACTGGTCTTTTCTTGAAAAGGTGCTGGAGAAAGTCGGGGTTTCATCCGCAATGGATACAGTGGACTATGACCTGTGTCACTACTGTTAGATACAGAGTTTGTTTTAATGGGCTACTCTCTTAGCCATTTTGTCCTTCCAGGGGTCTACGTCAGGGTGATCCGATATCTCCCTACCTTTTCCTATTTGTGGCTGACGGTCTTGCTCAGGTACTGCAGAAGTTCTCCACTGAAGGCCAGATTACGCCAATGAGTATTTGCAGAAGATCACCGGGAATCTTTCATCTCTTGTTTGCTGATGACAGCGTCTTGTTCATGAAAGCAAGCTCTTCCCAAGCTCGGGCAATCAAACAAGCACTAAACTGGTATGAAAGATGCACGGGACAGTTGATCAATCTAACTAAGTGTTCCATACTGTTCAGTCCTTTTTGCTCAGTTGGTATTCAGTAGGATGTTATGAGGGAATTACACATTACTAATTCCACTTTTGAGGAGAAATACTTGGGTCTTCCAACGCTTGATGGCCGCATGACATCAGAGAAGTTCCAGCCAATAAAAGCAAGGTTTGCAAAACGTTTAATGGCTTGGTCTGAGAAACACCTTTCAGGTGGTGGCAAGGAGGTTCTTATTAAAAGTGTAGCACAAGCAATTCCTGCCTATGCAATGGGTGTGTTTTAAACTGTCTACATAGTTTTGTGTGGAGTATACTCAGATGATCAAAAAAATTTGGTGGGGGGCAGAGGATGGACAGTGCAAAGTTCACTGGATTGCTTGGGACAAATTGATCAGTCCTAAGGCGCACGGTGGAATGGGATTTCGCGATATGAAGAACTTTAATCAGGCGCTTCTTGCGAGACAGGCATGGCGGTTGATTCAAATGCCAAACAGCTTGTGTGCTCACGTACTAAAGGCGAAGTATTTTCCTAAGGGTGAGCTCATTGACTCCGTATTTCCATCTCCCGCGTCTCCCTCCTGGAAAGGAATCGAACATGGGCTGGAACTCCTGAAAAAAGGACTCATTTGGCGAATTGGAGATGGTACCAAAATTCAAATTTGGCGGGATCGATGGATTCCTCACACGTCCACTGCTTCTATTCCGGTCCATAAATGTTTCAACCGGCTTCGGTGGGGTGTCTGATCTGTTCCTACCGGGTACTAAACAGTGGGACAAAGACTTGCTTAATCATCTTTTTCATGTATATGATGTTGATGCGATTCTAAAACTGAAGAAATCATCTTATCCACGGGAGGATTGTGTGGCCTGGCATATGGAAAAAAGTGGTTTAATTTCTGTTAAAAGCGCCTACCGATTGGCTTGGAATAATACTTCAACATATCAGTATTCTGCTGCGACAAGTAGTTCAAGCAATGGTGATGGTAGACTTTGGAACATGCTTTGGAAAATCAAGGTCCCACCTAAGGTGAGGATTTTTGCCTGGCGTCTGGCCCATGACGGTTTGGCTACAATGGAAATAAATGGAGGCGAAACTTGGAGAATAGCAAGACATGTTCAATCTGTGCAACAGCAGATGAAAATAGCTTTCATGCTGTCATTTCTTGTACTAAATCCCGTGCCCTCCGCGATGGTATGCGTGAGTTTTGGAACCTTCCGGAGGAGAGGCTACTAACATATACTGGGAGGGATTGGTTGCTCATCCTTTTGGATACCCTAACGAAGACTATGAAGTCCCATCTGCTGCTGATGTTATGGCGTTCATGGTATTTGCGCAATGATGCAATCCATGCTAAGGGAGATGCTTCTGTTGCTCAGTCGATAAATTTTCTTCAAGCTTTCATTGAACCACTAACCCCTGGAAATTCTGTGGTGTACTCTGACCGGGGCAAAGCACCGGCACTAAAGGAAATTGATCCGGGCAAGGAGTCGTTCAAGCGCCTGCAATGGAATCCGCCTGAAGAGGGTCAAGCCAAAATCAATGTTAATGGGGCCTACTCACCAGATACGGGCAATGCCTCTATTGGAATTATAGCTCGAGATTGTCGTGGTCTGGTATTGCTTGCCTCATGCAGAATGATTGATCAATGCTCTGATGCGACAGAAGCTGAGACACTCGCTCTTCTTGAAGGATGTCGTTTAGCTACAGAATGGATTCATATGCCAGTAATTTTTGAATCAGACTGTTTAATGGTGGTGAAGGGGGTGAATTCGCCAGACTTGCAGCGCTCAATTTGGGCTCCATTTATGCATAATATCAGTACCACGTTAAGTACTATTCAGGCAGCGCAGGTACGTCATGTGAAGCGGGATTGTAACAAAGTAGCTCATGAATTAGCTAAAATGGCGAAGGATTCTGACCGATGTACGGTGTGGCGTTTGCATGCACCTGTCGGCATCACGAAAATTCTAAATCACGAATGTAATTGCCAGTTCGTAAGTTAATACAATCCCCTTTATTTAAAAAAAAACGGAGAGAATTATTAACTGCAGGGTTGTCGTAAAGCAAGATGGTACTGCCTTGTATGTCTGTAGCTCTCGCTCACGTACATGTCCACGGATACCGAGTCACACGACGTGCCTACGGCGTCCATGTGCACGTAAATTTCCCGTCTGTGTACTTGCCCGGTGTTTTCAAGTGTCACATGGTGGAGGGAACAAGGCCAGCTACACCGTGGCAGGGAATTTTTCAGAATATGCGAATGATCGATTTTACTGGCTGGAATTCGCTTTTTTTCTCACATGGGATCGTTACTGGCTCGGGACCGGTCGTTCAATTGGGATCCTAGCTAGAGTTCAGGTCATGGATACCCCGAGGACGTACGACCGAGAAAGCAACAGCGCAATACATGTACTGAATGATTCCGCGTACGAACGAAATTCGACAGCAGAATTTCGTCCTGAAATTCACATGTAGACCGATCCATGTTCTCGCCTGTCGGCAAGCTAGCCTAGAACTGCAGGAATGGTCTCGTTCGAAAACTTTACTCGATTCTCCCCTAATAGTTCCACATGACGTATTCTTTTCGTTTCTCGCGATGATTACATGATGTGTGTAATAGAACATCGCTGACTCATCTACAGATTTTCTTTACACTGGTGAAAACGGCATGCATGTCCGTGCTCCCGACTCCCGAGCAACAGAACACTGTGGTTGGTCAGCCCGGACATAAAAACCGATAAATCGAAACCAAAATCGAAATCGAAATCGAAAAAAACTGAATTAGTCATAATTCTGGTTAACCGAAATAATTTTGGTTTACAGATTTGGAAAACCAAATAAAACCGATTAAAATCGGTTTTCGTTATTGGTTAACCGATATAACCGAGGCCTAGTACCAATCAACGTGGATTGCCGAGGCCCATTACTCATCTAGTGCAATCCCGTCGGCCCATTACTCATCTCGTGAGGCGTCAGGCATGAGCGACGGTCGACTCAACACTCAAGTCACTCCACCAACCCTAGCCGCCGCCTTCGATCTCCTACAAAGCCGACGACCTATCCCTCTCCTACTTCCAAGTACGGCAGGTTGGCAACAGCAGGCGGCACTGTGGCAGGGGCGAGGTAGCGACGCATCCCTTCGCCACAACCTAGTACGGCAGGCAGCATCGCGGCAGGGCGCGGCGAGGCGACGAGGCATCCACCTAGCCGACAAGCTCGGCTCCACCTGGCGGGGTCACACCATGACGGCCCTTCCTCCACGCCTGAGGCGAGGACGGAAGGGATAGCGGATAAGCACCTCAACGACACAGCAGGGCCCGACGCACACATCCAGGTTAGGTCTCCATCCTGATTCCTGATGCCCCCACCCTCCTTATCGTCTCATTTCTCCCTGTGCCGCCGTGTATTTCGGTTTAAAACCAAAAACTGAAACTGAATTTTTGGTTAATCGAATGATCAGTGTACATAATTTTGATATGAATTCCGGTTGGCATTTCTGAGTAACCGAATTTGTGAAAAAAAGAAAACCAAAACCAAAATTTTGGTTAAAACTGAATGCCCGGGCTGAGCGGTTGGTGTAGCAAAGTCAGCCAACAGCCATACAGCTCTAGTTGCCCAGAGTCCACAGATCGCTGCTGAGCTAATTAACGGTCAGATAGTAACTGACACGTCAAACTTAGTTGAGGTCGTACTCGTGAAGTCGTGATCACTTGACTTAAGAAAAGGGCACAGTATGGATAATGAAGATGCAGGACAGGAGAGTTGGTGTGAAGGCTCCAGTATGCCGGAATCATGGTCTGCACTTCTGTTTTTGAGGGTAAGGTTTGAAGAAGCTCCTGGCCCAGATGAGAGAAACAGCCCATGGCAGCAGTGATCGATGGGGAAATCAAGGGTCGGATGAAATGGGTAGGGCCGAGATGCCATTGTGAATTGCAAATGTGAGCTCCAGAGCTTCAGATCGGCAAATTCGGGTGAGGATAGTGTATTGCTGCCGGGTATAATGGGGCTGGGGACGGGTTCCCAATCCCCATACCCTTTTTTTGCGGGGACCCGCTAAAACCTGACACGTGGGTCTATTTCGTCAAAACCCTAGACCCAATCCCCCATCCGGCCATCCCTTTGGACCCTTCACGCTCAAAATCCAAATTCCACTCGCCGCCGCTCGCCAGCCCCAAAATCACTGGCTGCCCACCACGGGGTTTTTATCCATGTCGGGGGCGGGGACGGGGAACCCGTGGGGTTTTTATCCCCCTCGGGGGTGGGGAGCGG
The DNA here is from genome assembly GCA_019208055.1 of Stipa capillata. Classification (NCBI taxonomy): domain Eukaryota; kingdom Viridiplantae; phylum Streptophyta; class Magnoliopsida; order Poales; family Poaceae; genus Stipa; species Stipa capillata. The sequence goes on from JAGXJF010003322.1 coordinate 117,638, forward strand.
GAGAAAAGTTCCCCCGAGGCCGGAGACGGAGATGGGGACGGAGAAATTTTAGGGTCACAGGGACAGGTCTGGTTAGCCAATCCCCCGCTAGGAATGTTCCCGTTGCTATCTTGAATTGCTGCTTGACACTTTTACAGGAACCGGCCAGAAGGAGTGCGGCTCTTTGTGGAGGAGCGTGTAGGTGATTTGAAAAAAATAAAATAACAAGGCATACGTATAAGTATGAATAGTACCGAAGATAAATTGTCCGATGGATGTGAAACTTCAAATATATCCATTTGATTTTTGTAAGACAAAAAGAAGAAGTGTCTAAAATAGACTGCAAATCTACATAATATCTCTTTTCGTTAGCACACAAATAGACTTTTTTTAACCGGAGTTATACAGATTCATACGTCATCACATGATTTATATCAATGAATTTTTTTCAATATCTGAAGACTTATAGGTGAGCGAAGTGACTCTAGACCACAGGCACCTGGATGCACCGTAACATCTTCTAGCTGTAAGTATATATATCATCACCGCATGAGCGCCTTTCTGCGCAATTTTTTGTTAACCTCAGAGCCTTTTTTATTCACAGGATTTTCAAAATATAAAAATAGGAGAAACATAATATTATAATATCATGCTATTATGAATCATATAGGATTGAAAGGATGTTTGAGTGGAATCAGAGCATATATAATTGCGTGATGTTAGCTATATTTTAATTATGCCATGTAAGCTTTTTGATAACATGGACAAGAGAGAATAGGAGGGAGAACATCTTTGTCGCAAAAAGTAGAATTCTTCTACACAAAGGAGATAGAACATATCCAACTCTTCACAAAGAAAAGGTTAAAGAGATCGAAGACTAACACACTAGGATTAAGAGATACAAAATACAATAACATTGTTCTCCCTCCTTTCGAAAATAAGACATATATCTTTTTCGAGATTTATCTTTAGCCAAAAAATTACACAATAAGATGTGAATTATGTAAAAAAATTATATATTTAGATTCATATTTAAAAATATTTTTTAAGTTTCAACGGTACAAATTTGTATCATATAATCTATATATTGGTGAAGTACTAATTGTTAGTTAAAGATAAACTTTATCTTTAACTTTAGAAAACATGCGTCTCATATTTATGAAAGAAGGAGGCATACAGAAGATAATTGCAATTTCTACCATTGTATTACTATATATTTTGTGCTATTTTTCAATGATATAGATGGCCACCTGAGATGACAACCATCTCTAGCTTTGTGTATGTCCTTGAGTATATTTCAAAATTAACAAGGACCATTTAAGGGATAATGCCACATGGCACGGACTATAGAAGAATAGGGAATACATAAGTCATAACTCAGAGTTCTTTGACGTTTCTTTAACTGTACGAGCTGAATGCTTGTGTGCTATAAATATGGATAAAGGGAAATCATGCTCACTCGGTCTATGATGTCAGCTATAGGAGTTCAATTTTATCCATAAACACGTGTTATTTTAAGATGTATATGGTTTTTTAGAAATATCAAGTATAATACATAGACGTATGCACACTCCTTGTCACACATAAAGGATTCTATCTATAATCGATCGAAATAATAGGTCTTCCTTTGTGGTGATAAATTGCCTATTTAACTCAGTGCTTAAAGTATTGCTTTCATACGGCGAGAGTCATTGGTTCAAATCCAATAGTAGGTAGGTAGAAAAATTACTAGATAGCAATAGACTGAATAAGCAACGGATTGAGCAATTAGCACAAAAGCTGTTGCACATTAGCGCATCCGTTTTCTTGCTTCGCTATCTAATAACTTTTTATACCCTTCTTCTCTTTTCTTTGTATTAGATTAAACTATTGGATTGTCTTCAATTGGATGGAGGAATCCAATTGACAGCCTCGATTCGTATCCTCTAGCTCGACTGAGAGCTAGCTTCGCTTCAACCAATTCTTTCCTACCCTCAGCTCTACTCAAGTTAGCTTCGGCTATTTTAAGCGCCTGTTGAGCTTCTTCCGGATCAATGTCACTACCCAGCTCCGCATCATTTCCTAATGATGATCTCATTATTAACTATTCTCGCAAAACCGCTTTGTTTGGTTCCAAACTCCGATTCAAACAGGAGGAGTACGCCATGCTAATGTGCCTTGGATGATCCACAACTTCGGGTCCAGTGCTGATGAGCACATTGTACTATCCATGTAGTTGAGAGCCCTCACAGCCCAGGCACAATGACGCAATTATCAGGGGCGCACTCTACCACTGAGCTAATAGCCCGTTGCACGGGCCTCCCTTTGGGAGGCCTGCTACGCCATACACACTCACACCAAAGTCTTGGAGCTTGAAGATCGATGATGTCATCCTAGGTGCCTCACTATTGACGGGTACATCGCCGATTATTAAAAAAATAATCCGCTTTGGTAAGCCACATACGACATTTTAGGGTGTAACACCGTACTTCACTAACCATCCAAACAACACTTAGTTCTCATATGTTTATGAATTTGTCCCTCTGTTAGTATTTTTCTTGTGACAATACCCACACTTCCTATTATATTCCAAGATCGTTGACTAACCATTCATGAATAAGTACCTTGTCTTGTTAGCAATGTTCCTCGTTGGGGAGAGAGCATGATAATTGAGAGAATAACTAGAACAACTAGAAGTAAGAGAACGGACGATGGTCATTTAGGCTATATGTCTAAAATGATCTATATTTATGGACCTAGTGAGTACATTACCTAAGTATGTCAAGTTACTCGGCTTGGTCTGCTCCATGCCCTTATTACACTCGGCCGAACATTGTTACATGGAGTGGCAAACAGTTCCACATACAGATAAGGACAAGCAAGAAAGAAAAGTTAATTACAACATTTCCCTTGTACTAGGGGATGAAATGCTTGCAGCGGATTTTACTGTACCTGTGAGAAGAAGGGAGACTGGGGAAGTGGAGTGGCGTGGATAAACCAACACACACGCCACAATGGCTCCCAAGCTTTCCAGATCCGGTTCGAACGGCTTCAGCACAAGTGCCTCGGACGCGACCACCTACGTAGCAGTGTCTTGAGACCCTGGTGGAAGACAATAGGCGAAAGACCTAAGGGGAACATAGAGGAAGAGGATGATGACTCTAATATGGCTCCATAGATAGGGGCGGAGCCCAGTGGACTTTTATGTGCACTGTGTTAGTTCAAGAGGAGTGCATCAGGGTCCAAAACTCCAAGTAGCAACCCAACCCAACAAACATCCACACGACCCATTTGTGCAGCTAGCCTGCTGCTGTGTAGCGAGTAAATTTTTTCTCTAGCTCCACCCCTGTCCATAGGAGCCTTCTCCAACTTGGACCACCAAGCCACCAGGGTGGCGTAGGACCGAAGGTACGAAATGAAGCAGCCACAGAACCAAATCAGAGCTTTTATTCACCGTTAAGGCCAGGGGAGGACTCAGATTATCCAAGTTGGATGCACTAGACACTCGGTCCAATTTATTTTCCACTAATACGGTCTATGATTGATTAAAAAAATATACATATTACATTTAATACAACATGAATGATAACTAACATGAATGATAACTGTATATGTATTGACATGTATGTGGACAACTAATTATTTTTGGTTCCAGGTCCACCGCCTGTTGAAGCATGGTCCCACGAGGAAGCTACATAATATACATATAAGAGGGGCTCAACACACTCCTCCACCCATCTCTAACCGACAAAGCTGTTGGAGTTGAGGGGAAGAAAAGGTGGTGGCGGAGAAGAGGTGTGGAGGGACAGGGAGAAAGAGTTCTTTCTCTCACTCAATTTTCATGCACATCGCACTATGGGATATAAAATTAGTGTTTTTGTTCACTAGGGTGTTTTCTTCGTTAGTAGATGGGAGCGGTGAATGAACGATCACTGACTTTGGCTTTTGTTTTAGTCCCGTTTGTTTCGTTATTTTAGGTGAAGCATTGGGTCTCTTTTGCCAAATTAACTCGGCCAATTGTTCGAGCGCAAGTGATTTTCTCACCGGGGCTTACATGCCTTAGTGAACTACGTGTGAGACCTCCTTCAATGTATGAATTTGTTTAGCCCGCTGGGGCTCTTGGTGTTCGACAATGAACAACTTGTGAGAACAAGCGAATTGAATTGCCTAAGCACACATAGTCGAACTACGACATGGTTTTTCCACTCGTACATGGATGTCCACCAACTATTTTAGACATTCACTCTGCTTCAGATTGGTGATATTCACTTCATTTTGCATTTTTCACCTCTATCTTTAGCACTTCACCACTATTTCCTCCAACCTTCTCTCTCTCTCTCTCTCTCTCTCTCTCTCCCCCCCTTCGGTTGCTCTCAGCAGCGGTAGGAAGTGAAGGGAGGACGCGTGGTGGTCAGAGGTCAGACTCCGGCAAAGGGCGGTGGTTGCACTCTGGCATGGATCCAAAATTTTGGGTTCATTACATAGGATACGAAATTTTGGGTTTTGGATTGTTTTCCCCTTAATACTTATTTGTGATCCAAAAATGGTTCGAGAGATTTATTGTCAATGGATTTTGTGTATGATTTCTTTAACAAAAGTTGTTCATGTTCTTGAACAATTTCTTGACGATGCTATAACTAAATTTGGTGGTACATCCAAATTTTATGATTTCTTTAATAAAAGCTGTTCATGTTCTTGAACAATTGCTTGATGATGCTAGATCCGAATTTTGTGTTGCATGACGTTGGATTTGAAATTTGGATTCTTGAATTTTTTTCCTTTAGTGCTTGTTCATGAACCGGAGGTGGAACCACGGAGTGTGCAGGGATATTTTTTTTTGTCATGAGATGGTCAAGATATGGAATGGTAAAATATCCATGTCTTGTTTGTTTATCCATGGTGTCGGTGCTTGGATCCGGCAATATTGAATATAGGGCAGCATGAGTACAGCAGATCTAGATGGGTGCACACGGGAGACAAAGTTTAGGTAGGTTCAGACCCTCAAGAAGAGGTAATACCCTACATCCTGTGTTCAGTGGCTGGTATTGCTTGTATCCCAAGTACCGCAAGACATCGAGAATAGATCTCTAGGTTGCTAGGGTTAGATATGTATGAGAATATGAGAGCTTATGAGTCTGCGTGAGAGCGGATATGAGAACTTTCCGATCGGAGAGCCCCTACCCGACCTTATATAGGTGACCGAGTTAGGGTTACAAGAGTCTGGATCGGCTTACAGATTGATTTCCTAGTTAGTTACAACTGAATCCGGGTTTGCCGGGTAAGTACTTATCCCTGTCTTGTACTCCAAGTCGATGAGGCGCCCCCGTGTAGAAGTCGGACTCCGAGTAGTCGGTCCGACCCATCTTATGTCCAGAGGGCCGGCTTTGTCCTCCTTGACGATACCCGGGTGCTATGCCATCGTCACATGGATTTTTGTTTGTTTGTTCATGGAATGGTGAAGATCAAACCATGGTCAAATTTTGAAACGTAAAAATTGCAAGGAAATAACACTATGAATTGTGAATTCATTTTTTTTGTTTGCTTTTGCTTATATTCAGATTGGCAGTAAAATTCAGTACCATCATTGTGTGTTGATCTTAAATGCTCAATAAATGGTCTAGATCTAATTTGTTCATGAGAAATGATGTTCAATAAACATGGCTTATGCAAATTGATGCAATACAATTAGTTGGTGATGGAGGTTCATGGGAACACCAGAACACAATTGTCATGTTTTAATCGTGCGCAATTGCATTTTTTAATGATTTTTCTTGAATCAAGTTATTTTTTTGAAAGAGAGGCAAAAGCTTTGCCTCATTCTACTACATAAGGTAGAGTTTCATTACAAACGTAATAAGATCGAAATAAAAAAAACAACTCGGAAGGGGTGCCAAAAGCCTACTCTCCCAGGATGATGCTTCTCAAGTGCTTCGCCCCCGCCGTGGCCCAGATTATCACCTCGTCTTTTATCATGGCAAAGATTATCAGGGGCGTAGTGAAGACTCCCCTAAAAATCCTTGCATTTCGCTCATTCCAGACTTGTCAAGACACCAGCATCGCTAGAGAAGCCATAGACTTTCTTTGGTTGGTCGAGCTTTCGATGACGTTGATCCACCATTGTTTAACTAATGCATGGGTGGTCCATTGACTGGTGTCAAGGTCTAGCAGCCCCAGCCAGGACTTTACCATTCCCCAGAGGCATAGGGTGTAGTGGTGTTTGAAGAAAAGGTGCGTGGTCATTGCCTGTACATGCTTACATAACGGGCAAATGTTGCAATTTGGCCAGCCTCGACGGTCAAGGCGATCCGCCATGCACACTCTATTTTGGATGATAAGCCATACAAAAAAAAACTTACATTTTGGAGGCGCCCAAGCCTTCCAAACAGCCCGTCGCATGTGGGAGTGCGTGGCTCCTATGAATTGAGCCTTGTATGCCGAGGCCGCGGAGTATTCACCTTTGGTCAAAAATTTCCATTGAAAAGCATCTGTGATGTTGTCAACAAGGTTGATCTGAGCCAACTGTGTCCAGAGCTCAATAAATTTGTGTATGTGCGTGACCAAGAGCCCATTTGTGCAATCGATTTGAGCAACCCAAGCGTCATTTGCATGGCTCTGTTGACGCACCATTTCTTTTTTTTTACGCTTGGAAGATTGATAGGGTGATGTCTTGAGGTCATCGACCATTTAGCCAGACGCAATCCTAGAAAGGAGTCATTTCTCCATTGCCACTTGTGATTGTCGTGCATGCAAAGAAAATGTTCATGCCTATTTTATCACATGGATTCTCCATTTTTACCCAAGTTTTTGACCGGTCCGTCCAATGCAATCAAGGCCACCGCAACCGAAGGGCCCTTGTGAACTTTTGTAGATGTAGGAATTGAACCGTGAAAAATATTTGTTGAGAGAGAGAGAGAGAGAGGAAGATGTGGGAGAGGGGGGCAGAGAGAAAGAGATGATTCATATAGGGAGGAGAATGAGATGACGACGGAGTATTAAATTATTTTTTTAAAATTGGATGGACTGCATGAGAAAGAATTAACCGAGTCGGAGGTGTGCTTTGTATAATAGTTACACGAATCTTGAAGCAACGGGAAAGATGAAGATAGTACGGGAACTTTCACGTAGGAGCGGAGTTACACTGGCCAGCCTTAACTACGTACGAGAATACGAGCACGTGAACTCGAGAGAGTCTGCGGGCATGACGAAAGTTAACAGTCCAAACCCTTGATTAGACGCAAGTTAACGCAACAAGCACGTGAAGTCAGCCCTAAATTGTGTTCCTGAGCAGGGACGATTTAAACAGCTAACCTGAACTAGTACGAGTTTGCCGCTGCGTGCGGGCGCGTACACGTCCACGATAAGAAGGCGCCAGCCTTAAAGGTGTTCCATAAAACTTGTTTGGACTAAACCCAAATCCACGGTCCTCGACGCCGCAACGATGCATGGAGACGGCGTCCCGCCACCACCAGCCCCGGAGAAGGCGCCGGCGCCGGCGCCCGAGCCTTGTTGGACGCGGCAGCAGGATAAACTGCTCGAGCTGCTGCTCTGTCACATGTATCCACGATGGGATCGCATCGCCATGCACCTGGGCAGCAAGACGCCGGACCAGGCGTGCCAGCGGTACGAGCGTATGGTCGCCGAGCTGAGGCGCGTCCTAGAGGCGCCAGAGGTGGAGACACCGCCCGAGTGGGATCTGCAGGGGCCTACTCCTGCACTGTTGCATGGCCAGGTGACGATTGCGGTGGATGACCGTGCGCCGGCGGCCGGTGGCGAGTCGGCGGTTCCGGAGGATGCTGGTGCAGCACCCGCGATGCCAGCGGCAGCCGCGGTCGGGGAGGACGTTGGCACGCCGGCGTGCACTACCCGCGGCAAGACATCGGAGGAGACAGACAACAAGCGGAAGCGTGGAGGGAATAGGAAGAAGGCCTTTAATCAACAAATTGGGAGGAACAAGGCTGTGCCATGGTCCGTAGAGGAGCACCAGTACGTAATCTTACCTCATTTATTACCTATATAAACGGTTTTTATTGTGCTCGTGAGCTTCAATTACACGGTGCGATGTTATTAGCATAGCTTAATATCTGAAATTATATAGATAATTCATTGTACAACTCAGATAGGTATGATTGAGAGTATGATTGTACTCCTAATACTATTTCGACTAATCTATCTTACAATAACCTTCTTATCTCAAGGGTCTAATTAGCTTGGACCTGTATTTATATTAACGTGTACTACTGAGCATATTGCTCCATAACGAAGTCAAACAGCTAAGGATTTTGAACCGTTGTCACAAGAACGCGAATGAATTATCCACCGTGCGTGCGCACGCTGTTGAATGAGTTTACATCTACATAGGTACCGATCGATACTGATCCGCTAATTAACTGCAGCCTGTTCTTGGCGGGTATCAGGAAATACGGGAAGGGCATGTGGAAGAGGCTGTCGTGGGAGTTCGTGAGGACGAGGAGCCCGACCCAGATCGCGAGCCACTACCAGAAGTACGCCCTCAGGCAGGCCAAGCTCGACCGCAACGAGTGCAAGCGGCCGAGCATACATGACATCAACGACGCGGCGAGCGTGCCCGTCGACACTGGCGGCCACCAGAGCGCTCCTGCAGATCACGATGATGAGCAGCCTCCTGCAACTGCAGGCCAAGCTGAGCTTGGAACGACCTATGAGTCTGCAGGTGCAGACGAAGTTGTAACGATTGATGAGTTATCTGCAGCCGAAAATGAGTTCGCGGCACTCGTCCCGTCCAGACAGGACCAACGATAGTGGATTTTGTGGCCACATGTGGAATAATAAATGTCGGTTACGCGCGCGAGACCACGTCCAATGTTCTGCACGCATGCATTCAAGATTGTGTAGGTCTAATGTGTAATGGATAAAAAGGGACATTATTGAGAGGCAGAAAAGACAAGTAATTAATGTAGGTCCAATTATCACTATTTCGTCAATTTCACGGAACTGCCGCAAGATTTCGAGGAGACGTCGTACCTTGTTGTGGCGGTGTTCCGGGGCCATCGCGGTTGACAGCGGGAAGGAGGGGACTATCACGGTCAACAGCGGGGAGGGTCAACAGCGGGGAGGAGGGGCTGCTCGTGCCACGTGGTGTTGTCAGACGCTAGCCTCCACCTTGACCGCCTTCAATGCCTCAATCGGCATGTTGACGCCGGCCTTGGCACCAACAGTCTTGAGTGCCCGCACAGCCTCGGCCACAGTGAATCTGGCCATGGAGGAGAAGGAGGAGAGGGTCGTAACAGATCTGGAGAAAGAGGAGAGGGACACGGCCAGATCAGGTGCTCACCGACCAGTGGAAGAAGGCCGAAGGTACCGTCGGATCTAGTGCTCTTCGCCATAGGAATAAGAGAGGAGAGGAGGTGGCCGTAGGGCTAAGGAGGAAACGGGGATCGGGTGGCACTGAAGGTGGAGGTTAGCGTTTGTGCACTTACATATGTAGAGTTGTTATTAGAGACTTTTAAAAAAATATTTGTGATCTGTAATGACATCAGAAATATATTTTTTCTAAAACTATTTGTAATGTCTTAGTTATAATAGATGGTTTCTTTTAAAGCCATCTATAATTTATATTTTTATTAGAATTGTCTATGACTAAGTGTCATAGATAATACTTTCTACGGTAGTGGCAATTTTACGTGCGATTCATCCATATCGTAAATTCAAACCATATCTCAATGTTATGGTGCAAGTGGTGCGTCCTCGATCTCAGAGCCTAGCAACTCGATGACCTTGCACCATCGCGCTGTGAGGTGGCCTCCAAAGCAATTTGAGGGCCGGTGTGCAGCCATCATACTGCAAGGACGGCACCGTCGGCGAGGCGAGGCCGGCAGCGTTGTGTTCTCGAGAGGACACCGGGGTGCCGTCATCGTAATTTTACTTGCCTTCTTCAATAATTAAAGAAATACTTTTATATCTGTACCAACTAAGGGCGCATACGACTATAAATTTATGCATAGAGACGAAAAAATCGGTTAGCAAAAGGCATAGTGACTATGATTTTTCTGCAATATGACGGAGTCAATTGTAATAAGATTAAGGAAACATTATTAAACTTACGAGAAGTGCTTAAATATTCTAAATAATAAACTATTTTTGGTAACTAAGAATTGGACAATTAATAATAAAAATAATAAAATAATAAAATACTAAAAATATAAATAAAATATAAAGAGAGCGTTCAAATATAATAAAGACGTTGTTCTTGTAGTAGGAGATCTTCACTAGTGTCCACTATATAGTCTATCAGTGCTATGCAAACTAGCGTATAAACAAATACGTACTACACGTCTTTTACGGTACATTTTACCGTTGCTGGAAGGAGCAGTATAGAAGCACATGGACTATTGGATTAATAGGGTAGTCTAGATATTTATCAGTTAAGGTTTTTTTCTCTTAAAGATAATTTAGTTCGGATTAACAGGGTAATCTAGATATTTATCATTTAAGGTTTTTTTTCTCTTAAAGATAATTTGGTCCGTCTCTAAAAATCCCCCCGTCATTTCAACTCTTTTCCATTAGAACAGCATGATGTGGTTTATCTTGGAGTCGTATCCGGCGAGGCAGCACTTGGCGTTCACCTTGAACATCTCGAGAAGCTCCGACGCCATCTAATGGAGAGGCTGGCGAGGACTCATTCTGCATCAGCAGCAGCAGCTTCATCAGCTTGCCCTTGGAAGTCGTCGCCGTGTCCACGACGCGCTTGTCTCTGTACTTGTGGCACACTGCCTAGAGCACGGAAACCATGGCCCCCCGTGTCGCCCATCCTGCCCTTCATCATCTTGGACAACACTGTTGGGATCACCGCCTCCGCCTTCTCGCATATGGCGGCGTGCCCCTCGGTGTTGTCAGCTCTCAACTCGAACACTCAGCTCTCACAACTCGAACGCTCGATGAACTTCGCGTACAAACACAGACACTGGAATTTGCGCAGCGTACAACTGACTGCTTTTCTTGTTCTCCTCTTCCTTTATTAGCTATGGGATAACAAACGTGGCTCCAGGCCGTTGGCCACGATCCGATTGTTCTGCCCCATCCCGCAGAACCGATCGTGCAGCTGGGTCACGCTGCATCGCAGCGACATGCACGCGCATGGCACTGCCGGACTCGATGCACACGGCTTCCACACATGGACGTGGGCTCGTGCTCAGCTAAAATAGGAAAAAAGCTAACTGAATCAACGCCTAGCTAGTTTATTCAACAGGCGTAGCACATGAAGGCGCTGGCCGGGTGCACGGCCAGCGGGATGACGCACAGCCGGACCATCTCATAGCCCGCGTGCCACGTACAGGCAATGGTCGTGAGCAGGATAGGCGGACCTCCATGGTTTTCTTGTCTAGGCTGTCCTTCTCGTCGACAGGGCCAACGAGCGAGATTAGCTTGATGAGCGGCTCCTCTGCCTCGGCGACCGTGGCCTTCCCACCCGGCGTCGCATTGCGAAGCAATGCCTCCACCAGCCTCACCGCATCGATTCGTGCCTCCAGCGTGCTCCCGCTTCGGAGTACACGCGCTAGGGACTCGACTAAGGACACGACGTCCGCGGCGAGGGCGGCAACGACCCGCTTCCTGTTCTCCTCTTCAATACAGTCGAACACAACCATCACCACGAGCACTTGCTCGGCCGCCTCGACGTCGGCATCAGCCCCCCTCCTCTAGAGCACCGAGGCTAGGGTCTCTGCGGTGCCGCTTGCCCTCGCAAGCACGTTCTTGTTGAACTCATCGACGTCATCGTCCGAGAGAAAAGTCGCGAGCTCGTGTAGCGCGGGCCGGGTAGGGATTCATGCGGGGTCTGCGACCTGTCGAAGGAGCTCCGTGGCGGCAATGGCCAGGGTAGGGCCGATGACGGAGAACACGGGTATGAGCTTACAAATTTGCCCATATGACTTGCGGGATTATGTCCACTGTTTCTAATTTTGTCCCGTCAACCCCATATACTACTGCTCAAGTTGGATCATATATACTGTTCATAAAATTCAACAATATAGATTGATCCCCGCCATTCCATCTTTCTAGATGGACGGTCCATGTTCATGCATGGGTACCATAAAAGAATTCTACTAGATATGATCATAATTAAGATTTTCCGACCATAGCATAAAATCCCCCGTTAAGTGTGCTAGGTATTGAAAAGAGGTTGCTCTCACCTCATCTATTCTCCGTTCCATACACTCATAACAAAACCTATCTATGGGCCCCTTCTTTTGGGCTTTTGGACCAGCTTATGGTTGTGAGAAGCCATAAGCCCAAAAGAAGGGAATGATGCTGAAATAAGCTGGCCCAAAAATCAGTTGGTGGGAGGAAGCTGCTAATTTGCAGCTTCCCGAGCTTATACCGGTTCAGCGATTAAAACTGTCCTTGGAGTTGGAAAATAAATTACCGCGCTCTGCCACCGTGTGCCTCACACCCCTCACCCCCTCACCTCTCTCCCCCGCGTCCTCAACGCCAACACTTCCGCCGCCCGAGCTCCTCCCCCCCCCTCCGCGCCCGCCGGCCCTTCTCCTCCCCCGCGCCCGCCACGTGCCCCCCAGCCCCCTCCTCTCCCGAGCGCTCCCCCAGCCCCTTCCTCCCCGGAGTGCCCCCCCAGCCCCCCTCAACTCCCGAACGCCCCTGGTCCTGCCGCTCTCCGCTCTCTCCTTCCCCCTCGCCCCTTCCGCCGCCCGAGCTCGCCTCCTGCCGGCCCTAGCACCGACGGCCACCACCTCCATGACCCCGTCCCGCTTGCCCCTCCACTTCCCTCCCTCGTCGTCCGGCCCGGGGTAGATCCGTCCACCCCGACGCAGATCTCGCCCGTGGTCCCGAGCTCGCCGGGCCCCGACGCCGACCGCCACGGCTCCGCCTCGGGTCACCACCGCCCTCCACTGCCCTGAGCAGCCGCCACTGGCCCGGATCCGGCGACCCGAGCCCCCTCCTCCACCAGCCCAGTCCACCTCCATCCTCCATCCCGCCGCCCAGATCTCTCTACCAACCCAGATTGTTGGTTAACCAGTACAAATCGTTGCAATCGGTGCAAATTGTTCAAATTTTGGGTAAATTGTTCCATTTCTTGTTGTTTTTTGTGACAAAGCAATGCAATTTGTGGTGGATCATTGATAATAGTGTTGCTTCCTATATCATTTAGTTTTGATAATAGTGTTGTTGATATGAATTGATTCTCAAGTATAATCAGTGTAATTCTTATTCGTCATTTCTTGGTAAAGAAGGGAATGGTGCTTGATCAGTTCACTGAAATATTGTTCACTGGATGCTTGATCAGTACAGATGCAAAATATTATTCTATATACTGAGATTTATGGTTGTGTTGCTTGTTATTTGTTCATCGTCAAACAACATGTGTATGATTTTGTAAGATGCAGTAGAATGAAGTCCAAATATTCCATCTTTGCTTGCTAATGTATGCCGTGGAAATTTTGTATCTAAATTTGTGTTGACTTTATTGGAGATTCTAATACTTCAATGCAAACAAATTCATATGCATGTATGTAAAGAATAAGCTCACAACAAATTCTAAGGGTATTACAGACAATTATAACAAATAAGCTAATAGGAAATAAGCCGAAAAGAAGGGAACATGTGTTTATTAGGGCTTCCTCCCACCGGAGCTTCTGTGGGTAATTAAGCTTGAGCCGGCTTATGCACAAGCCCAAGCCGAAAAGAAGGGGGCCTATATGTCCATGGTACCTGCGACATAATTATCCAACCAAATTAAGCAATCAACAACGATAGCATAGGAGATCGTAGCATGGATACATTCAATCGGATGCTATTTAGTGCCTCGTATAGTGATGGCTAGATCTAATAGGAGGAGCGTGACGTTAGCAACGGCATCCACCAGTTTAGGATTGTCTTTCAATGGTGCGGGGAGGAGATGAAGGACCAAGAGCTAGAGGGAAGAGGTGAAGAGGTGGGTTGTGGAGGCAAGGAGATAAATAGGGAGGGAAGTGGTGCGAGCGGATGGAAGTCAAAAGGGAAATCTAGGGTGTCTAATTTTAATTGCGGATGGAAGTCAAAAGGGAAATCTAGAATTATTTAAGATGACGTAGCTTCACCACAAGACAGGGAAAGTCAACAGAGGGGCTAACTATTTAGTTATAGAGGATATAGATGCCATATATATGTGTGTGTATATATATAATCACCTAGGGCTCCATGGTGCTTGGGCTCCATGATTTCAAATAAAAAATTCAAAGAAAATTGAAATATATTTTTTGAAATTTTGATTTTAGGTATATATGCAAAGACATATACCAAATAAAATACATACTTTTCAAAAATCCACTCAAGTTTAATGATTTTTGGGGTGTTTTGGATCACATACCTAGGATTCAACGTATGTGATTCACATGCCCTCAATCCTAGGTATGTGATCTAATATACTCTAATTTTTTTGAATTGATTGAATTTTTCTTTTTGAAAGGTAAGTGCTTAAGTTGAATTGTTTTTAATCGGGTACATACAGACTAAACTTTCAAAAATTACACCCAAATTTAGCTTGAATTCATGTATTTAAAATCCTAGAGTGTGTATATATATGTATATATAAAGATGTACTTGCATGTGATAGAAAATATATACAGTTGTCATAAAAGTAGTATTCATGCTTGGGAATTTTTCTGCCCGACAAAATTAATAGTAATCACTTGTTGGTGAGATGGTGGAATTGTGGGATACAACTTCACATATTACGGTTGAAATTCTAATTCTCACATTTACATACATGCGGGTAAGAGCAGGTACATTTAGTATAAATCTAGTGAGATTCATAAATTTATTATTAGTCTATGTTAATTCTACCATGTGATTAAAATGATGCTTGAGTGAACGTACACCTATGGTTTGTATGTGATAGGGTGTAGATACATACATCATTATTGTAAGTAAGCAAAAGACAAACGACAATCAGGATTCACCGGTTATTCACCTGCAGGGATGCAAGCCGACTGACCCATCGACGTATTTTCACCAAATTGAAAATTCAGTTCCCAACTAGTAAGTATCCAATAGTAAGCCGGTTCAAGAAAAATGTATTCGACAATACTAATTTGGAGCGCTTTCTAAATCTATGCGTCAGAAGCGAATGTTTTGATGGTGTGTTATTTTGTAGCATCTGTGCCTCTACCGTCTTGTGGGGATTCTGAGTTTACTAGTCAAGACCTTTTATATATAGTTTTTGATCTGAACTTTTTTAATAAACTGGACCACTCTTTCTACTTAACTAAGGCCCCGTTCGGGACTCCTCCGCGCTCCTGGGATCCGCAGATCCGCGCGCCAGCTCCGCGCTCCGCAGTCCAAATCGCGGAATCGGGTAAGCGTTCGGCACGCGGCTCCGGCTCCCAGTGGCGTCGCGACAGATCGGGCCGGGGGAGGTGGGGAGGAGGCGGCGGCACCTGGATCCGGCGAGCCCGGCTCGCGGGGAGGCGGGGCGGCGGCGGCGGCGGCTGGATCCGGCCCGGGGGAGTCGGGGAGGCGGTGGCGGCACCTGGATCCGGTGAGCCCGGCTCGCGGGGAGGCGGGGCGGCGGCGGCGGCGGCTGGATCCGGCCGGGGGAGGAGGAACTCGAGGCGGCAAGCCGGCGAGGAGGAGCTCGGGGCGGCTGGCGGCGCGGGAGGAGCTCTGGTCAGGGGGCGCGGGAGGAGCTCGAGGCGGCGCTGAGGAGCTCGGGGGCGAGCGTCGACTGCGGGCGAGGCGCGTCGACGGGGGTGGGGGGGCAAATAGACCGAACCGGTACGCAGCAATCCACTTACGCGGTGGCAGCGCGGGTAATTCCACCCAACTCCTCCGTTTGCAGATCCGTGGTTTGCCGATTTCCTCGCTCCGCAAATTTTGCCTTCCGCCCGCTCCGCTCCGCTAAAATAAACCGTTCGGGTCGGCTCCGCCCGCTCCGCGCGCGGATTTGCTCCGCGGAGGAGTACCGAACGGGCTCTAAAGGACAACGCTTCTGCAAATTTCTCAAAAAACCTATCTACATCACAACTAACGCACGAAATGACACGGTGCTCACCAGGCGAATGGCTCGGGTTGCAACACAATGGCAGTTGCATTGGGCATGATGCGCTTGCTACCGTCGCCACACACTTTCGTGCCCGTTGGTGATGTGCCCTAGCCTAGTTAATTTTCAACTTTTTTCTAATTTTTTTTACGAATGCAGCCGTGGTCTAACATTGAGAGCAATATTATTCGTTTTCATCCATTTGAATGCGATCTTTAAGATTGACGTGGCGCTAAGTACAAGCGCAAGCACGTGCCTGCATGAAGTAGCGCCAGTGAAATACTTTCTTAGTGTGTGTAAACAGTGCATATGCGTGTATAGTGCTGTGAGGGTGGTATATTGTACTTTCTAGAAAGCTGACCTTTTGATTTTCCTGAATTTTGATTTTTAAAGTGTTTTTTGAATGCTCTAGTTTAATTTCATCAAATGCTAAGTTTTCATTTTTGGGATGGGCTACATACAGGGCGCCCTCTACGGAGGCAACCAACGGGTGCGCTCCCTGCTTCATAGTGTCACTTCTAGTTTTTCTGGTTTTTTTCTTTCCCGGTTTTTTCCATTTTGGTTTTTTCCCTTTCTCCTTTTTTCTAGGTTTTCCCTTTCCGATTTTTCTAGTTTTTCTCTACTGTCTTTCCTTCCTCAGGTTGCCTTTCCCTTTAGCAACCGTTGGTCTTTTCTCCTTTCCGAGAAGGGAGGTTTTTGGGGGGAGAAAGGGTGGGAAAATCACTTTTAACACTAACAAATAATAACTATTCGACTAAAATTTGGATAGAAAAAAAATTAAAATTACATTTACGGAGGATTCAACTGAAGGCTATCAGGGTCGTGTTTCTACGGCAAACAAAGTGTTGAAAGCTCCCATTTCTAACACCCAAAAACGATGCCACATTGCACAACTAAATTTAGACATTAATCTTTTACAGATTCGCTCAGTGGACCTACTGCTTCCTTCCGAGCAAAAGGAACACAACGCAATGCTTAGCACATGCATTGTGACTCTTCGAAGCTGCAGCCTGAAGACCAACATCAAGAATTGGAAAACAAGAGCAATTCACCAAAGCAGGACAAGACAACCAAAGCAGCGCCAACAACATATAGGATGAGCAAATTGCTCAAAAAGGAGGCAAATTCTCCCTAGGCTGGCATTAAGCCGCTGTAGAGGGTGGTCAAATGAAATACTCGAGAGCTTCATCCTACATGAGAGAACATCAAAATGTCAAGCCTGATCCAGTTAGATGACCATTGGTTTAAGGAACATTGAAACATGCGGCTGCACAACCACTAAAATTAAGAAACAGTATCACAATCAACACAAATCAGTTAATTAAACTAGCACACAGAATACCTAAAAGTCTGTACTACATCCAAGAAATAACCTATTACAGTGAAGCATCATGGAAACCCAAACACGCGACAGAGAATTCATCTTCCATGTGGCAGATTAAAGCAAACAACGGATAAATTCCCAACAAATGGCCAAACATAGTGCTACTAAATAAGATTATGTTTCTTGGTAGGGAACCATATATATTACAACCCAAATAGTGCTCTCTCCTAACATAATATTACTGATAGAAAAACATTATTGACCAAAAACTTGGCTGATAAAATTTGAAATCTGTATTGATTAAAATATGTACTGACTTTTAGAGCTCTATCAATAAATAATTGGACAGACCAACTATGAAACCAGATTGCTAAGAAACTTCGGGACTTATTTCTTAAAATACTATAGATAATTTGAATTAAACCAAAACTATATATTTACTTGCCTATAATCATATCAATTCTTTCAAATAGCCAACAAACAGCTTTGTGAATAGCAAGAGTCCAATCAGATACACCCGTTTTTTCTAGAACAGTCAAATACACCCTTAGCAAATGAACCGATTCGATTTACTCCCTCCGTTCCAAAATATAAGGCGTGCACGTATTTTAAGATTTACGATTAGACTTCTAATATTTTGATTATGTGATATAAAAGTGACGATGTATAGTACGGTATCCCGTATATTAGGAAGTATCCGCATACGATTCTCTGGATTACTGGAGTATACCACGTACCCGGTAAGGATTCCAGGATAGTAAGGTAACCCTCCGTAAGGAGGAAGGATACCCTTAAATTAGGAAATCAATCCCGACATTTAAGGAAGCAATCGTTCTACTCGGGCATAAGTCCATGTCCAGTACGGCTAGATGAACCCCCTATAAAGGATCAGCAATCTCATAGGGGAGGACATGTCAAGTTAGATCCAAGACAGGTCAAGTTAATTCCAAGAGAGGTCAAGTTAGATCCAAGAGAGGTGAAGGAAGATCCAGAAGCCCTAGCTTATTCCTACGAGAAGACCCGCCACCTCGAAAGAGTCGAGCTTAGTGGAATTAGTCGGATTAGTCTACGATTAGGCCTAGGATAGCCACTAACCTTCATATCCCTTGTAAGACATTCTCCAGTTAATATATACGAATAGGATGTAGGGTTGTTATCCTGAGGGAGGCCCGGACTTGTATAAAAAGGGTGTTTTCCTTGCCATTATACCTCTGGCCTTGTGCCCTAGCGGTCCTTACCCCTCATACATACACATTCCACGAATACCGTAAGATCGGCGGTTCACCGATCGTCGACAGATGGTGCCGACCGTGGAGACCTCTCCGGCTTAAGCCGTCCAGGAAGAATCAAAGCCGGCAAGACGTGCAACTTCTCGCGATCAGCCCATAACGCCGATTGCACGACCCTCCTCGGTGTAACCTGAGGAGGAGGAAGCAAGTTCGGTAGGGAATACGATCACCGTCACGCACCGTACCAGGTACCCGGACCAAGGTTTCTATGACAACTTCGGCCCAATGGATCCATACCCGGTAACGGATCGCGTAGATTATGGAGAATACGCTTCTGGCGAGGACTCGGACAATGAAGCTGATCGCTTCCAAACCGAGTGCGCCAGGGCCTTCGAAGGGAGATTGGTATTAACCAACAATCTCCAGGCAGGAGCGGCCAGCCCAATGTTTGGGTTGTCGCCTGCACCTTCTGATCGTCCAGATGATCAAGAACCCACTCACACCGTACCTGATGAGGACGACACGATGGAGTGGAACTATACCCCATCTAATCTATGTCCTCGAGTAGTTCTCGTGATTCAAGATGATCGTGAAGAGATCGAGAGACAAGATCAAGATGGGAGCTCTCGACGTCGCAGCCCAATGACTACTCCCCAAAGGAACGGGAATAGGCCGACGGGAGCAGAAAGAACACCTCCAGGGATAGAGGAATACGTGTCTCAAACTGCTCAAAGGCTCGCCGAGGCGCGTAATCTGCTATCAAGACCACCGACGGCAGACTTATTGTTGGGGAACGTGCTACGCAAAACAAAAATTTTACCATACACGAACCAAACCAAGATCTACTATCGAGGTGCAGGCAACGATATCATACATTCGCCGATCACGTCGATACAGCGGAGAAGTTGATGATGTCGATGAAGTCCGCAGACTCCCGTAGCTAGGTTATACCTCCCAGCCGCGAGAGTGATCTCCTCGCGAATAGTTCGCCCGATCGAACGCCGAAGTGTACGATGTCTCCGAGGTATCCACGCGTACCGGATCAGCGACACCGCAGTAACGTGTGGACCAGCACACAAGAACAGCGGGGATCTACGAGAAGGAGAAGCAGCAGCGCAACGGCAGCTGTACTAGATCCAACCTAGAAGAGAGAGGAAGAGGAGACTGCGGCCAATCTAGAGGTGGCGGCTGTCTAGGGTTTCAGCCAAGGGGCTAGGGCTGCTTCGTGTGTCTCCCTTGTGCGCCTCCCCCCTCCTTATATAGGTGGCCAAGGGGTAGAGTTCAGCCCTCAGGAGGAGATCGAATCCACCTCCACCAGGGAGTCCAAACTAGAGTCCAATTCGAACAGCCCCCTTTGGCTGCCTTGCCCCCAAGAAAAGGGGGTGCAGCCCAGTAGGAGTCTTCCAGAACCTTCCGGAATATTCCCGGACCTTCCGGAAGCTTCCGCCATATTCTAGAACCTTCTGATACTTTCCAGAACACTTTCGGACATCACCGGAACCATCCGGGACCTCCCGGAACACTTTCGAGATCATCCGAAACACTTTCGGAACCCTTCTCTCTCGTTCTCCATAAATTGTAGCATTCCTAAATGTCGCTAAAACGTTAAGCGTGTGACCCTATAGGTTCGACTATATGTGGACATGTCCGGAACACCTTCCGGTCAATAATCGTCAGTGGGATCTGGACACCCATAACGACTCCCACATATCATCGAAGATCTTTATCGAGCGAACCTCGTATTACCACATATCATCCTTTTGCCTCACGATACATTACACAACCCGAGGCGAGACTTTTATGGTATCCCTGTGATCAACTCCTTGATCACTATACCTAGTTATCCTCGTTACCGGTTTGTACTCTTTTCTCGTTTCCGTATTCCGGTATCCCCGTGACTAACCCTTTAGTTACAATACCTGGCCAGGCGATGCTGGACACCGTAATACTGAGTGGGCCCAGAGTGTATCTCTCCATCGCCGGATGGGCAAATCCCAGTCTTGACATATCTAGAACCACGATATACTTTCTGGTGTACCTGAAAGTCACCTTTATAATTACCCAGTTACAGAGTAACGTTTGATGACCCCAAAGCAACCATCTGGTATCCGGGTCTACGATATTCTCATGGTCTAAGGACGCAAGTAAACGTTAACACATAATGAGAAGATATTGAAAACATATTGATGAAGTGATATCGCAGTATCTCATAAGGGGGTCTATCCAACACCATTGTTACCCTAACAATGTGTTCCCATTATTGCCGGTATCCTTGTTACATTAACAATGCCCATGATCAGGAAAACAAGACCATCAACAATACATGAGCTAGTCCAGAGGCCTGACTAGGGATCTGAATGGTGTTTATTATTCCACACATGCAATTAGGTTTTCCTCTGAATCTCATATTCAAGAACCAATGCAATTCTAGCATAGAACATAAACTTAATCATGAACATGAAAATAGAATAATAACAACTTTATTATTGCCTCTAGGCTATACTTCCAATAGTCTCCCACTTGTACTAGAGTCAATAATCGAGCCAATGCTTAAGCTCCTAACACCTATGGCATTCTGGTGTTGCTCATGCTTTGCTTGTGGTAGAGGCTTCGCCAACGGATCTGACACATTCAGGTCCGTGTGTATTTTGCATATCTTTACTTCTCCACGCTCCACCAATTCACGAATGATGTGGAATCGGCATTGTATATGTTTGGACTTTTGGTGGGACCTTGGCTCCTTGGCCTGAGCTATGGCGCCGGTATTGTCACAATAGAGCTCCATAGGATCCAGCACACTTGGAACCACACCAAGCTCGGTGACGAACTTCTTGATCCAAACGCCCTCCTTAGCCGCTTCCGAAGCGGTGATATACTCAGCCTCCGTTGTGGAATCCGCCACAGGGTTCTGCTTGGAACTCTTCCAGCTCACTGCACCACCATTCAGTGTATACACAAAGCCTGACTGAGATCGAAAATCGTCCAGATCTATGACAAAGCTAGCGTCGGTGTAACCCTTTACAACGAGCTCTTCATCATCACCGTATACGAGAAACATGTCCTTAGTCCTCTTCAGGTACTTAAGGATATTTTTCACTGTTGTCCAATGATCATGACCTGGATCACTCTGGTATCTGCTCGTAACACTTAGAGCATAGGACACATCTGGTTGTGTACATATCATGGCTTACATGATTGATCCAATCGCGGATGCGAATGGAATCTTACTCATGCGTTCTCGCTCATCAGGTGTCGAAGGACACTGAGTCTTGCTCAAACCTTTCCCATGCAACATCGGCAAGAACCCCTTCTTGGTGTTTTCCATACTGAACCTCTTCAATACTTTGTCTATATATGTACTCTGGCTTAGTACTATTAGGCGCTTCGATCTATCTCTATAGATCTTAATGCCTAATATGTATGCTGCCTCGCCCAAGTCTTTCATTGAAAAACTATTTTTCAACGAAGTCTTAATCGTGTCAAGAAAAGAAACATAATTTCCAATCAACAATATGTTGTCCACATAAAGTATTAGAAATGCTATTGCACTCCCACTTACTTTCTTGTAAACACAAGCCTCTTCGCAGTTCCTGATGAAGCCAAACCTCCAAGTCGGAGAAAAGGTTCCACGACTAAACCGGAACCGGGGGAAATAGGGCCTTCCCCTCAGCAGGACAACGGTCCCACAGGGGAAGCCGCCCGATCCAGGTCACTCGTGTCAGTAGCAAAAGAGTCATGTTCCTTAGAGAGTCCTCCGTGCAAGCACCCTCGGTAAGACTGTACGGCCATCGCCTCCTCGCTAGTGTGTTCCAAGTTGTGCCGGCTCCAGCCCCAAAGTCGTCAAGCCACGAACAAACCGATGATAAGATGCTCCGGGCGCCGCCGCCCAGCATGTGCACTCAACAAGTTTTGTCAGTGGGTCACGACAAGAGGGCGGGAGTCTCTTGGGCAACTAGCGACAAACTGGGGAGGAGGGGACAGCTTAGTTTATTTTTCTCAGATTTCTAGAACACTTTTTCTTACAATAGCTTGTAAATGACACTTCAGACAGTTCGCAGCCTTAATATATCAAGTTTCTAGTTTGATATTTATTTTTCAGACTGCCTATCCAAGATGCTTCTCAAATAAGACAATCGGGGGCTGGATAAGTATATGGCGAATTGGTGTACATATATGAGTACTAATTTCTCAACCTACATAAAGGGAAAGGGTTTCGCACTACAACCGCCAGGGATGTGAGGAAAACCCCTCAACGTGTCTGCAGGTGACAGGGGAAGCCACCGAGCCCCCCACCTGACCAGACCTAAGGCCTGGTCGACTAATCTCCTCGGTTCCGTAGTAACGTTCCCCGACCTCGAGTAAAGGAAGAGAAAAGGGGTATGAGTATAACTAGACCAACGGAACCCGTACGCTCATTCGCGTCCTCGACTGCCTTGAGCAGAAAGCATCACGGGTAGAGTGTAATGCTGTCGTTAACAGGGCGATAACGTAGAACTTACTAACTTACGTCCAATACCTCTGCAACAAAGGAACACGAGTTGCCGCTACGACCACGAAAGGCTATACGAGGACCCCTTATCGTGTTTACTGATGACGAGGAAGCCACGGAGCCCTTCATCCGACTAAACCTAAGGCCTGGTCAATCGCAGTTGTCGGTAAAACAGTGCAACTCGAAAATCCTAAGTCAGGGGAAAGGGACAACGAGTTCGACTAAGTCTACGATAACCCTCGCGTTCGACAAGCATTTCACAAAGCAGACAAGTATTTAAGAGAACCAACAAACATGCGTGATTAAGTGCACAGTTACTAACCACTGTTTGTTACAAGTTCTTATTTTACCTAGCTAGACTAGGCGCCTGGACCCTATCACCAAAGGCGTCGGCAGCACCCTGCACAGCATCAAGGAGCTCTTCTTCCTCACCAGCTGGCAGATCAATTGCAAGAATCTCCAGGGACAAGTCCGGGTGCCTACACCGGAGAAGGGCCAGAGCAAAGGCCAAGGCATCGCGCACGCTTTGCTGGAGTTCGTCCTCGAGGAGCTTCTCGAGAATGGGCTTCAGACGGGAGACAGAAGCTACGAGTTCCACCAGCCGGGCAGCACGCGGAGGGCTGGGGAAGATGGTGACTCCGACTTCGACAAGCACCTGCTCGAGCGTGCCAAGGGCGCGCTCGAGGTCTTCCTCCAGCTTCCCCGCATAGGCCTGACTCCTTTGTAGGGAAGACTCCACCTCCGACAAGCGGGTCCTCGAGACCTAGAGCTCAGCCTCGACCACCTCCCGCCTCTTCTTGGCGGAGGCATTTCATTAGCTCCTCCTTCTCCGCCCGCCAGTTCTCAAACTCCTCGAGGCGCTTCTTCAGCTCCTCGTTTGCTGCTCGGCTCGCCTCTAGCTCAGTTTGAGCCTTCTCAAGTGGAGGGATCCGGGAAATGATGATCTAAAAGCAACAATGTTAGTATTGGTCACATTGTACTTTTTGTTACTAACTCTTCGAGTTACCTGTAGCAGGGAGGTCAAACCGACACCTTCCGGCACCAAGAGCTCCGACGTCGGGGGCTCAATCCGCTCGACCAGGGCTTGCACCAGCCTTGGCGCCAGGGGCTGCTCCTCGACGACGGCCCCTGTCGGAACTCCGACTGGAAGGATGGTCATCCTAATCGGAGGAACTTCTAAATTAATTCTTCATGAAGACAAGAAACAAAAGAAACGGCGAAAATGACCACGAAAGAAACTTACCTTTGGCACTTCGCCGGAGGAAGATGTCCCTTCGACGAAACATCTGAACCTCGCTTTTCAGCAGAGGCCAGCGGCGCCTTCCCCTTCGCTGTCACACCCTGATTTTCCAAAAACCGAAAATTAGGGCTAACAAAAACTTTTGCTAACACCGCCAGTTAAAAATACACCATAATAAAACTTTTACCCAAATCCTACTCCTGCTAAACCCTAAAGCAAAGCAACCAAAATCATTCCCTCTGTTCCTGCTCCCTTGATTTCTGTTTTGTCGAAACCCTGTCCAGCAAGGGGGACAAACCCTGCTCTATCCTTGGTCTCCGTGCGGACCCATTCGCCCTTGCGTTCCCGCCACGAACACACCTTCTGCACCTATCTCCCATCCTTCCTAGTTAGTGTACCCTAAAACCCACACCTGCCGCAAAGTGCCCATACGGTTCTTCTGCGAAGTTGAGACATATACCCATCTTGAATCTCTTCCGAATGACCTAAAATTCTACCACCAACTTCGCCATGCCCCATCGCGAGTATGTGCAAAAATATGCTGCTTTTATGTATACGCACATACGCCAAACCCTAACCCCTTCTTCCCGAACGACGGATCAAAACCAGTAACTCGATGTCTGTACCATGTACGCCGATATGCTTACGGCACCTTGCTACCGAGTATTCCAAACCAAGGTGAATGGATTTCCGCGAGCCTCCATATCCCCTTCTCACCTTGCCGCGCTCCGGAACCCTAGTTTCGAGCCTGATTTCTCTTCTCCCTATTAAATCTAAATACCACCAAAACCCTAATCGCGAGACTCAATACTCTTCGGCCCATCCACAAATTCCGGAAAGATTCCTGGGATGACCTAATAATATTCCTAACTTGACTATAACACAAAATAGCAATGTCCAGTACCAAAAACATCTACAAACAGAATTAATGAACTTTAGAATAAACAGGAACATTGCACTGCAATCCCTAGAGATACATTTCCAAAAATCCCGATAAATTTCCACAACGGTCCTCGTATAACTAGAGGAGCAAATATGTAAAATCATGGGCATGCCCAGTTCAGAAATTTCAAGAAAGCAGCATCGAACACCTCCGTGCAAATTAACCATTCGCATAAAATCATAAGCACGACTATGATACAAGCACTCCTTAAATTCTTCTCACACATCCAAGAGACTAGACACGCAAGAATATGGACACCATATGTTCAAGAATCCAAAGCGGACAGCACCGAACACCTTGTCTTCAAGAAGTTCCTCGCATAAAATAAAAGGGCAAACATCAGTGGAATCAGCTCAAAATCCTAATAGGGCCTACTCACTGCTCACCTAACACTCTCCCTGGCAATACTACGATCTGTCCATTCCAATTAAACCCTAGCCTTGACATTACAATTCTTGCATTCAATTTTTGCCCTGTGCTCGTTGCCATATTCGGTGCCTAACACCCGTATAGTCCTCTCACACCTCATCTCTCCCGTACCGTCTGTGCCAAATTTTTACTACACCTACTGCCAGCACATGCGTGAGCCATGCCAAACTATCCTGTGCTGAACGCTGCCAATGCTATTCATTCTTGAACACGTAGCATTGCCAATAAAAACCCGTGCCAACTTTCCCTGCTCACCCATGGACACGCAGCACTACAGCACACACACGACAGCAATGTTGGATGCCCAATTTTTACTGCAAGCGCTGCTCCTTGTGCCACCTCCCCATCCATGACAGTAGTCAGTGCCCAATCCTTACTGTGGGCACAGCACCAGCTAGCTACCCTCCTCTGCACCATTAACTACGAGCTCCCCTGCCTCAAGAAGAACCAAGCCAGCAGTCCAAGTTCGAGCTCCTCATTACTCCATCTCTACCGAGTTCCAACTCCCTCTTTGCTGCTGCATGAGCTGCCATTGATGCCTCCACCCCACGCCTCCTCACTGGCACTAAGTACCTGAGCCCGAATTCTCTACCAAACTCCAAGCTGCCCCATTTCTCTTGCTTGATTCTCCCCAGTCGAGTTGCTCTCTAGTCTGCTCATCCTCCTGAAGCCAGCAGCAAGCAACCAAGCACGCCCAAGCTACCTTCTCCCCACTGTTCTTCTCCACCAAGCCGGGGCAGACTGCTCGAGCTGCCCCTCTGCCGTCTCTTCTTCCTCCGGCTCACTTGAAGTCCTCGCGAGCTGGCATCAACCGAGCTGCCCAAGCAGCTACTTTTTCTCCCGTGAACTAGCACCAGCAGAACTGCCCAGTATCCATTCCCGACGCCAGGAACCGAGGAGGAGCCCCGCAGGCCAAGCGTCCAAATCACCGCCGCTCTAGCCACCGTCGGGATCGCCTGCCGCCACCGGTCGACCCGCCTCGGCACCCGCTCCTCTCCCTCGGCCTCGTCCCGGCGATGCCACCGCTGGTAAGGTTGCCGAGCGGCCACCGCGCCCATCCCACTCCCCGGCCAGCTACCCCTCCCCGAGCTCCTCTCCACCCTCCTGAGCTTCCAGCCTCTCCTTTCCTCCCTCCCGAGATCGGACCGCGCCGCCACCACCCTCATCATCTCCGGCGGTATGCAACCGGACCCCCTCACCGGTGCCGAGCACATTCCCCATATAGCTACTCCTCTATTCTCCCAAAAATGGAATCTTAGCTCCTCTATTCTCCCAAAAATGGAATCCTAGCTTCCTGTGGATCCTTTAACTACCCTTCTCTAGCCCCGACGAACGTCGCAGGAGTCGGATTTATCCTCCCCGATGCCGCCGGCCAGCCTCCCTGTTTTCCCCCTCTTTTCCCCAAATCAGCACCGGCTCGATTTGGATTTGAGCCGAGCCGATGCTCCAAGCCGGCTTCCTCAAACGGCTCGATTCCGAGCCGAGCCACTCAGCTCCTCCGCTCACAGGCCGGCTCGGCCACTTCTTGGGCCGGCTCTAAGCACCATCAGGCCAAGCCCATTAGGTATAGAAATTCTTTTTCTTTTAATTCCTTTTCCTGTTAACCCTAAAGCCAAAACCCAAGTCCAAGCCCTACCCGACCTGCATTTAGCCTGTAGCCCACATCTGACCCAGCCCAACCCGAGAGCCTTAATAGGCCCAATATTATTTTGCGAGCCGGGCCCGACGGGAAACCCTAAAAACACTATTATATACCATTTCGATCGTTTCGATGACACGGTCTCAATTTTCCACTCTGTTGATCCAAATTCTCGCATCTTAACACCTGACAACCACAAAAGCCCTATCGCACCCCAAATATTCTGACTCCTTCCCCGAAACCCTATCTCGTGCTCTATATCCTTCGCCAACTTCGCAACAATTTCGGTTCCAACCTCGCGCACCCTACCTCCTTATTCGAGGATACGGTAGTAATGATCCGACGCTTGAGAGGGACTCTGACAGTGAGGATCCCCCTGAGGACAATAATCTAGCCGATCGCAGTGCAGCAGCTACGATGTTGCGATGCTTCGTCAAAAGGGTACAACGCGTCATGATTTCATGTGTTGGTGCTTCTGTTTTTACATTTGATGTTCTCGGTTCTTTCTTGCATCGCTGTTTACACGACGTCCTTCCGACGTGTAGATAAGACGATATGAGAGATCATGTGTGGCGTACCCGGATTTTAAGCCGGATACTCCCTCATGATCACTATATCGGTCCCTGGATCAGTAGCCGATACACACGAGTTAACCTGTATATCATTGTCATACATGCGTAAACAATTAAATAGACCGTTAAGGTCGATAATCTGATACCTGTAGCCCAACGGCTATAAATCTGCAGCGGAATTCAACGGTGAGGTGGCCCATCAGTATGCCATACCCGACAGGTAACTGACTGGGGTTACGCCCTAGCTTTCGCGTTCATATTCGTATCTTCGGAAATTGATGTCTCCCTCGTCTGGCCAAATCAACAAGCCAGGTGAGTACATTGAATGTACTCGCAAGCTATTCCCATAGGAGGAAATATACGGCAATATTTCATGCAGGGGATAGATCAAGGGATAGCTCCAACCTAAGTTGCAAGTTGTGCGGAAATGTAAGTTCTTATTCGAAATACAAAATAGTAGATTCAAGAGCATTTTTGAAATCCAAAAATTTGTCTCTGTCGAGACAGCATTCGGTGCTGGATAAACCAGCAAAACAGTCGTTACTAGAGGTCGGTAGCTCCGTCTACCGCCTCGAATAGTCCTTACAACCTACCCGCGCCACCTCCTCGCGGCCCGGGCTAGGTTTTCTCTTCTGCAGTTCCTCGCTACCAGACTGTAGCTTAAACTGCTCACTGTGGACACATCATGCCCACGTCCTTAATCCCATTTCCCAGCTTTCACAACCAAAACTCAGTCTAACCAGTGTGTGGCCTTACCAGTTCATGTCCATGACCGAGGACGCGGCTATTCGAATAGATTTTAACCCTCTGCAGAGGTGGTATGGTTTTACCCACAAGATGTAAGTCCCCCTGGGTACACTGCGCGCTGTGTACTGACAGGGCTATTACAACGAGACCTTTCGCCTGCTTTCATACTAGGGTCGGACCCGCTAAATGAGACTTACCCTAACTCGGATTGTGTCCAGGCAACCTGACACCACAATTCAGAGAAACGCTCATCTTTGTGTCGAATCGTCACCCACGCCTAGATGGATCTCACTAATTTAGAATCTTGACCCATATAGCGCCGTGGGAATTCTCTAGGGACCCAATGTCCTACCTAGCACATTCTTCTTACTTCCCACGGGTCCGAACCCTAATATTAGACGGGTTACCGAGTCAAGTCCTTCCCATAAAGGACATGTGGACGTACAGTAGGGGAACTGATTCAGCGGCACTTAGGTTCAGTCCTTAACTGATTCGAGCAGGACTCCATATCCAACCATTTCCTCAGGTAGCATCCGGCTACCCAACCATTTCATTTCTCATGTAGCGACCGGCTACTCTACCACCTCCAAACTCCCTTAGCATTCCTGCCCGAATCCCAGTCCTCTATCATTTTCATTTGGGATTTTAGCAAACCTTTCATTTTAAAAGATTCCCTCGGTAGGTATAACAAACCGAGGGTTTTGATCCCATACCCATCGTTCCAGTAAAACTTGGTTTTTACTACAGCATGGCTAAGCAAGGCTAAAGCCTATATTCCTACTTAGTTGGTCGGTCGAATATCAACCGACTAAATATTCCTAGAGCTACAAGGATTGGATTTCAGAACCTACCTCATATGCAATTACTCGGCATAACTACCCTAGCATAAAATAACGTCGATATCAACATAGCATGCAGGTTTGCAAACAAAATACTTAATGTTCACAAGTATGGGATTCAACATGGTCAAAGTAGGAATGCTTGCCTGGTGAGTTCTGGTCCTGATCTCGAGATGGCAGTGTCTCTGGATTTCATTCGCGAACGTATGTTACTCCGCCAACTACACGTCGGAAGGAAACACCAAATAAATCCTCAAACAGTGAAACTCCGAGTACGGCAACATGCAGTGTAACACCCGATAAGAACCAATTCATAAGAGCGAGAATGTTTGGATGCACGAGTTAGACTTGGGGTCCTTTAACATGTTCTCTGATTAGGGGTTTATCGATAAGTGTTGTGGGTTAGGATTTGACGGATCTCGAGAGTGTATTCTTACAGTTACCGTGAGGGTTTTAAGGTCTCCGGGGTTGCATGCTTGCATCAACACTTTATGGTTTTGGACACTTCGTTCCTTCAGTAGTTGAGGTTTAAAAGTTATGATTAGGATTTAGGAGAACGGAGGAGGAACCCTAGGCACTTGCCATGAAATATGGGTTTCTGATTAAGTTCGGCCATGGGTTTATTAGGGTTTCCAGGATGCTTAAAGCGTGACCTTATGATCAATGCTCAGAGAGTATTAGACCTAGCTAGAAAGGATGGAGCTAGATTTGTTGTGTGCCGTGGGCATGGTTTAGGTTTTTGGCCAGTTCTTGAATCGTACGAGCATGGGTGACTTGGTTGTAAAACGACAGGCTAAACTGCTCTTGAAAACCAAAGTTTAGCGCTACAGAACATGGCTCCTTAGGTCGGAGGACATTTTAAATGCTCACGGGAAATGGTCTACTTGCTTTAAGACCTTATTTGGACTATATCGAAATATGATTATGGTATATGGTCTCCATTCCAGGAAAATAACTTTGTTTGACGTATATGGAGAGGCAAGGTGTTAGACTCAGGAAAGCGATGCGATTTAGGTTGGTGGATGGTTAGAATAATTTTTGGAACCGCATTTGAATTTAAAGGATAGTGAGATATTGTGAGTTATTATCCATACTCTCTATTTCTAACTAGATGGTTTTAAAATCTGAGAAAATTCCAAAATGGAAAAGCTAAGGGATAGGTTTTGGGTTCCAGAACCGGAGGAATAGCTTCAAGGATCTATCATATACGTACTGAACTGGTGGAACCGAGTGTATTTTGCTGCTTTACGCTTCCTATAGGAAAGGATTACGCTTCTCAGAGTGGGAGGCGGAAAGGGGAGAGGGCGTGGTCACTTACTGCCGGTGAGCTGGCAGGTATCAGGCCCAGGTGTCAGAGCTTACCTTTTCGGGTCTTATAACCCGAGAGTTGGGGCCTGCTCGTCGGGTGACCGAGCGGTGGCTCGGCTTGAGTCCCGCCGGCGGTGGTTGGCTCCGCCGACGAGAAAAGGGGGTTCCCCCACGTTGCACAGATCGAAGAATCAAAAAGGGAATTGGACTCAGGAAGGAGGGAGGAATGTTCTGGCAGCGGGGATTGGGGAATGGAGCTCGATTTTGGGGCAAATTTTTGCTAGGGAAGAAGCGGGGAATGTCCTTGCCGTGAGGGAAGAAGAAGGAGCCGAAGCCAAAGTGGGAAGAGCCGAAGTTTGAGGGGGCGCCGGCGAGGGGGAACCGGCGGCAAGGGGCGGCGGATCTGGAACGGGCTAGGAGCAGGGGCTGCTGGGGATAAAACGGAGACCTTCTCACCAGCGGGGAGCGACGATAACCCGGAAGCAGACGGCTGATTCGGTAGCGGCAGCTCCTCTCCGCCCATGGCGTCCATGCGCGCGTCGCGGAATTGCTGGTCCCCGGCTTCTCGGGCTCTGGTGGTCCATGGGGAGAAGGATGCGTGCGGGTGAGGGGAGGGGGTGAGGAGAGAACAGCCGTGCTCACCAAGGTGGCGGCGGCGCCTACTTCTTGACCGAGGAAAGGGAGGAGCTGCGGCAGCTCCAATGGCGGCGGGTCGGCGGTGGCAGTAGAAATCCTACCGGCGATGCACGGTGGCGCACGGGCCACGGAACAGAGCACCTGCGCCCGCGAGAAATAGGGGCTCTGCTGGAGCTCGGGGTTGATTGTGGCAGCTCAACTCGAGTATGGGGGTGCAGAGGAGGGAAGAAGGGGGAGTAGATGGGAGGCAGGAAGTAGGCAGCTCGGGAGCAAATGGAAAGAAACGGAGAAGAAGATGAAGCTCAGGCAGCTTGGGGAGATTGAAGAAAAGAGTAGCAGTAGTGGCTCGCCGGCTGCTTGCTTGGGAGATGGAGGAATTTGGCTTGAGGAGAAAGAAGCAAGGGAGGGAGAGGATGAGCAGCTAGTGGGCGCAAGGGTGAGGTAGTGTTGTTGCTGGAGGAGTGAGAAGGGTGGAGTGGAGCTGAGGCAAAATGGAGTAGATGTACCGGGGGGAGCTGAGCTCAGGTGGTTTAATGGCATGGTGGGAGGGCAGGGAAGGAGCACATGCGTGCTGGATGAAGAGCAGAAGATGGCAGCTCGGCTAGTGGCTGGGAAGTGATGGGATGAAGTAAATGCAGAAGAGATCACTCATTAGAAATAAATGGGGGCAATTAATTGCGCTGCATTGACGGGTCAGGCATCGATTCCTGCTTGCAGCTATACGTGTTCATTAGGCACAGCACCGACAGTGTATGTGCTGTCAACTTTCAATTTACTCAAGCTGGTTGTGTTGCCGTGTCTAGCAAGAGCAATGCTGGGCAAAGTAGGGAAAAGAAATGGCAGCTTGGAAATTAAATGGAGTAAAGGTGCTGTTGGTGCTGACAATTTTCATAGATTAGTCTAGTCTTTGATTTATCAAATCACTTTTTTGGAATAGGGCCAATTGGAACGCGTTTTATTGTCAAGGAGTTTCAGATATTCAGCAGTGGGTGAATATTCTTATTTCAACATTTTCGTAGGATCTTCTTAGACGTTTTGTGTGTTAGACAAAGTTTACATAGTTAAATGGTCGCGACAAGAGCAGTAGGGTCGAAGGAGGTCAAAGAGTTAGAGTTTGGACTTCTCTTTAGCTCCCAAGAATTGAATTAGTGCTTCAAGTGTATATACCCACATATATGCACAGGACTGCAGTAGAGATAGTTTATATGGGTATATATCCTAGGAGAGAGAAAAGGTGGTGGGAGATCAAATGGACACCTGCAAGGATATGCCGGGGCTTCCAAGGTGTATATGTCCATATACACTTGGGGAATTTAAGCATATATACATAGGGTTGAAACAGAGTTGAACGATGCGTTAGGGTTTTTAAGAGGAATTAGGTTTAAATAAGAAGGAGGGTGAACCGGGGCTCGGAACTAGGGTTCCGAAGTGTGGCAAGGTGAAAAGGGAATATGGAGGCTCACGGGAATCCATTCCCCTTGGTTTGGACTACTCGGTAGCAAGGTGCCGTAAGCATAATGCCGTACATGGTACAGACATCGAGTTACTGGTTTTGACCCGACGTTCGGGAAGAAGGGGTTAGGATTTGGCGTATGTGCATATACATAAAAGCAGTATATTTTTGCACATACTCGCGATGGGGCATGGCGAAGTCGGTGGTAGAATTTCAGGTCATTCGGAAGAGATTCAAGATGGGTATATGCTTCAATTTCACAAAGGAGTCGTGAGGGCACCTTGCAGCATATGTGGATTTAGGTCGCCCTGATTAGATAGAAAAGGAGGGTTGCCGAAGGGGTGTTTGTGGTGGGAAGAAGGGTTATCGTAGCAGAGAAAATGTTGCCGCGGTCGGGAAAGACTTGCCGCGGTAGGGGAAAAGAGTTGCCGCGGTGGGAATTGGCTGCCGCGGTGGGAAGGGACAGCGACGTGGCATTGCCGCGGCAGGGAAGGGGTTGCCGTGGCAGGGGCATGGCAGTGATGGTAGCTGCAGTGAGATACCATGGCGGGGAATCGGTGGCGCGGCAGGAGCTTGTCACGGCAGGGGTGGCTTGCTGCGGCAGAGAAGGATAGCAACGGCGGTGGCAGAGGCCTTGCCGCGGCAGAGGAAACGGGCAGCGGTAGCTGCCGTGGCAAGAGCGTGGCAGCGACATCGGCTGTCATGGGCTATCGCGGCAGAGCAAATTGGCTGCGGCAGCTGCTTCAGGCTGTCGTGGCGGGGACGCAAGGGCGAATGGTTTTGGCCTGATTAACTTTAAGGTTAGAATGATTTGATATTAAGTTTTATTCCGATGTACTTCGGTTAGCGTTATTTAACAAAAAGTTTTTGAAAGCCCTAATTTTCGGGTTTTGGAAATTCGGGGCGTGACATCATGCAAAGGATCTTGGACCATTGCCGTACCAAGCTCAAGACCAGGATAAAGGCCAACGCTACCAGTTTCGACGTTACAACGAATCGCGCGAAAAGTTCCGAACGATTATCGTACCGAGTTCAAGACCGAGACCCGGCCAACAATGCCAGGCAAGCATTCTCACTTTGATCATGTTGAATCCCATATTTGTGAAACGTAATTACTTTGTTTGCGAACCTTGCATGCTATGTTAATAACAACGTTATTTTATGCTAGAGTGGTTATGCCTAATAGATGCATGAGACATAGGTCTGGAATCTAATCCTTGTAGCCCTAGGAATATCTAGTCGGTTGATATTCGACCGACCAACTAAGAAGGAATATAGGCTTTAGCCTTGCTTAGACCTACTGTAGTTAAACTAAGTTTTATCAGTACGATGGGTATGGGAACAAAAACCCTCGGTTTGTTTATACATTTTGGGGACTCATTTTAAAAGGAAATGTTTACCAAAATCCCAAAAGAAATGATGGAGGATTCGGATCCGGGCAAGAATGCTAAGGGTGTTTGGGGTGGTAGAGTAGCCGGTCGCTACTTGAGTCAGGAAAGGGTAGGGTAGCCGGTTGCTACATGAGGTAATGAATGGTAGGGTAGCCGGTTGCTACCTGAGGTAATGAATGGTAGGGTAGCCGGTCGCTACCTGAGGTGATGAGTTGAAGTTGGAGTCTTGCTCGAATTAGTTAAGGACCGAACCTAAGTGCCGCTGAATCAGTTCCCCTACCGTACGTCCACATGTCCTTTATGGGAAGGACTTGACTCAGTAACCCGCCTAATGTTAGGGTTCGGACCCGTGGGAAGTTAAAAGAAAGTGCTAGGTGGGATATGTATCCCTAGAGAATCTCCACGGTGCTACATGGGTAGAGATTCTTAGTGAGCTCCATTTAGACGTGGGTACAGATTTGACACAAAGATGAGCGTTTCTCCGGATTGTGGTGTCAAGCTGCCTAGGCACAATCGGAGTTGAGGTAAGTCTCATTTAGCGGGTCCGGCTCTAGTGTGAACACGGGCGAAAAGTCTCGTTGTACTAGCCTTGTCAGTATGCGGTGCACAGTATACCCAGGGCGAACTATATCTTGTGGGTAAAGCCATACAACCTCTGCAGAGTGTTAAAAAACTATTCGAATAGCCACGTCCTCGGTCATGGACATGAACTGGCAAGGCCACACATTGGTTAGACTAAGTTTTGGTTGTGAAATCTGGGAAATGGGATTAAGGACGTGGGCATGATGTGTCCACAGAGTGCAATTTACGCTACACAGATGGTAGCCAGGAATTGCAGAAGAGGAGGCTAGCTGCACTGCCCGGGGTAGTGCGAGCGGGAGCCAAAAAGGTAGGCGTGATAGGCTGAGATATCACGCTGAGGAAAGGAAAAAGAGATGTAGCGGATTCTACCTCGCACGATGATTGTTACTACGAACTACTTCTGTTTTCAAAATAGCCTTGGAACCTACTATCGTATTTACAATGAAAACTTACATTTTCGCACAACCAACAACATATGGTAGAGATATTCTTTGATCTATTCCCTGCATGAAATATTGCCGTATATTTCCTCCTGTGGGAATAGCTTGCGAGTACATTCCATGTACTCACCTGGCTTGTTGATTTGACCAGACGAAGGAGACATCAATTCCGAAGACAGCAATATCCGAGGATAAGATTACGATCGCGAAAGCTAGGGCGTAACCCCAGTCAGTTGCCTGTCGGGTATGGTATATTGATGGGCTCCCTCTCTACTTGATTTCCGCTGCAAATTCATAGCCGTTGGGCTACAAGTATCAGACAATCGACCTTGACGGTCTATTTACTTTTATACGTGTGTATGACAATGATATACATGTTAACTTGTGTGTACCGGCTACTGATCTAGGGACCGGTACAGTAATCACAAGGGAGTATCCGGCTTAAAAACCGGGTACGCCACATTCACTGTCGGTCTCCTCCTTACGGGTAGTCGGGGAGGAGGTGTCGGCTCCCTTGGAAGAAGGCCACTCGCCTCATGCTGTCCGACAAGCTCACTCCTGTTATCCTAACCAAGGAAAGGCACGGGGCAGAACTAGTCGGGCGAGAGTTCTAACCTAAGGTTGGGGATTCGACGGAGGAGAAGGGGTCCGGATAGGAAAATCCACCAGACTAGCCTCCACTGCCGCCTCGGCCTCGGATGGACCTCCGACTCCCTCTTCGGGGGTTGGCACGGTCTCTCCGAGGATTTCGACGTCCTCATCCTGCACGGGGGCCCCAGCCCGCTCGGCCTCCAAGTCAGGGCCTCCGCGGCCTAATCGCTGCAGAAGAAAACCCGAAGGTTATTAACATTACTACTCGGATGACTCAGGACCAGGCAAGGCAAAAGACCTCCAACTCACCGAAAGGATTTCTCTTTGGCTGTCGGGGCTAAGCTTCAGAAGAGGCAGGGACACGTCAGTCCGCCCGCCCTGGGGAGACTGCTCGAATAGGTTGTTCAACCTACTCTGAAGCTCCTCGGGGGACAGATCTACGCAATCAAAAGAAGTCGAAAGTAAGTGGGATGTCACATCGACTAGAACGGTACGGGAAGGGCAAAGTTCTTACCTGTATCGAAGTCCCTTGACTGGTCTTCTCTCTCTAGGACTATCCAGGCGGGATGGACCCTCGACCGAAGAGGCCTGATTCACCGCCGAAGGAAGTCTGCCGCGACATCCCACGCCGACAAGCCTTTGGCGGCGAGATTGGCGATTTCGTGGACGAAGGCCTTGAGCTGCTTGGTTTCCTTCGGGGCCTCCAGCCAGCACTTCGTCAGGAGGGGAGCCAGGCCTCGGTAGTGGATCCCGGAGAAGGTAGAGGCTGGCAGTAGAACCACCGGGAATGCCAGCCCGACCACGACGACTTCCAGGAAGAGGAAATGTAGGCGTCCTTCTTTCCTTCCCGGAGTCGAAACCCGGCATCGCCGACGACTTCTCCACCGCTGACCTTCATTCGGCGGAGGTTGTAGAAGAACCTCCACAGCTCCAGGCTCGGCCGGATGCCGAGGTATGCTTCGCACAGATGTGCGAAGACCGCCAGCATCAGGACCGAGTTCAGGTTGAGATGAATTAACTCGATCCCATAGAACTGGAGCAAGAGGAGGAAGAAATGCGAAGGTGGGAACTGGAGTCCGCACCTGAAGAAATCCGCGAAGACGACGACCTAGTCCGTGTCCGGACTGGGAACCGTCTCCTTCACGGCCTCCCGGGATGGTACGAACACCTCCGGGAGGATTACCTCCTCCGCCACGAGTTTCTTGATGACGGTGGAGTCCATCACCGAGGCTTTGAACTCGGGAATGACAGAGATTTGCTCCCCCGAGGTATCTCCTGATGGCTTCTTGGGCTCAGGGGACTTCTTCGTGGCGCTCTTTTTGCCCATTTCCGCCGGATGATCGGAGGCGATGGAAGCGGAAAGATTTGGGCGTGAGGAAGAAGACGGTGGGAATGCTAAGGAACGGAGAGCAATACGGGCTAGTTTCTTAAAGATTCTAACTTTCGCCTGACTGAGCGCGATTAATGGCATGATCTGTTCCATCGCATTTAATACGGACAGTTGCTTTTCCCGCATACGAGACGTTGCGCGGGAAAAAGAGGGTCTGACAAACCCACGACCCCGACAAGCGCGCTGCGTTCCGACTAACGTCAGCCGAACGGTAGCGCAGAAAAAGGAAAGATTCTTTATCACCACGCGAAATTTGCCCGACAACGGTTCGGTTTTCCATAAATCCACTAGGCCAA
Source organism: Stipa capillata (assembly GCA_019208055.1). Lineage (NCBI taxonomy): Eukaryota > Viridiplantae > Streptophyta > Magnoliopsida > Poales > Poaceae > Stipa > Stipa capillata. The sequence goes on from JAGXJF010003322.1 coordinate 155,140, forward strand.
CGCGTGTACGTGATCGACGGGTCAGATTAAATTGGAAAAGCTTTTGGATTTCCAAGGACTATTTCGATAAGGCTATCACGACTACTCGGTAGAGATTGTACCTATTCGGGAAAGTTGTCGATAAGGATTACTCGGTTCGCCTACTCAGAGCTACTCCCCGAGAAGGGCAGATTTCATACAGAACAGTCATGACCTCACTTCACGTACTGATGGGGGGCTTGACGATGTATAGTACGGTATCCCGTATATTAGGAAGTATTCGCATACGATTTCTTGGATTACTGGAGTAGACCACGTATCCGGTAAGGATTTCAGGATGGTAAGGTAACCCTCCGTAAGGAGAAAGGATACCCTTAAATTAGGAAATCAATCCCGACATTTAAGGAAACCATCGTTCTACTCGGGTATAAGTCCATGTCCAGTACGGCTAGATAAACCCCCTATAAAAGGATCAGCAATCCCATAAGGGAGAACATGTCAAGTTAGATCCAAGGGAGGTCAAGTTAGATCCAAGGGAGGTCAAGTTAGTTCCAAGAGAGGTCAAGTTAGATCCAAGAGAGATGAAGGAAGATCCAAAAGCCCTAACTTATTTCTACGAGAAGACCCGCCATCTCGAAGGAGTCGAGCATAGCGGAATTAGTCGGATTAGTCTACGATTAGGCCTAGGATAGCCACTAACCTTCATATCCCTCGTAAGATATTCTCCAGTTAATATATACGAATATGACGTAGGGTTGTTATCCTGAGGGAGGCTCGGACCTGTATAAAAAGAGTGTTTTCCTTACCATTATACCTCTGACTTTGTGCCCTAGCGGTCCCTACCCCTCATACATACACATTCCACGAATACCGTAAGATCGACGGTTCACCGATCGTCGACAAAAAATGATATTGTTAAATTCATTTTTAAAAACACTTTTCAATAATATTATTTTTATATCATATAACTAATATATTATATATCTAAATATAAATCTTAAAATACGTACGTGCTAAAAGTAATCTCTAGCAGCCAGCCCATAGCAAGGCCCGCCCGATCCTCGCCACCCGCTCCAAATATTCGCTCGCCTGCACGTGAGATATTCGCGTCCCCAGTGGGCCATGGTCAAGTCCATCTATACAACCCTGGCAAGCAGTGGCTAGGGTTTATAAGCGTGCTCGCCTCCCCTCCTGCGCCGCCGCTTCCTAATCTCATCCCATTCCTCCCTCTCGGATCGGGAGGCGGAAGCGAAACCCCAAGGTGAGACTCCCCTCTTGTCCTCCGAGTAGTAGTTTCTGGCTGATCGATTCCTAGTTCTAGTCCAGCTTGACGCGTTCTGGTCCCGTTTCTTCCTAGTTGGGGAGGTTCTCGTTGACTTGGATTTGAGGTTTCGTGGAAGCTTAGGTGTAATCTTTTCTGGTGTGTTACGCTTCGATCCCGTCTCTTTCTCCCGTTTTGTGTAGATTTTGATGGACTCGGAACTGATTCGCTTGTAACTTTTCGAGATGCTTTTGTTTTGTTGATCGTTTTTATTTTCTTAGCGAGTAATCGTTTATGGTCCCTTAGGCGCAACGCACAGATTTGATTCGATTCGGTTGATGGGAATGTTCTTTGTAACGCAGATCTATTGTTTCTGCGTAGTCAGTTGTTTCATTAAAGATTCGTCTTCTGTAGTTCCTTTTCTTATACTTGTTTGGCCGCGAAATGTTTTAGATTACCTCGGTTGCTAGCACATAACAAAAGGATGTGGCTCAATTCGCTCGATAGATATGCTTTATTTGGTTGCTTTTGACGTAGATCTATTGTTCCTGTGTGGTCAAATGTGGACCTAGGTTCATGTGGGTCACAAGAATGCTCAACTCGTAGGGTTCTGCAAGTATCTGCTTGCTTACCTCCCCCCAGTGGATTGTATTGTTCTCATATATTGTTATTTCTCATGTTCAATGTGTTATTATTATGTTAGGATGATTTTATCTGGCTCTTCTGGATGAATTTCTGCCTGTACCCTTTGGTTTTGCATATAGCTGAATGTTTTAAGTTGGTTTAAATGCTTGTATTAGACTCTTCTAGTGTTTTCTCAGAGGTCTCCATGTATGGTCTCTCTCTGAATTATACTCTTTTATTCTGTGTATTATAGTGTTCTGTTACTTAAAGTGGTAATTATAAGATACCAACTGTCAGGACTTGTGTTTGTTCTATTAAAATGAATGTTGTCTCGTTGCTGCCTTTTGCATGTACATTCTAACATATCAAAACATTGCCTAACATGCAAAAGTGTTCCAGAAGTGTTGTATGCTTGCCTCTCTGTATTTTGTGTGCTTACTTCTCTTATACACTATTTTGTCAATCATGCAGTATTTGCAAAAGTGTTGTGTGCTTGCCTGTATGTAATTATGTATTAAGCTATCTAATTTGAATAGTAGCATTTTGAACTTACATGTGTCTGTCATTTCATTGTAAGATGTGATAAGACACTTCGATTAATTCCAAACCTTACTGGTCAACCATGCATGCTTGGTTGTTCACGTAGTTGGCTGTTTAGTGCAGTTACATATTAAACAATTCTAGCTCAAGGCTACGATAGGTTCTTGAGAAGTGCTTTATGCTCCACCCCTTCATTAGGAGTTGCACAATCATTTAGCACTTGAAGGGGTGTAAGATGGCAGAGTCTACCATTGTTTCGTACTTTAATATTTGTGCACTCCAGATATTAAGTCCTCTGAGCATGGTCTTAAGTATATTTCTTGCTATGTTGTTTTTTCATATTGTGATTGTGAAGTGCTCTGAACATTGGTCTTATTTGTGCTGTGGCTGTTGTTGTGCATTCCAGATAATAAGTTTTCTGAGCTTGGTCTTAGTAATTCTTACTAATTTTAATATGCTTAAATGTCCCTATTGTATATTTGCTTTTCTGGGTCCGCTGGTGGGAATATTAGTAGAAATAGATGCATTATTAGTAAGTAGTAGTAACTTAAATATTTGATATGATGTTTGAAACTATTGTGGTCCAAAAATTTGAACTCTTTTGAATCTGGCAGTTATGGTGATCATTACTTGACCAGAGCCATTTATATGTTTGCAGTGATATTGTTTTCATTATTTACAGCCGATTTTTGTTGGATACTAAATAGATTGCTTTTGCTTAGAGCAGGAATTATATTCGTAAAGTGACATCCAAAAGCAGTCAAGATGGTGAAGTTCACAGCGGAAGAGCTCCGCAGAATTATGGACAAGAAGAACAATATCCGTAACATGTCTGTTATTGCTCATGTGGACCATGGTATGTACCAGAACAGTGACCCATATAACTATCGGGCTTTATACACGTAGAACCTCATTGCTTGATTTTTTTATGGCTTGTTCGTAATGTCCATGTTGTTAATTCTAAAAGTTGTCAACGTTGCCTGTTCGCAATTGTTTAGTAATGATTGGTTTTCATCTCTGCAAGTATTAACCATCTGATTGTGTGACATGGAGTTGATTATTACTGCTCATTATATATTTGATGTTTACTTTACTAAAGTAAAATGCAATTATTAGCTTATTCATTCCTTTCAACGTGGGCCAATCATCCTAGTGCTCCAGACCTACCCAGTTTGGTGTACTGATGTTTATTGGCTGTAATTATTACAATATATATGCAGTAAAAATTGCATTGTTTATACTCAATAACTTTATATTTATGTTCACATAGATGCACTGTTTTGCAATTTTTGCCCAGTAGATCATCTTGCCATTTATCTCTGGTTTGTTTCAAGATACTGTATTATTGTGTCATCTGTTCTACAGGTTGATATGTTCAGTTGTTGATGCCTATAAATTGTGTTCAAATCTGATACTTTGTATTTTGTTGAATATTAAGTCTGCACAGTTCTTACTAGTATGTGCTCTTTGCAGGTAAGTCAACGCTTACAGATTCCCTTGTGGCAGCTGCTGGGATTATTGCCCAGGAAGTTGCTGGTGATGTTCGCATGACTGATACTCGTGCAGATGAAGCTGAGCGTGGTATTACAATCAAATCCACTGGTATCTCTCTTTTCTATGAGATGACTGATGAATCACTCAAGCTGTACAAGGGCGAGAGGGATGGGAACGAATACCTGATCAACCTTATCGATTCACCTGGGCATGTTGATTTTTCTTCGGAAGTCACTGCTGCTCTTCGTATCACTGATGGTGCATTGGTGGTTGTTGACTGTATTGAGGGTGTCTGTGTCCAAACTGAAACTGTGCTCCGCCAAGCTCTTGGTGAGAGGATTAGGCCTGTCCTTACTGTGAACAAGATGGACAGATGCTTCCTTGAGCTTCAAGTTGAAGGTGAGGAAGCATACCAGACTTTCTCCCGTGTCATCGAAAATGCCAATGTCATAATGGCAACGTATGAAGATACACTCCTTGGTGATGTCCAAGTCTACCCTGAAAAGGGGACTGTTGCTTTCTCTGCTGGTTTGCACGGCTGGGCTTTTACCCTTACAAACTTTGCTAAGATGTATGCCTCCAAGTTTGGAGTTGATGAATCCAAGATGATGGAGAGGCTGTGGGGTGAGAACTTCTTTGACCCATCCACAAAGAAATGGACCACCAAGAACACTGGTTCTGCTACCTGTAAGAGAGGTTTCGTTCAGTTCTGCTATGAGCCAATCAAGCAAATCATCAACACCTGCATGAATGATCAGAAGGATAAGTTGTGGCCTATGTTGCAGAAGCTTGGTGTGACCATGAAGACTGATGAGAAGGAGCTAATGGGCAAGGCTCTCATGAAGCGTGTTATGCAAACTTGGTTGCCAGCCAGTCGTGCTCTGCTTGAGATGATGGTGTACCACCTTCCTTCTCCGTCGAAGGCACAGAGGTATCGTGTGGAGAACCTGTACGAAGGACCTCTTGATGATGTCTATGCAACTGCTATTAGAAACTGTGATCCAGAAGGTCCTCTTATGTTGTACGTTTCCAAGATGATTCCAGCATCTGACAAGGGGAGATTCTTTGCCTTTGGTCGTGTCTTTGCAGGGAGGGTTGCAACCGGCATGAAGGTCCGAATCATGGGTCCCAACTATGTTCCTGGCCAGAAGAAGGATCTATATGTGAAGAGTGTCCAGCGTACTGTTATCTGGATGGGAAAGAAACAGGAGTCTGTTGAGGATGTTCCTTGTGGTAACACTGTTGCCATGGTTGGTTTGGATCAGTTCATCACAAAGAATGCAACCCTGACAAATGAGAAGGAGGTTGATGCCTGCCCAATCAGAGCAATGAAGTTCTCTGTATCCCCTGTTGTGCGTGTTGCTGTTCAGTGCAAGGTGGCATCTGATCTTCCCAAGCTTGTTGAAGGTTTGAAGCGTCTGGCGAAGTCTGATCCTATGGTTCTCTGTACCATTGAAGAGTCTGGTGAGCATATTATTGCTGGAGCTGGAGAGCTTCACCTTGAAATTTGCTTGAAGGATCTGCAGGAGGATTTCATGGGTGGTGCTGAAATTATTGTTTCCCCTCCTGTTGTCTCCTTCCGTGAGACTGTTCTTGAGAAGTCCTGCCGTACTGTTATGAGCAAGTCCCCAAACAAGCACAACCGTCTTTACATGGAAGCTCGCCCCTTGGAGGAGGGACTGGCCGAGGCCATTGATGATGGTCGCATTGGCCCGCGTGATGATCCTAAGGTTCGCTCCAAGATTCTGTCTGAGGAATTTGGGTGGGACAAGGATCTTGCCAAGAAGATTTGGTGCTTCGGACCTGAGACCACTGGCCCGAACATGGTTGTTGATATGTGTAAGGGAGTACAGTATCTAAATGAAATCAAGGATTCCGTTGTGGCTGGCTTCCAATGGGCATCGAAAGAAGGTGCATTGGCTGAGGAGAACATGCGTGGCATTTGCTTTGAGGTCTGTGATGTTGTTCTCCATGCTGACGCTATTCACAGGGGTGGTGGTCAGGTTATTCCAACGGCCAGGAGGGTCATTTATGCTTCTCAGATCACTGCTAAGCCAAGGCTGCTAGAGCCTGTCTACTTGGTTGAGATCCAAGCCCCGGAGAATGCACTTGGTGGTATTTATGGTGTTCTGAATCAGAAGAGAGGGCACGTGTTTGAGGAGATGCAGAGGCCTGGTACCCCACTGTACAACATCAAGGCTTACCTCCCTGTTATCGAGTCCTTTGGGTTCTCAAGCACTCTTAGGGCTGCAACATCTGGTCAGGCATTCCCTCAGTGTGTGTTTGACCACTGGGATATTATGTCTTCTGATCCTTTGGAGGCTGGCACTCAATCTGCCAACCTTGTCTTGGAGATCCGCAAGAGGAAGGGGCTGAAGGAACAGATGACCCCTCTATCTGAGTTCGAGGACAAGCTCTAAAAAGTTTTGGTCGTATGTGTTTCTGCTTTTATCCTTACCTGGTTTACTAGTCTATTATCAAGAGAACTGCTATCGTTGGTATCTCATTTCCTCGAGTTGTCAAATGCCTGTATTCCACACAAAAACGATCATATTACTGCCTGGCATGTTGTAACCACCGTATGGTTAAGTGATAGTCTTTTCTGATTGTGCCGCCCTTCTCATGGTTCATTTCTGTTGAATCTTCAGAGTTTCAGTTCACCCTTTGTTACTTGTTTAGCTGGTTTGTGCTTTCGTTTATCCTGGTTTCAGCGATACTTTTGTTTGTACTGTGCTCTGTTCATTTGAAGCATCAGCTGTGAACTTGTGCCTCATTTCAATACTCTTGTTTTATCCTGGTCAGTTGGTAGCTTCGGATTTGAGCTGCTGTTTTACAGTCATTCTTGTGTTCTTTTCATTATCAGCGTCCATTTTAGTTCATTATTTGCTTGTTCATATTCATTGCAGCTCTTGTCTGCAAATTCATTGCAACTCTTGTCTGTTCATGTCTATTGCAACTCTTGGTTTGCTTGTTGTATGTGTATGCAGGAATTGCTAAAAAATGGTTTTCTGTTCATATCCAATGCAACTCCCGAATGCTGCAATAGTTGTGACAAACGATCATATTTTTGTCTATGGTAGTCTTTCTGATTATGCGGTCCATTTTTATCGTGGTTCATTTCTATTGGGTCTTCGGAGTTTCAGTTCACGCTTTATGCTTTTTTGCTGGTTGGTGCTTTTGCTTATCCTGGTTTTTAGCGATACTTGGTACTGTGCTCTGTTCATTTCAAATATCAGTTGTGCCTCTTAAGTGCTGTATTCTGGTTCTTGTTTATCCTGGTCTGTTGATAGCTTCGGATTTAGCTACCTAGTGATTAACATGCATCATCAGAGGTGCACTTTAGTTCATTAAGCCCTGCCACCGATTTCCAATTGTCTGTTGATATCCACAGCTTGCAGCACTTATACGTTCATATCCATTGCATCTCTTGGTCTTGCTTTCTGTATGTGTATGCAGGAATTGCCACTAGAAAAGGTAGATCTGTTTCCGATGTTGCATTTAAAAAACATAGATCAAAGCTGCATGTTGCAACATTTGTGCAAATGACAAATTTTCGAATAAAAATTATCTGTAGAAGTTAGAACTACCACAATGAATCTAGAGCTAAATCTAAGTGAACACTTATTTCTCTTTAAGGGACATGAAGATCGAGCTTGTGTTTGTAGGAAGGGAAATGGAACCGTGCGCCCACCTGCGTGTTAGGCTTAAAGGTTAACGCCCACGGTGGCCGCGTTTCTTCTCCAATGCTCTGCTCGCTGCTGCTAACTGCCAGAAGACCTCCGGCGCCGTAGCACGAGGGGCAGCACGACGGTGGGGAGGTCCGGTGCAGCTGGCTGACTTGCTTCGTGCTGTAGCTTCAGTTGTAGCTGTGACATCAAAGACGTTGGACTTGCTGATCTGGTGTAACCGAAGACCTTCTCCTCTTCCTGCTTCGGTGCGTATGATAACTTTTCCACTCCGACAGCTCCAAACACACCACGGACATCGTGACATAGCGTCCTTCTCTGCATCAGTGCCTCCGGTTCTGTGTGCGCCGGCCACGCGACGCGGTGCCTCTGGCGTTGCAGTCCGATCAATAGGACGGCCTGCTACTGCTACCTTGGCAGGCTGGTCGGTCCTGTACTGGGCGTCGATTGCCAGCGTCGTGTTGGCCGACTGTGCGCGGTCTGACTTGAAGACTTCGATCACTGCACCGCACTGTGCTGTTGATCGGTGCTTCTCCCGTTGGCGTGTTCGCTTGACCAGCGCGAGCTCCATGGCATCTGCTCGGCATCGCGTTTCTGGCTCGGGGCTTGCCACAAGCTACGTACCAGTGGTCATGCATCTACGGGAACTAGGAGCGTGGGATCCGTGGCCTGTGGCGAGGCCGGCGCGGGACACGCGACATAGTTGATCTCCGGGAATACGAATTCGTCCTGCTTCACCACCTTCCTCAACGGTTTCAAGTACCGTTTATTTGTGAGAAACTTTAAACCCCTTTATTTTCTTGCGAATACATAATTGTGCATAGGACTCGAGGAATACTGATGCTACAAGGAACCTGACGAGTTTTGCGGCCTTAAGATTGATTAGTACGTACGGTTGAGATGAGCTGAAAATATAGGTCACCACATGACGACTAGGAATGTGAAAACATAGCGGTTTGAGAAAAACATTTTGCTAAAACTCGCATAACATATTTATTGAACCGGTGTAGTAATATCATGCATACAACACACGACATAGATTCACTATTTAAGAAAATAAACTCTAGATTTTCGGAAAAACAGACTCATGATTTTGTTGTTGCATCAATAAATTGTCGCAACAAAGTCATTGTGCAATGAAAATAAATCAATTGAGACGATTTCATGGAAACAAACTATATCGAGGCATGCAACAAGATCTGAAACGTGTCACTACAAAATCATTATACTAGTAAAAAAATATTTTAAATATTTTAGTGTTATTACAATACCGTAGGTGCACTTATGTAATCAAAGTATCGAACGGCCATGAAAACATATATTTTTTACGTCTTTACAATATCATATAACTCGAACCACAATAACAACGAAACATTATTACAACGAGATCTTAGGAAGCAAAATAGCTATATATTTGTAACATCATCCATTACTGTTCGTAACAAAAAGGAAAATACTACGGCAATATCATTCTGGTTGTGGTACGTCGCATAGTGCGGAGGAAGACGAAGATATTGCAGGAGGCAGTGGAGGGCGAGGATGCAAGAACATATCGTCATCGACGGAGACGTCATCGAAGATGAGATGACACGGTAGACGTTCGTGTACAACGCGTTGGCAAAGGAGTAGGAAGTGACGAGGGAGATGAGCACCGCCGTGTTGCTGGTGCCTGTTGGCATCTCCAGCAGCGCGTGGCCGTGCGTGTCTAGGGCGCACTTGAGCACAGCCATGCATGCGTGCTGCTGCGGGTAGATTGCCGTGTACGGGGAAGTGCACCATTAGACCCTCCAGACCGAACCGCATCACGGTGGCGAGGAGGGGAGTTGCCGGTAACGGTGCCGGTGCTGCCGCTACCCCCGCGACAGTGAGTGGAGAGCTCGGAAGGTGCACCCTGACTTGCTTCGATGGCAACGGCGGCGATGAGGCCCGAGCCGGTGTGGTTTGGAGAGAGATGCAATTACATGCTTTCTATGGTTATCGGGGTTGTTATATAAGCAGATCAGATACCGTCGGATCCAATCACGCGCAGTGCACAGCTCTAGAGACAACCTACACGAATCAGTAGGCAGGAGGAAAATGCTATTAGTAGTCGATTAGTATATACTAGTGATTAGCGCACTGCTTATCAGCAATTATACATTCTTTTCAGAATATTACATTTGATTATTTGTGTAGCTCCTCTCTTACTGTTGCATTGTGTTTCCTAGTGGCGTGACCGGAGTAATTTTGGACTGTTATATTTGTAAAACAGATTTACTGGGTTTTGTCCGGTGGGTTTAATTTGTGTCCTCCGTGATGTTCTTTCTTAGGAGTCGAGCTACTCTGTGTAATTACAAGATTGACAGGTACTTGCAGACGAGTTGAGCATTATATTTATATTATACCATCATATATATAGTGTAAAAAAACTTTTAACATTAACCGTTCGATCTCCTGCATCCAATGACAGAGAAACGGCAAATCGGAGCGTCCTCGAGCGTTGGATTAACTCCTTGCATGATTGCACTGCAAGGGCACAGGAACATACTCCACGCACCATGCCACGCTTGCGTGCCCAAGTGGCCGCGCCCTTCAGATGCCTCGCCGTCGGCGTCCTCCACGACCAACGCAGTCCCATGGTGCGCTTGCTGCCCCGGTGAGCCGCACCCTCCGCACGCCTTCCTGTCCCTGCCCCGCTGCAGCGCCTCCTGGGGTCAGCCTGCCTCGACAGCCGCTACACTGGCGTAGCGTCGCGCCTAAGGAATGCATGCTCTGCATTACGCGCCTGCATGCCCAGCCAGCGGCGACCTTCGCATGCCCCGCCGTCCGTGTCGTCCACGACCTGGGCAGTTTTGTCGTGCATCCGCCGTGGAGATGATGCGCATCCTTGCACGCCAGCCGATCGTCGGGCCGCTCTAGGGGGCATGATCAAGCCGCTCCGTGCATGGAGAAGCTATGCGCCTGATCCCGCTGGCCTCACCTGCCGCTGTGCCGGCATACCACGCCATCTCGCGTATAAGGCCACGCATGTTGTGCGTCACGCGTGCCGCGGCGCCACCGGTGGGCAGCCGCCCTTTTTGCCACGCCCGAGGCACTATAGCTAGGCTGCGACGCGCCCGGCGGGAGTAGCATGCAGCCGGAGTAGCGCATGCAGCAGGGCAGGGAATAACTCTCCCTTAGTTATACAATTAATACAAATTTCTAGAGGTGCAACTAAAATTCGTGAACACCCACGAGAATTTGATGGGTTGAGGTTGGTTGGATATACTATACTAGTGTTTGGGGTTGACTACGTCGTTCGTTTGAGCGAACCATTTCCGACAGCCCAGTGAGCAGTCGGAACTACCTCAAGCGGAGCGCCTCCCTCTTATTTAAAGCTCCTTCCTATTTTCTCCAAATGAGTCCTCTTATCCTGCACAATTAACACCTTCATCACTTCCATCCTCATCCTCATTTTCGTTGCTGGAGACTGGCGGTTGACGACAAGTAGCGCGACATCCACGATGAGGTAAAAAAAAAGCTTTCTACTGGCGGTCTAGAACTTTCAATTATAAAAAAAACAACTTTCAATTATACAAGCTTTCAACCAATATGATTTTCAACTTTCAATTGTGGGAGAATCAATTTTTAACTCCACAAAACTTTCAACTGGATGAACAGATAACTTTCTACCGAATGAACAGCAACTTTCAACTCATCAAAATCGAGCTTTCAACCCGTCAATCAAGCTTCCAATCTGCGAAAAATGGGCTTCCAACCACAAAACAACAAAGTAAAAAAAAAGGGCCCGAAAAATGAAGAAAAGGAGAACCAGGAACTTCAAAACTCAAGTTTCTACTAAAAAATCACTCTAGATCGGCTCCTACGCCTACCTTCTCCTCCAACTCCGGTGCCGGTACTGCCTATGGGTCGAGGTAGTGCAGTTGGAAGTGGCAGCGCCAATTGAGTCTTCGGTGACCTGACCCATAGAGGCGACCACCCCCACAGAATGAAATACATGGTGGATGGAGTCGTCAGAGGGGAGGCAATGTTAGTGACATACGGTACAATCTAGTCGAAGGGGAGGATCACGGTGGTGCCTTAGAGGATGGATCGTGTGATGGGAGAGAATTGGGAAGAAGCGATGCGATTTTGGAGATGGTTTCACTGTGAAAATTGAACATGTGAAGAGATAAGGGGGAAAGAGAGAGAGGGAAGGTAGGGTCCACAGAGTAAAGGTCAGAATTCGTTTGCTCGGATCAATAATCACCAAAGAGTATTTTTGTGTTTTTTTATATTAGTATACATACATATGCGGTGCGTATTTAAATAATATATAAAAAATGTGAACGCATATGACTTGTACGTAGCACATGGTGACATTTGGACACTAATACGCAGTATGGAGCTGATGATCATGTGATCCATTACCTCACATGAATTAATACATAGACAACGAGCTGTCTGCTAACCGTCTCGGACGAGAAGATATCTACTTATCTAGTGATAAAATCCTCCAGACGACGCTATACTCCTACTCTCAAAATAATGGTGCAAGTTATCACAACAAGTTCTTTACTTTTTGGTAACATTGACAGAGAATCAATTTGTCGTGTCATAAGTCTGAAATCTAATTACTTTCTTGTTTTTGGAACGATTTCAAACCTAAATTCGATCTATATACATGAGAACAGAAAAGATTAAACACATTTTTTTCTCTTTTTTTATCTTGATATAAATTTTTGGTTTTTAGTTGAAATTTTTGTAGGTTCAGATAATACCATACCCTAACTAATCAGTTTTAACAGCTACAGAGAGGGTCATCATAGTGACGTAAAAACCTACATCAGAGATGTCTAAGCCTGTAGTCTGTCGGCTTCTATCTGTGATGAGCTAGGTTAATAGAGATGGTGCAATGTCCATTTGAGATGGCTGCTAGTACAGATGGTTAAATCATATTTAACCGTATAAGATAACAACCATCTTAGACGGATGCCTAAGTTTGAATCGTTTGAGATAATAGTCATCTCAGACGGGTGCTTATGTGTGAACTATCTGTGATAGATGTCGTCATAGGCGGTTTCTTTGGGCCAACCATCTATGATTATAGTGACATCTCAGACAGTTGTGGCTGTTAGAACTGTCTGAGATACACTTTTTAGAGGGCATGACTTTTTCCTGATTTGAAGCTAACCTCGGGAATGCTAGCCATACTCTCTGCAAGCAAACACATCACATATAAATAGATATGACAATTCAAGTCATAGCACATATTCACATATTCACATCACAATTGAACTTATATCATATCTCATCAATATTGATATCATAACTGAACTCAAAGTTTAAATGTACTTAGAAATAATCATTCATTTCACAAATGAACCTATTGTAACATAAGGTTTACAATATCTCAGTCTCATTTAAGCAATAATTTGGATAGTGGAACTTGCCATTTTTGTTGATGACATCAGCAAGTAGGAAAGATGTGATAGTTTCGCAAAGCTGCTTGGGTTCACGTCTTTCCAAGCTGTTATTTTTGCATCTCCAAGCCTATTGCTAAGAGAAAAATGAATTTAATGCATCTCAAATTATTTATGTAAGAAGAAGATCAAAACCTAGCTAATTAATTAAGTATGAATGCATTATTGCATAATAAACCTGTAAATCTTTGTTCTTAGTCACAAAATCTGCAATCACGTGCATGTGGTTGCAAGCAAAGAATCCACATAAGTTGATTGTCGGTGGCTGTTGTTTGCACTGTAAAAATTGAAATTTTTTAGTTACTTCTTTAGACCCTAATTAGTCCGAAGTGTGCTATAGGAACGTAGTATAGATCATACCGGGAATTTATATTTGTGGGAAATCTTCTATCCCTTGCATTTGCCTCCACGAGCACTAAACTCAATGAACTAGTTGTTGAGTACCTCTCGGATGGGCATAAAGCTGTGGCCCCGTGTTTTGAGTCAAGGTATATGACCTCGTTTAACCGCAACACGATCACAGTCACAATCCAATGGAAACTACACATGTAATTCATAAAGTTCATTAAACATAAGTTCATAAAGTACAAAATTAACCAAGTGAAGCAAATAATGTAGCACTTACCTCGGGTTGCGGGCAAAGATTATATACTCTCGATCCTTTTTATCCAGCAATGCCTTTGTCATGTATTCAGTGATGAAGCTAGCACTTTTGATATGGTGTCAAAGGTGACCATGTCTGGGTCGAGGGGACTCACCGGTTCCTTCAGCAACCTAGCTTGACTGATCATGTATCTATATATGTACAAAAGTAATAAGTTTGTACTTTATTGGTATCGCATGAAAGCAAACCTTAAGGGAGCACACTTGCAATGTGAAGCATCTCATAAGTGATTGTTCGAGGGCTTCGAGGTTGAAGAGCTCAAATAAGTTTTGGAAGTTAACAAGAACTTGCCATCTAGGTGTTGGTGGAACAATTCCCTTCCTTTAACCCGATGATGACATCTTGCCATTGGTGTCCTGGCTTGTTGGAGTCTTGCATGTATCAATTATGCAATCTAACACAAGCCAATTTCAAGTCATTTATTTCGTTTTAAGGGACCAATGGTTCCTCTAGATTGAATCCCCAGGCCAATGACATGACTGGTATATCATCGTCCTTGGAAGACACACTCTCGGTGCTCTTGACTTTATCCTTCTTGCTTTTGTATGTTTGCTTCACCCGTGATGCCTTGTAACACATAAATAGTGTTTAGCCTTGGACACTATAGGCACTATGGCGGCCTCGGGCGGTGTATATATCAGATCCAATGGTGCATGTAGCTCCATGAGGCTTGGGTTTGATGCCTGTTGTTCCAATTTGGAGGACATCGGCTCGTCGATTATGATGATGTGCCTCTTTGACTGGATGAAAGAGGCAATGACATCACCTAGGACCCTGTGCTTGTCTAAGGGCAAGGGAAGAAGGATGGTCCTGAATGTGTGTTCCACATCATCCAAATTGACCTTAGCCATGTTCAGCCCTACAGGAACATGGTGCACGTGGTGATTTGCATGTGGAGGATAGACATTCCCATGGGCAGCCTCTAGGGAGTGATCTTTGGAAACCACACCACAATTGTGCATCGCATCGCCACCTGAATATCGATTCACAATTAATTAGCTTAGGAGATGGCATCCCACATATTAAACATAAGGGTGATTTTGTATTTTATCTTACCGAGATGAGGTCGCAAGGAAATTTCAGGTTTGTTGAGTCCTCAACAGGGTCGAGGGATGCGCAACTACTCTGACGGTTACCAAAGCTGGTGACTTTGGTTTGCTGCACCGTTAGAGATTCCCTAAACCTCTACATCTCCACCAGCCATTGTTGTACCTCCTGTCTATCTTCTCATTTAGCGTCTCATCTTTGGCTCTGTTCCTTCTTCAGTACTCCTCCTCATTCACGAGGAGTCCTTTGTTCCAACTGACACCACTTCCTACACCTCACATGCGACCCGGGTGCTCCAGGTTTTCGAGGACCGTGGTGAGCATATCTCCAGCTCTCTGAGTTCGAGAATTGCTTTGAGAATATTGTGAACTCAACTCGACTTACAGTAGGTGGACAAGTTATTCAACTCCTAAACACAGTTACATATGGACTATAGGTGTTTGGTATGTTAGCAAGCATTGTATCACTTCAACTTCTAAGGGGTTGGGAAGTTCGTGCTGCCTATCATCCGATCTCCCTTAGCTCGAGTTCTAGCCTAGTCATGCGCGAGTCCATCTTAAATCTCTCCAAGAAAAAGCGAGACCTCGGACCGCGGTGCCTCCTCATCCTCTTGGGCCCATATCTCTCTCATCCCCACGTACCCACTAGTGCCAAGTCTGTGTGTGCTTGTTTCTTGCCTGGAGGGCCCTCAATACCTCACTTTTGGCTAGAAATTCTGGCGTGAACTTCATCTCCATAAATCTTTGATATTTTTCCTCATCCAAGAAAGGGTACATGCCAAATGGACTCCTATCATGTCTCACAATTTTTTTCAAGAGGTCTCCCTTTTTCTTGGAAAGATTCAAGATGGACTCACGCATGACTAGGCTAGAGCTCGAGCTAAGGTAGATCGGATGACAGGCAGCACAAACTTCCCAAACCCCTTAGAAGCTGAAGTGACACAATGCTTCCTAACATACCAAACACCTATAGTCCATATGTAACTGTGTTTGGGAGTTGAATACCCCTCTCAAAGGTTCCAGAATTTGGAACCTACTCCTTTTTGGTTTTGTAGGCATCCATCCTAGACTTAGCACAGATTTAACTGTTGAAGATCCGTATTAAGGGCCTCTTTGAGATTGTTCATGGTGCCTGCCTTCATGTCGCCATTGATTTAGAGTGGCTCGGGGAAGACGATGACAAATGTGTGGACGACATCTTATAGCAGCTAAGATTATGCATAAAAAATATCAAAAACTAAAATACATGTAAATTTTAAATACAACTAGATTTATGAACAATTTCTAAATTTTTAACCAGTTTCATACCTAACTAGTAACATTTTCTAAGTATCACATTTCAGAAACAATATCATATTTCACATTTCACAATTTGCATTAAAAATTAAAATACATGTAAATACTTAATTATAATCTAGACTTATGAACAGTGTCTGAACAATGCATAAAATAGTTCATATACATGCTAGTAGGCTAGGCAAATTAAATAACCTTTAGAAATATAAGCAGAACACAAATTTCTTCAAATTTGACCTAAATGCAATCTATTTGAAGTTAATTTAAAATCTAGCCAACTATTTCAAAATACAGCTCGACAGGATTGTGGTGAGTCTGGATCTAAGCACAATAGATGGGTCTAGACACCTCGGAAATCACCAAAGCCTGGCTTTGGGAGGAGGAGGCAAGGAGGACAACAGAGCGCCGTGGTTGTCGGGGAGGCGCCGCAGTCGATAGGGAGGTCGACGGTGAGTGGCACAGTCATACACGGCGACAGTGGCATGGTTAGTGGGTTGGCGAGGGGCTCAGGTAGAGAAGGGGGCGCGCGGACCGTTTGTGAAATGTTTGAGAGAATGTAGGAGGAAAAACCCTAAGTCCCATATATATATAAATCACATCACACACGGTTCAAGTGAAAGGATGTTGGCCTATCTATGGTGAGGCCTCATTACAGAAGGTTCCTTTTAGTAGCCCGTCTGTGATGACTGTGTTGACACATCATCACATACGGTTTAGGATGGAAAAACCATCTGTGATGCTCTATCTAGAGGCCACGACTTTTTCTTGTTTTGAAGCTAGCCTCAGGAAATGCTAGCTATGCCCTCTAAAATATAGCACAATAATTAGTAGTAGAACTACAATATCTCTTTCAAATCTGGGGTCTAATCTCTTAAAATCACCAAACCGCCCCAACTACAATAATCAGATCTGAATCAGGAAGAGATCTGGGTTGGACATGATACTTTATATAGGGCTGGTCATCACAGACGGTTAATTCATTTATACTATCTGTGATGACATCTTAAACAGTTATCATATCACAGATAGTTCAAAACTGCACCCGTCTGAGATGACTTATCATAGATGGTTTTATTGAAAACCGTCTGTGATGTTGTTATCAGGGATGGTGGATTTTTCTTAATTCATTTTAAACAGTTTAAAAGTTTAGACTATCTATGATGAACCGTCCAGGATAAACCGTGTTTTTTAGAAACCTCAGTGAGAAACAATCACATAGAAATTGGCGATCCTTTTCAAGCGAGGAGAAGCAAGCAAGATACAATTACCGAACCATATGGCAACTAATTGACGATCACATAAAATTGGGATTATTATTTAAAACAAATCTTTTTGGTCCCTCCAATAGGTTTGGTCTTCTCAACACAAGTAGCTGTGAAATCCCGTGGACTGCCCAGGTAGATATCATATCTGATTTCTATATCAAAAATGGAGTTGCATTCATACAAAAATGGAAGGTCCTAAATGCCCTTTTTTAATGGACTTTTTTGTATTATTATGGTCGACCCACTTTTATTATACTCTCTTTGTTCACAAATATAAGGTGTATTTTGATTCGTTAAGACAACACTTTGACCAATGATTACTCTATTAAAGTACGATTTACATGACATAAATTGTTATCATTAGATTCATATTCAAAAGTACTTGTTTATGATTATGATTTTACATCACATAAACCACATATTAATAAGGTAATCATTGGTCAAAGTTTTGTCTTAATGAATCAAAATACGTCTTACATTTCTGGATGGAGGGAGTAATCCTATGCTTTCTGGGGCCTACGATGCCTTAAAAACTATAAGTATCCTACCTATGGACCAACTTTAATTCCTTTACAAGCTAGAAAAATCTCACATTCTTAAGTAGAAGAATTAAAAAAATTACTAAAACTTGTCATTACGCCATTATAAATAGCTAACAGGAAATGCTCGGCTCCTCTCCGAGACTGGGGGTCTAGATTTTCTTGAGATACGTGGCGAGTATTTCATTTTGCAAATACGAACATGGAAATACAAGACTATGTGGGACCCGTAGTGCACATGTTCACTCAAAAGGCTTCTCTTTCTCTCCTCGCCATAGTTAACACTTATCTCTTTCTCGGGGTGGAGGCAAGCAATAGGTGACAGCTTGGCACGCAGAGGTCGTCGGCCTTGAGGTGCCATGCCAAGGCTAGGCGGTGAAATCTGGGAGTCCCCTCTCTCTCACCGGATACAACTGAGGGCAACAGGCTGCATCTCGATGGCATGGAGGCCGGCGACCAGCGGTGATGACGACTTCGGCAACGATCGGCGTTGCACCACGTGGTCGATGTACATGCAAGTTATGTCATGGTTTTTCGTGGATTTTTTATTTTAGTCAAAACATTTTTTATGTTTGAGTTGAAGGTTGTTTCAAAGTTTTTTTTACCTTTGATTGAATGTTCTTTTAGTTCATTAATATTTGTCTAATTAAAATTTTTAAGCATCTAGGTTAAAGTTTTTAATACTTAGTTGAAAGCTTTTAATATTCTAGTTCAAAGTAACTAATCTTGTCCGGTTGAAAGTTTTTGAGCATCTTGTTAGGAGTTTTAAATACTTAATCGAAAGATTTTACTCTTTTAGTTGAATGTTTTAAATTCTAGTCAAAAGTTATCATGTTAAAAGTGGAAGTTTTTAGTCTTTTAGCTGAAAGTTATCGAAAGTAAGCTTTGTTTAGAGACAAGATGGAGAGGGGGATAGAATCATTTTGGAGGGGGGAGGTAGGTCTCACGGTACTAGGTCCCATCAAAGAAATTATTACGTAAAACATGAATAAGATAAATGCTAAAAGAGAATAATTCAAGCACATGAAAAATAGATTACATCAGGACGATTGAATCTATATCTATACTACCTTATAAAATATGGAGTTTTTTTTCTAACTTCACTCCATAAATTTTACACAAATTATTCAGCACCATCTGATCCTATCTATCCAACGGCTGTTATGTATTTAATGGTCTGTCACGATTGACAGGTAATCTGTTTTGGCAGCCTGATCTCCCACAGTCTTCGGATCACCCAACCCCTCTCTCTTTCTCTCTTCACCGCCGCCTCGCACATCGAAACCTAACCTAAACCCCATGTCCTGATAACCCTGGCCCCAAGCCCCCGCCACCACCCCTCCCATGGCTCCCCTCCCAGTCCACCCGCCCATCCATTCCCGCTCCTTCCCGCCCCTCCCCACGTCCCCCTGCCTAGTGCCGCTTCCACCGCCGTCGACCACCGCGCTCCCGCGTCCACCTGCCCATCGCCCCATCCCCGCGTCCACCCGCCCATAGCCCCCATCCCCACCCCTCCCTGCGCCCCCCGCCTGGCGTTGCCTCCACCTCCGCCGACCACCACGCCGCGCAGGAGCGCCACGAGTGCGCGGTGCAGTAGCTCCTCCAGTGGCGTCGTGCCATGGCCATGTCCATGTGTGAACTCCTCCAGCGGCGGCGCACCTATGCCATGGCCGTGCGCACGCGCCTCCGCCGCCTCGGCGAGCCATCTCCCTCCACCGGCTAGACCCCTTAGGCGACGCCCTCTCGTCGTCAGTGTCACCACCGCAAATTGTGCGTCCAACTTGTATAAGGTAAATTGTGAGTTGCAATTTAGCTTTTATCAATAATAGATTTAGCTTTTATCAATCATAGAAGTTTAGATGCGTTTAGCAGTTTAGCTCTAGGATTTGAGTCTGGGAGTGGGGTAGAGCATTTGTGGTTTCAGAAGATAGTTCAATTCGTGCTGAAGATTTGTGTCAATGATGTACGTAGGAATGGTTCACAAAACAGAACATGTGGGTAAATTTGCCTTACTGTTGATCTTGGTTCGTAAGATAGTCTTGTTCGAGTGAATTGTACAAAGCTCTTTCCTCCACATTTCTCAGCATTGATCTGAATTATATATCAATAATCTCTATTCATTGTATCCAACTATATTTAGTGAGCATGCACTTTAAGCATTATCTACTGAGTGTTCCGTTTAAGTACTGAAGCTGATATACGGGAGTATTTTTCTGAAAGTTTTGCTAGGTCATTAGAAAACTCAGTAAGGGGGAGGGGGGTGCTTTCTGTATTGGGGTGTTTCATCGACAACGGTGATCAAGTTATCTTTGTCCTTTCTTAGCTTAGGAACCTTTTTTAATTGATTCATTTTGCTGTTTAATTTGTTAGTATTCCTAGAAACATTTTATTCATCGAATGATTAACTTATGTAGTCTTATTTGACTTTAAAGGATCATAAAAATTTTACTTTTGAAGTTCTTACCAGTGGAAGTGGTTATTGTTTTTTCTTTTCTTGGTAAGCATATATGACTTTTCGGCTTATAACCTGTATTCTTTTCCAGGTATAGTGTCTAGCTGGTCAATACTTCGCGGTGCGCAAGCTCACTGGACAGTTGGACTTGAAGCAACCTTGATATCTATTAGTAGCATTATTGCTACTGATACATCTGCTTTTCTTTGTGGAAGGGTATGCTCTTCCCTTCAATTTTATTTGACCCTGTTTCACTTTGTCATGTTAATATAAAAACATATTTTTTTTAGTTTTTCATGATTATATCTGTCTATAAAACCATGACTTTGCCTGCTGAAGCCTGTCAGTCATCAAGTGAGGAGCCATTCGCCTCATGGTGGAACTGCTGTTGGCCAACCTTTTAAGCTTACCGTTGATGTAGGAACATAACCGCATTGCTAAAAAATGTGTTGAATCATATATCAACTGCTAGATTTTCTTTTTGCCCCCTAATAACTACTATACTATCTGTAGATACATATGCTTATGTTATATCTTGGTTCTGCTCTATGTTTGCTGAATGAAAAAGAATTCCTTTTATCTGCGTTTTTGCAGCCGGGTCATTTGTTAAATAGTTGTTTACTTCAAAGAAGGAAATCATGTTGTCGTGTTAATTTGTTTTCTGTTTCAGGCATTTGGCTGTACTCCTTTGACTAATATAAGCCCTAAGAAGACCTTGGAGGGTGCATTAGTTGGTCTAACTGGTTGTGTACTTACCACTGTACTTCTGTCAACTCTCTTGCACTAGCCAAGATCGCTATTGAGGTAAATGCTAACTTCTGGCACCTTTCTATTATTATTGTCTTAGTATTGGAGCATTAATTTTCCATACTGAATTTCCTGAAAAATTGGTTGCTTGAACGCAATAAACCAGCCAATGTAGGTATAGGGTGGATCAGATAGTACCACATAGTGAATTTTGTTCAGTTTAATGTATCAAGAGAAGTGCCAGGAATTCTTTCTTTGGAAGTGAAGTCCAATGTGTACTCTTTAGATGTTATTGGTGGCAAAGGAATATATCCTCCCAACAAAGTTTAGAGGGGAAAATTCTAATTAATATAGATTTGCTAAGATCTATAGTTTAGATCTTACATTCATTTTTGTTAATATAGGATGGGAAGAATCTTTTTAGCATTTGTTGGCGGTGACGAAGTGATAAAAGGGAAAACCATCTCCAGACATGCGAGATGGTGTGCAACTCTGTATTCTGTATTGGCAATAAATATTTATCGATTTCATTATATTTGCAATGGTTAATTTACTGATATCTTGATTTCAAGTTTTCTAGAAGGTGCAAAGAGAATGGACATTGATGCATTAAATTGCGTAGCCGTTGAGGATTCCTTGTAAGTAATTGTGTTTGCTACGTTAATATGTTATTTATTTGAATGATGCAGTCATGTGGTGTCTGTGTTATTTGTATGCCTAGTTGCCCATCTATACTTGCATTTGTTAATTTGATTGCTTACCACATTAACACTTTCAGGTTTTGAGCCGCAACTTATATGTATCAGCAAAGCTATCATCTGAGTAAGTTGAGCAATCTGGTCATTGCAGGTTGTGGTATATATATCTCTTTTTTCCCTAATCGAGTTGAGCTTAGTTTATTGTGTTGGATTTCAATAGAAGAAAGTTTGGCGTTGCGACAAGTAAACTTACTTGCTTTCTCATGGTTTCCAATTTCTTGGTTTATCTATCAATTTTGCCTCCAATAATCAGCTAATGGACCCCTATTGAAGGCAAGTTATGTGAAAATTGCATGGCTACATTGAAGGCAAGTTGTGTTTGTACTTGTATCTGTTTAATTAATGAATTAGAACAACTAATAACTATGTAATAATTTACAGTTTGTAAGTGAATAAATTTTTTATTTTTGAAGAGGTGAAATGACACAACAAAAGATTAAAGAACTGAAGTCTTCCCTTAACAGGTTAGATTTTGTTGCCACCTTGTATGTTTTTTTGGCTGCCGAACAGCTTCTACTCAATAGAGTAGACTCAATTACATTGTGCATCCTATAATTTACTAGGACTACTTCTATTTCTATTTGTTATAACCTAATTTTCTTTGTTGTCAAACAGTAAATTTTGTCTCATCCATGAGCTATGTTTGTATGTCCTATCTGCAATACAAAGTTCTGAGCTCATCCATGCTATGTTGGCTACGCTTCATGCTTTCTTACATGGATACCTATTGGAATTATTTTTGAGTTATCATTGGTATGCAACTTATTTCTACATTTATCCAGAAAAATCTTATGTCAACAATATCTATTTGAAATGTCTTATTTTTCCCTTGATGGCTATTAGTTGGAGACATTGCTGAGATTCTTTCCTATGGCTGCTCATTGGAACCTCACACTGCGGTGCCTAACAGAGATAAAAAACATATTGTTTGCTGTGTTTCCAACAATTTTGTTGGAGCAATACAAAGTCACTATGTCCATTGTTTTTATACCAGGGTGCTCTATCTATTGCTTTGCATGGATGGGGTAGTAAAGTGACCCTTCACATTGAAGAAACTTGTTCTTCGCTGATACAACACTGTTTTGATTTTTTCTCTAATACATGGAGCTATCTTGCAGGTTGCTGCTCTTTAGTTTGGTGATTTTTATAACATGTAGCATGTGAAGATGTATACAATTTTCATGATGCAGTTGCAGGTGAATGTTGAATTTTACACACACGTGCGCATGAGCATGCGCAAAACTGTGCTTGTTTCTTCTTTTTAAAGTATTTTCTTTTAAATGTTTATTTATTGATAGGTCCTTTTCTGTAATGTTTAGGCAATTCCCGATGCCTATGCCAATGGATCCAATAAAGAATAGGAGTAGTATCTATATATAGACTTCTAGAGTAACAGCCTATTCGATCTTCATTTGTGGATTAGTAGTTACTAGTTTTAGTTTTTTTACAAAATAAATGCTTTAGAAAGAGATAGTTAGTGTGGCTTATTTCTTAAATAGCTAATTTTTAGATTTATTTTAAATAAATATTTAGTTGTAATATTAAATAATATTATCATACTCTATTTTTATACTCATATAAATTCTACATTCATTGATTGAGACGTGCATCATATGTATATGGTTACTAGTACGAAGAAAGAGTACAACAAAATGCTAAACGTGAGGCACGGCTATGTTAGCTTAATTGCCTAACGTGCACTGGTGATGCCTGGGAGAACCAGCCCTGCATGGGCTGGCTGCATGCAGAACGGGTGGTGGGTAAGAATGTACGTTTAAGATAAATAAGAAGTCCGCATGAATCACGAAGCATCATCGAAGGTGAAATGTACGGGCGTAGATGAGCATGGTGGCAGAATGTCATTTTTCCTCCGTTCTAAAATATAAGACATTTTATTTAGTTATAATAAAATTTTAATTAATAATTATTTTATTAGTATATAGTTTATATGATATAAGATTGATGTTAACAGATTCATATTTAAAAATATTTATTTATAATTATGATTTTGATTATAAAAATTATATATTAATAAAGTAATTATTAATTAAAATTTTATCTTAACAAAATAAAATATACCTTAAGGAGAAAGTATTAGCGATGCGGACTGGTTTTTTCTCATTTTCTTTTCTCTGAGCAACTGTTGGCTATTGATTCCAAAACTCCCTTACGTGGCAGGGAATGTGAACACGCATCCGCCTTTGCCTGAAGTGCGCACGACATACCAAGGTGACACGTACTCGTAAAAAAGAAGACCCCTGTTTAGGTGACCCCTGTTTAGGTGGCCCTTACGACAGATAACGAGCTCAGCTTCGCACAGGGTTTAATTCGGAGTTATCTTAACACCAACGAACCACATCTCTTCCTATAAGGCTGTACATACTTGCATTTCGATTAGGTCGACCAGTCGTTAACCCGTGCTATGCACAGCTACCACGTTAAGGAAACAAATAAATAGTACTCTATTCAGTTTCGCAAATTGACCGTTTTAGGGCCTCTTTATTTGGACTTTATTTAGCTTTTAGACTTTAGCTTAAAAACCAAAAAAAATACCTATTTACATAGAAAAGCTAAATAAAAACCCAAACAAATAGGACTTTAGCATCTACATATCGTCAAAACACATTTTTATTATTAATTTCTATATAATATATACATAAAACTTGATAAATTTAAATATTATAAAGTACTTTTAAAAATAAATCTACACATATAATTTACATATATCCGATGTAAACATCTGAAAAAATATAAGTAGTCAAAAGTTTAAAACTTTAACTAGATCCTTGTTCAAAACTTTACGTTTTTGTGAAACGAGGGAATACTTTTTTAGATAATATTTATTACATGTGAATTTTTGTGGGAATTAAAAATTCTATACTTTGCAAAGATTATTACTAAATACAGGTATTAGTTTTTTTTTAACTACGTGTACTAGTTTCTTGGTTACACGTAGAGAAAAGGAATTATACTGTTTATGACGTATGTATGTTATTCCATTTGTGCAACAGTTCTATGTATGCTTCTAAGTAATTGTGTTACAGCATATAGTATGTTGTATGTATAGTTTTTCTGTTACAGCCCGACGACTTCAAATTCGTAAGCACTGCTTAACACAATTTTGTATAGCTTTGTTAGATTTCTATTTCAAATGCCTATGGTCAAATATAATGTGTGTTCTATACAAGAACAAACTTGATTGGTGTCCGTACACATGTGTCCTACACACGAGGACTCTTCTTTTTGGGAGGTATAAGAGATGCTGTTGACAACGAAAAATCTCTGGATCAACAATACCGCAACCCTAAGGACAGGGCCGGACCCAAGAAGAGGTGAGTAGGGGCATAGGCCTCTACTCAAAATTTTAAATTACAATATAATGTTTCTATATTTTTTGAAAAATATCTACATTCTTTGAAACTTTTTAGAAAATATCCCCAATTAAATTTTATATCTCCACTCAAGTTTTCTTTTAGGTCTGCCCCTGTCTAAGGTGGGTGCAAAGATCAAGCAGGCGGTGGTCCAAGGCATTCCAGTTGATTTGAGTGAAATTAGTAGGAAGATGTGAAGTGAGGAATGCCGAAAGCAACTCGATTAAGAGGTGCAACTCTAAATTGAACAGCACGTCCATTAATCAAAGCGATATTAACCAGTGTGAATTATAGCGGAAGGAAAAGAAAGATACACGAAAGATAAAAGATAGAGTAGTAATCGCACATGTATTCGTCCTTTTTAGCATTTCTTTGTTCGCATCCTTGCACATGTATTTGTTCCTTTCACTTTTAATACTAGAATTGTCGCCCACACGATTTTATAAGACGAGGAGTGTAAAGATCTCTAAGGAGCGCAAATTTGAGTTGTAGGAGGAAACTGAATCTACTTTCGTTGTGTTGTCGAAGGCATTACCGTTTGATGACCTACAAGTGCATATAATTAGTTGTATTGTATTTGATGAAAAAGTGTCAAACCCATAAGAAAAATAATGATTTGTCTCACTTGGTTTAAATCTGAAATCACACTAGAAACAAATAAAAGTAAAAGTTAAGTTGTACAACTATCTTTCTCAAATAGTTGTGAATCTAGGGATGTAACAGATATTTATTATTAAAAGGAGTAAATACTTGGCTAAGAAAACTGAATTTAAAAAAAAATAAACAAAAGCAGAAAAATAATAAATACTAAAAGTGTTAGAAATGTGTTCTAATAGCTAAAAATGAGGTGTGAGGTATATAGATTCACCAGTAATAATTCTCATAAGAATATTGAGACTCTAGACTAATATAAGAAGTATTTATGGTAAATACCTAACTAATCAACGGAAAAAATATTATGCACACCTACTATAATCCAAGTTTGTCACATTGTCACTATGCAACGGTTATGGAGTATTACGCTTCATATCTTCTCCTGATAGATTGGATCTTATAGCTCTCATTACGCGAACTTCTATCACTCGTCCACCAAGCATCATCTCTTTTCTATCATTGTCGCCTTGTCTAGCAAAGGGGTAGACAAGACAAACAACTACTAATATGATCGTTTTTGGGGCATTAGAAAAATGTTCATAATCAAACCCAATAAATAAGTTGATTGCACCGAAGATGGATGGCAATCATCACAACATAATTGATGTATTAAGATGGATGACCATCACAAACATAGATAATGCAACATAGTTACTACTACAATCCCGTAACCTCAATGGATTACTCACGCATCATGCAAATCAACAAGGACAAATAAGAGTTTGAATCCATAAATTCATGAATACCAAGTTACAAACCAATCTTGAAGATCTTGATGATAGTACATGGATTACAAGGACTAACTAGCTATGGAGCCTTGCTAGAAGGGATTATCTTTGTGTGGAATTCATGATATTGATGGAGATGGAAAAGTAGGGCTCTCGTTGCCTCTCTATGTTAGTGGGGCCGCGGTAGCTCACCACTGAGCCGCCATGTGGTAGCTCCGCTATCTCCGTTCTTTCGTGCGAAGCAATCGGGTAACATTCCTAAATACACTAGATTTTCTGATTTTTATGATGTTTTTCATGCGTACACAAAATAAGAAGAAAAATTCGGCAATCTGACAGTTTATTAAATAATACAAAAAATCAATTAAAATATGTAATGGAAATACTATGAAAGGACATCATTAAACTCATAAAACATGATATATTTTCGACGCATCATCGCCCCACCCGTATCGACGCACAAACTCAGGTAACGTGTCAACCTCGTGTCAATGCTATTAAGTATTTGATACTCGCACTACGGTGTTGTTTCACAGGTCAAGACACCCATCGCGATGGTGGGTCGTGCGGTGACGTCAAGCCTTGCATGCAGAGCTTAGGGCCATCAACGACATCAAACGTCATCGGCAAAACCCTAGGTTGACACGACATGCATTGTGACAACGAGTCGCGTTGCAAAGAAGACTAGCATTGTGACGATGGGTCGTGCTACAAAGAAGACCAGACGAATATGCCCACAGATATACTATAGGGGTAAAACATGAATATAATGCCCCCGGCAAAACTATAAGCCCAGGGGTAAAAACCGTAAACTGCCTAGGGCAGAGATGAAAATGCACACCACTACCTCTCTTTCGGTATAAATAGAGAGGCATCCCATCTCTTTTGGACGGTTTTTTGGGGACCTTTTAAGGAGAGAAATCAATACACGCTAGCGTTGCGTGTGTCACCTTCGTCGTGTCTGCCACAGCAATACGGAGCGTGTTTCCTCGTTTCGTCCCCCGTGTATCCCGTTTGATCAAGTAACCAAATTAGGGTACCATAAATACACTGTTTACAACAGTACTACATGTCGAAACTTAACTGAATCTACTTCAATGCTCCTTGTGCCATATGCTGATATATGTGGGATGGGGTCATATACATGTATGCTTATCCTACTTGATAGTTCCTTTCACGTGTATGGCTTATCCTACTTACAGTGTCCTTTACATACACATTGTGGTAGTACAAAGTTGATCTAAGCCATATATATTTTGATTTTTTAAAATAAAAAAGAGTTTTATTCCTCTTGACCTCCGCGTCGAAGAAATACACATGGTTACAAAGTTTACAAGATAATATTATTGTGTCCACTGACAGGAAAAATGTGAAGACTACATAAAACTTTACAATCATGAAAACATCAAGAGTTACATAATCTATTAGGCAACTGCCATCCATGTTGGGACATAAATCCATTGCCAACTGCGACCAACATATAACCACCACCGTCATGCCCTTCTTGTCCTCCGGTTGTTGCAACACAGATTATGGTCGCAACCAATTGATACACAAGTATATAACCTGCAAAGGGTTGAAAATTTTCTTCTTATCAAATATAATTCTACATAGCCAAATAGACCAAAATACTGCATTTGCCCTCACTAAAATATGGGCTCGTGTAGCCCCCTTATTCCCATTAACCAATGCTCGAACGAATTGGATATACTATGAGGTGGCGGAAGGTTAAAAGCCAGATATGCCAATCGCCATGTGAAATGAGCGAATTGGCAATCAATAAAGAAATACTAGATGGTCTCCTCTTCATCACAAAAGCAACAATGTTTACCACCTTGCTAATTTTGTTTTGCCAAATTATCCTTAATGAGTACCACCCCTCGTTGAAGTTTCCACACAGAAATTTTATCGTCAAAGGAATTTTCCACCGCCAGGTGCACTTGGCAGCTTGTTGATTACTACTAAGGACATTCAGTCGCACAAGAGCACTATACATGGACTATACTGAGAACTGCCCATTCAAATGCAAGTTCCACGAGAAAACATCCCTGTCTGGACTAAGGGTAACCTCTGCTACTCATGCGCTGAACTAGCTAATTCCACTTGGAAGACGTTCAAAGGAACTGTGCTCATCACCTCGGCAACCATGTCATGCTTTTTGCAGGTGCCGTTGTAGAGCGAAGGATACCACAACCGAAATTTTTTGTGTAGACCTCTTCCTGTTACTTTGCCTTGCTGAAGCAATAACTTTCACTCTTTTGAAAATTGATCTTCAAGCCAAGTAATTGTTCGAAGACACATAACAAGAGTTTCATAATTTTTGGCTGTTCAATATCATTGTCAACATGAAAATGACTGTATCATCTGCGTATTGTAAAATTGGTAACCCATCATTCACTAGATAAGGAACCACCCCATGTATTTGACCATCTTCTTTAACCTGTGCTAAAATAATTGCCAGCATGTCAACTACAATGTTGAATAGAACAGAAGACATCGGATCACCCTGTCGGAGACCTTTTAGTGTTTGGAAATAGTGTCCTAGATCATCATTGACCTTGTATATATTTAGATAGATGGTTTGGATTTTTCTCTATTGGATTAAACTGGGAGATTCTAGTCTGTTTCCCTAGGATTAATGTGGACGCTTCAAAAGAGCCTCTAATTGTATAAGATATATAGATAGATGTTTCAAAAAATAAAATAAAGGATAGACAAATTGTTTCAATTAGCTAGAAAGTCAAGCGTCCCTTTCAATGGATGATTGGATGGTCTTCTGACTCTCCTTGGTCCATACATTCAAACATGTGAACACCCGAGATAAGGCTCCCTTGGGGACTAAATCCTGGAATACACTGGAATTCGTGACATCAAAATTTCTCTCTTTATAAATGAAAAATGGCTGTTTTAGTGCCCTATCGACCGGTATTGGCAAATCTGGGCCCTTCCCAAACGCAATTGTAAATTTATCACCGTGACAACCTAGATAGGTGTCACATGGCTTTATCACACTATGGACATATGATGATCACCAATCAATCATGCCTTCGATACGCGATAGGATGTGGACACGTGAGCTTTTCCATGATAGGCAACCTATCGTGTTTTTGGGCCACGATAGAGACCTACCATGCCTGTGCTATATGAGAGGCTGTTGTCGTGCTGGGGCTGCGTGTTAACTTCTATATCTCCCCTACACCGTGATGACTATTTGACGTGATAGCCCCGGTAGCTATTGTCAGCCGTGCAGTGGTCAAGAGGTTATTGCGCCCTTAGAACGAGTTAGGTTCCTGCGTTCGTCTACAAATTCCTCGTTGCACTCTCACCGTGCATCGCCAGTGCCTCACGACCCTTCCATACCTCCCCTCCTCTCTTTCCTATGCCAAGTTGGTGTGGCGAAGCGACACTACAAATCATCGAGGATGGTTCTATAAAGCAATTCATTTATACTTGGTTAAACCGAAGAGTAGTAAATTAGCCCCTCATACTAGTCTTGTTGACAGATATGTCTGAGATGCTCAAGTGCATGCTTAGACTTGTCTAATGTCTCATTACCTTTTGATAGGTGCCACACATATGGTAGGTGGGAGTAGGGTTCCTCTTGAGGAAATCTTGAACAAAGAAGTTCATCTATCAAGTTGGGAAAGATTTTACCTAACAATGGGTGCCCTGAAATGACCCCCAGGAGATTCGCAAACATCTGCTAAAGTTGCACAAGAGGTGGATGAGAGTGTATGGACTAAAACAACTTCTGGGAGCACAGTTTAGTGAGTCAGCGAGAACAATAAAGCTTCTGAAGACTCAATACGTAGTGCACATTAAAGTTTATTATGATTTACATTGACCCTTTTTGTAGCAATCCTCTTATTTCGCTATTTTATATGATATTTTGTAATGTTAGATGAATTCTAAGGATGGAAATTTTCTGAACAAAGTAACTGAGAACTATACTTGGATGAAGTTAACATTTGGAGACTGCTACCCAACAGCTTGATCTACCAAAGATGGTAGATCATCAAAGATCGCTGGATCATCGAAGCATGCTGGATCATTAAAAGGTGCTAGATTATCAAAAGGTGCAATGGATGATGATGACGACTTTGTGGAGGGCTTTTGAAGCGGCGGAGATAGTGACGATGACTTCATGTAGTGTTCCATTCAGTGATGAACAAACTGGATTATCATGTAGTCTGATAATTTGAGTTGCAGTTATTGGTTGAAAATTAGATGTAATGAATATATCTTATGGAGCACTGAATAATGAACTGACGAGTTATGGTTATAAACCAAAGCATGTCATATATAATAGATTCAACGAGATAAAACACTGAAATCATGATGTAAAGCTACTTCTATGGTATAAACAGCATCATGTAGTAAGATTAAATTACAATCTCTCACTATGGCCACGGGTACTGCTCGACGATGTGGTGTGACTGGTAGGGGCGCACAGGACGTGGTTGATTGTTACGGTAGTGGCAGACATAGATGCAATTTTTGTTGGTGCAGTAGCACCAAGCTATATAGTCACTCTCGATGTCTACCACCTCTTTCGTTTGTTTGTAGAGTTCTTTGTTCATGAGCTAATCTTCTAGCTTCTGAATCTTCAAGATGAGATAACCGTTATATGCCCTAATGTGAGAAGGGTTTGTTGGGTCAATCCAAGACGTGAAGTGGCAATCGCATGTCTGCAAAAACGGTAGTAGATTAAATTTTGTTGGCCACCTAGATGGATAGGGAAGTATGAAGGAAAAAAAATAAATACTTGTCAAGTAGTGTGGGCAACACCAAAAGCGATATTTATGACCATGTGTGCGCTTCGGCCAAGTAGGCATGCTGTGGTCTTTTGCTAGTATGTAGTTGCGGTATTGAGAAGGTAGTGCGTTAACGAGCTTCGTCTTCACTGGAAGCTCCGGAGGTAGTGGATGGGGGTCTACCATACCATAAAAGTTTGTTCCCACCATAGCATCAGCTCGCCTTCCCTGTCTTGTATGGGCGTTACGACTTTTGTAAACTTGATACTCGTATCCTGACATATCTTTGATGGTGTGGGCAGAGGAGTCTAATGATTTGGGGTATGATAGTAAATTAGGTAGTATTATTTATAGCCACCCGAAGGAGTTATCATTCTGTAATTGAGACTGCGGAGTCAAGGCTACGTAAATTTCCCGAGAATCATGTAGGTCAGGCCGTAGCATGTTGTCAAGTCGATGCAACCTGCTGCAACATATGGTCAAGTCAGTACTAGCATCAGAGCATGTGGTCAAGTCATAGCTTTGCATTGCTATGTCAATTCAGAACGAGCTGCCGCAGTGTATGGTCAAGACAGTACTAGTGCCGTAGCATATGGTCAAATTGTAGCTTTGTAGTGCTATGTCACGTCGGTATGAGCTGCCATAGTGTGCGATAAAGTCGTAGCTTTGCAGTGCTATGTCATGTCGATACGATCTGCCGTAGTGTGTAGTCAGTACTACATATTGAATACAACAAAGTTGAGTAGTGCATACAACAAAGTTTGACGGTACAACTAGCCCAACAACTAAATAAAGTCACAATCAATGGCCTCTTCCTCTCTTGTGGCTTGGTGGCATGTGAGCTAAGGGGAGTGAATTGTGCGTGAGGTCTCGGGTTGGTCTGGAGACTGTAGTGCGGAGTCTACTGAGTCTCTTGAGTAGGGTCTGGCCGAGTAGGAATCTGGCTATAATCAAACTCGTCATGTCAAAACAAACCTTCAATCCAATCATGACCCCAAGAGCCCTGGGCCTAGGCCCACTCGTGGGACGAATCACCCTTGTAACCTCCTCCAATGAGGGACTGGTAATTTAAGATTGGAACCATGGGTTGTGCATACGAAAACCATCATTGTCCATTAGCGAATCCACGCGGTCCATTGTCTGCAAAACGACATCAACACATAGGATTAAATTGAAGAAAAAAGTGTATCCGTTAAATTTAAAATTACATACCTCTTTAATTGCACCTCTTGGGAGCTTTGGTCCTCCTCCCATAGCTCAAGCTATGAAGGTCAGCAATAAGATGTAGTAAATATCATACCCAGGGTATGTGGAGAAGTCAACCTCACACTTTTTAAATGACATACCTATCTAGCTGCACCTCGTGGGAGCTCTGGCCCTGCTTGTGCGTCAAGTCCTACTATGTCAAAAAAGTGATCGTTGCATAGTAAGAATAAATTTGTGTTCATTAGCATAACATGTGTATGTAATAAATTAAGTGCACCGAAGTCCTCTACTAGGATAATCCAGATGTATGGATAGAACCTTCAAACATGTTGGTTTTGCCCTATACTGGCAGTTGATGGCGACGACATGTTTTGTATTGGCTATCTGTGTAGAATGCTTGCTTGGGAAATGTTTGTCGTCCTGTGAGATGACAAGGCACCGTACACTTAGTTAATCCATTTCTTCAACAACAGCAGTTTAAGAAGGGCCACCGCCTACAGGCTCACTCGTATTATCATCAGATTCTTCGTCGACCTCTTCATCAGAAGCCAATTTTTTCAGATGCTTGGTATGACTTCATAGCAGTCAATACGAATGGACCAAAAGGAACGAGCATTTTCGTTTGTAACAAATTGATCTTCAACCTACATGGGATTGCCCTGCATCACCGCCACTACTTCAGTTACTCCTTGTGTCATAACAATTTGTACCTCTCCATCTCCACTGCAACCATCATCACCAGTCAACTCTAAGGGTCTTGCAACAAATTGAACATACACCATCGGTCGGCCGTACATCACAACCCCAGGAGTGCTTACAAGCCACACGTACCTAGCCCATTATACATTGCCGGTCACCTTGTGTAGCTCCTAGAAGGGTTCAGAAGACCCTTCATCCAGACTCCTGCATATTACTGATTTAACTACAAGCTTCTTTCGAGATTGTCTTTGGATCGAACTCGTGGCGTATGCACCTCCTCATATCCAACAAACTAATATGATCAAGACCTTCTATCTGTGTAACCTTGTATTGACATTATGACATATCGAATACTAACAATTCATTCATTATATTGTACCTACCTACATGCGAAACAGAATTTTAATAACACGTTTCTGTACTTTATTTATTTCACTAATTTTTTAATAATATTACCACAAATAATTATTTCATACATATTTTTTTGAAAATTTGTACTAATACATAATTTTTGGTACAATATTTCATTTTCCAAATTTTATGTTCCTCATTTTAGTATTTCTTAAAAATGATAAGACAATATATTTAATACTATAACAATCCAACATACATAACATGTTGAATTATAATAATGCTTTCAAGTAACATTATTTCATAATCCAGTAATAAGCTAATTACATTCTATCTAAATGATAAAAGTTCACTAATAACTTATTGCATGTCCAATTTTTTTTACCTCAAAGATCACCGCTTCATCAATGATTTATTCTACTATGACATATTCTAATCATGCATAAATATAGTCCAAAATCTCTTCTTCAACTCATCATCATATCAATGTGTTCTCTTGTCTCTACATCCTGGATATCAAGAATATGTTACAAATTTGTAGAACCATAGCTACATATATTATGCTAATTATTAACTAACTAAACCATTAACATTTCTAATCACGTAAATTAAAATTATATGTCTCTAATTGCTAGCTAATGAAACCATTGATTGTATGGCATAAATGACATAAAATAATAGTTACATAGCTCCTAAACATGATATCATTTAGCTAACTTTAAGCTAATCAAACAACTAATCAAGGCCTTGCATGCTGAAAAAAAATTAGCTGTACTTCAAGATTTTTCATGAGAACTACAATTTTTTAACTGCTCCACTTGCTGATTTAGCCTCTTGAAGCTTCAGAATTCAGACCAAAACTCCATCTCACACTATACTTCTCTACTCCTCTTCGTTATTTTCTCACCGCTCCTACATGTGAGGGAAAGAAAGAGAAGTTGGCAAGGAGGCTGGTGGGGAGAGGTGCAGAAAGAGAGAGAGGTTGGCGGGGAGGAAGCTGGACCACGGCGCCTTACAAAGGCCCAAGGTTTCACGCAGGAGGCCACCTACTGCGACCTAAGGGCGTGATAGCTTTTTGTCCGCCGTAGGCCAGCACATGGGGTCCAATCTGGGGAAAGCAGGATGTATCACGTAGTGGGGGCGCGACGCGATCCAATCAGACTAGGCAGTGGTAGATATCGCGGCACGACAACAGCCTATCACGTAGCAGAAGCGCGACAGGCCACTATCGCGGGACCACGATAAGATAGTTGGCATGTCGCGGCCGAACTCACGGGCCTCGCATCCTATCATGGGTTGGAGACGTGATTCGTGGCCGTCGCTCATGCACAACATGATACAAGTCACGTGTCACCTATCTAGGTTATGTGACTTGTATCACCTGTCTAGGTTATCGCAGTGAAAAAATTTGTAATTACGTTTCAAAGGGGCAAATTTGGCAATACCGGTTGACAGGGAGCCAAAACAGTCATTCTTCTATATAAATAGCGAAAGCTAGCTAGCACTTGACATCGTATCACACGTCTAGCTACCAATTCGCCCTCTCTAGCTACTCGGCACATTGTTGCCATCTTCTTCTACAACCAGTTAGCTACGTAATCAATCAGCATCCTCTGGTCGCTAGGTAGCTGTTGCAATGGCCTGTGCTTCTGCGGTGAAGGTGGCTGTCGTCTTCATGCTGGTATCGTCTGCACCTGATCACAGCTTATGATGGCCCATGCTTGCGGCACAGCGCTGCTCACGGATGGCGGCCACGATGATGTTGCTGCACTCGGCACGGTCCTACGGCTGAAGCCCATGGCGCTCGCGCTGGAGCTAGCCGAGAAGCTGCAGCAGGGCTGGCTTCACTGTAGTGAAGAGTGCGAAACTTGCAAGTTTGTTTGTGCGTGCCAGAATTGTGACTGTCGTGAGCCATGGTACACACTTGAACGCGAACGAGAGCTTGCATCGAAGAGAGGGCCGGGCTGCGATAGAAAGTGAGGACCTGCTGCTGCTGCTGGCATGCGTTGTGCGCTGTATCCCAAGCTAAGTTCCAATGGATGTCCCAAGCTGGTACATCCGTGCATGTGTGCGTAGCGGAGGCATGCATGGTCCAGTCCCGTTTTAGTTGTCACCGAATGTGATAACGAACTTTTTTTGCAGTAAAAGATGTGATAATGCGTATACACACGTGCGTGTCCATCGATCCATATGAGTTTTCTAGCGCATAATGCCAAGCGTTGTATGAATAGAATATGTTCAGGAGTAAATTTCACTTTTTATCTCCCAAGTGAGCATGACTATTGATGAATATTCTTTTTAGAATTTTGATACAAATTTAATTAATTTAAAATATTTATTACACATTTTACCTTATTTAGCCACTACTTCTTCCCGCTTTGAAAACTCGGGCCCATCTATTGAACCAATATGGCAGTCCACCTGGCCATTCAAATGGCACGTCATTCCCGTCATGTGGGCCATCTCTCTTTTTCTCTTCTTCCTCCTCTCACCTCCTCCCTCTCTCTCTATCCTCTCTCGCTGTCGACAAGATGTCCCTGCATCGGCGTGACCTAGGAGCTAGCTTACCCACTCCAGTGCATGGAGGGCCGCTGTGGTCATGGACAGCAGTAGCCTGGATCTCTAGTCGGTGGACCCACCGATGCTCCGCCTCCACTTGGCGCCGCTAGCTCGATCCACGATGTGGCCACTGCGTCAGAGTGCCTCGCACTAGCCCTAACACCACACGTCTAGATGACCTCTTGCGGTGCAGCACAAGGCTGCGGCGACATGGCGCTGGGTACAACTGCTTGCAGTCCTTTGAGTCGGCGAACTTGCGGGGGAGATCGTCTGAGGAGGTCTTCACTACATGCTACATCGACATCATGTTGCTGCCGCTCTGCGACTGTGGCGCTAGCGTAACCCTTGTTCCAAGAGAACGAGTGGGTTGGAGGAGGAGGGGAGAATAGCACAGTACCCTTTGTGGAACAAGGAGAAGATTGTGGTGGGCATTACCTCAGGGCTAGCAGTGATGGGTCAATTGACATGGTAGTGATGGAAATGTGCGACAACAAGATCAAGCATATATACGTGGCTCTCTTCACCTTTTATTTCGTACAACATATAGGTCGGCCAGAAAGAAACGTGGAGGACACTTGGTTAAGTAGTACTCCTTTGTGCACATCAATCTCCCATTTGTATAATATAGTAAGAAAGAAACATGCCACAGTAGTAGAGGTCATGGGTTCGGTGCCGTTGTATATTTCTTTTCAGAGATCTCTGATAGACCACCACTTGACAGCCTGCAATGAGTAAGTTCAAAAGGTTGCCGATGTTTCACTCAATTCAGAATAAGACGTCTTTAGATGTAGTCTACATTTGTCTCGACTTTTTTCGGTCCATTCTACGTACATTGAATTAATGAACTAGTCGTTCAGATATAGGTGTAAGCACATATGGAGGTTGAAGTTACCTCTTAAAATTAAAATCTTTTTATGGTATCTTAGTACAGGGGTGATTTGACTAAGGACAATTTGGTTAAACGCAATTGGCAAGGCGACAAGTTGTAACTTTTGCAACTAGGATGAAACAATCCAACAACTCTTTTTTGATTGTTCCCTGGCACAAGCCGTGAGGCACTTTGTTCAGTTAACTTTTTCTAATCTTTCTCCACGTAGAGTCACTCATATTTTTAGTGATTGGCTAGGGGCATGAATAAGTCTTTACGTTCGCTTATTTATGTGGGTGTTATGACACTTTATTGGTCGATTTGGCTATGCAGGAATGACTTGCTTTTTTACAAAAAAAATTCTTTAATCCTCTATAGGTTGTATTCTTATGTATCGACTGGGTTATGATCTTGGTCTTATGTATTAGTTAAGTTTTCGTATTTGTGGTCTGTCACGTAATTTCTGTTTACTACTCATTTGTATTGACTTTATAGTAAACTTAATGATATGTACATCTCATCATGCAATGATCGGAGGAGCTTCCTATAGGTCGGCCAGAAGAAATGTTTTGTTTCCTTGGCATCGAACCATGTATATGCGTCCATTCTTATTCTTTGGTATTCTACCTTCGGGAATCGACATCTAGTTACGTCTTATTGTGATCATCAATAAGATTAAAGATTGTAAATGAACGCAAGCTGGAATGTATCCTGGGAATAATCGGAGCGGTAAGTGAGGCTAAAAGAGGAGCATTCCCACAAGAACTGCACACGTGGACCAGTGGCTACGCAGTCTTCAAAAAATAAAGGTCGAGATCGAGCGAAAAGAGGCACATCGATCGGCAAATGCTTGGTTCCCACATGCCACGTGAACGGACCGCAATCCGTGGGGTACAGTAGTACCCATATAATAATATGTATTTATTTATATTTAGCCAAGCAACCGATCATCGATCTCACTACCATATCTCGAAGAAAATATGAGATTAACTAGCAGATAACCGCGCAAAGATCAGTTTATTATTGTCTTGCAGCACAACCAAGTAACCACCCGCCCTTCGCTACTTTGCTAGGAGTGATAAACGGATCGATCTAGTATCATCTATGCTGCTATGCAGGCCTGGAGGGGAGCCACCCATGTGGCCGCGCGAATCGGACGTACGTCTCGTTACCGCCCATCATACACCTAGCCGTTTGCTACAGCCCAATTAAGCTTTGCTGCAATGCCAAGACATGGCTTCGTCCGTGTAAAGCAAGCCTCACATGAATGCTGGACATCTGATCGCCTGACCTGGCACATGTTTTGCCCTATTCCCACACGACAACCCATCTCTCATTCTCATGCCCCTGTCCTCTCCGTGCTATCTATCTCCTTATCCAATATAATCTTATCCATACACCAAAGATACAATAAGCTCGAAAGCCACAACCATCGATCTTAGCTGCAAGCTGAGACTTCATGGCGAAACAAGCCTTCGTCTTCCTCGCGATATTACTGCTACTCTGCAGCCGGAGCCAAGGTAACTTCAGTTAAATAGTGCCGCATTACTCCACGTACATGAAGCATATTGATATGGCTAGAGCTAGGTGTGGACGTGTGGTGTGACAACAATATGTACGTCCACTAGGCGACGAGGGAGCAGATGCGGCGGGCGGGGCGGCGTGCCAGGCGTCGGACATGGTGGTGAGGCAGTCGGCGACGGGGCGGGTGGTGGAGGGGAAGCCGGAGTACGCGGTGGTGGTGACAAACCGCTGCCGGTGTGCGCAGTCCAGGGTGCTACTCCGCTGTTACGGCCTCAGCAGCGTCGAGGCCGTCGACCCGAGGGCGATCCGGCCAGTCGACGGCGAGCGCTGTGTGCTCCGGGGCGGCCGGCGGATCCCCAGCGGCGCGCCGGTGCGATTCAAGTACGCGTGGATGACGCCGTTCGACTTCCCACTTGTCAGCTCACAGGTCCACTGCTAGCTCTAGCTGCCTAGCTATCTCAGCAGAAGTACAAATGTAGGAGACAATTTTACAGTGTCTTGTAACGAGAACAAGTATCGAAAATCATGGACCTGTGTCTCCGGGGCATATATCATGTAAACTTTTACTTTTCTACTATAGGCTAAAAATAGAATACAATAGAAAAAAATAAAAAGAGATTAGAAATTCTCAAAAAAAAATAAAATATCGAACTATTAATTTAGTAGACCTTTTTATTATTAGTGGTCCACGGCTGATAGATCTTTATAACTGTATCTAAACAGATCACAACCGATAGATCATCATAATTATAGAAAGAGATTAGAAATTCTCACAAAAACGAAACATCCAACCATTAATCTAGAGGACCTTTCTATTATTAGTGGACTACAGCATTTAGTGGGCACTCATACACGTAAAAAATAAATATAATTAAAAATATTTTCTACCTAATTACATGGGAAATGGGAACGAGCCACTAGTTTCGGCTCGGTCGACCTCGTCTGAGTACGGGCTTGGCTCAGCTTCTCTCGGTTGGACTAACAAGCCAAAAGAGCAGGTTTGCTCCCAAGCACGAGCCAGTTTCTTTAATTTTGAGAAGAAAGACTATTGATCTCGAGAGCTCTACAACAAGATGATAAACACAGCCTCAAAAGGTCTAATTATTATATGGTTTGAGGAATAAACAAGAAGCCCGTAGGCTAACATAAAAAACATGCGAAATCATGAATAAGAATGCGCTTCATGTCGTTGAGTCGTCGCCCAATTGTGTGTAAGTGCATCAACTACTAGAGAAAAGTTTGAGCATCACGACCTCCAACTGTCTTTATCCTCCATCAAGTTTTCCCTGCACTCTGGCTTCTGCAAGGACGTCCAAGACCGCTGTAAATTGCCACACCAAAAGATTACCTTTTCTGGATGCTGAATAACCTTATTGTCAAAATGACACTATTTACGGCATAGCCAAATAGACCAACACATGGCTACTACTCCCACAAGGATTTGAGAGCATAATCCCCACCCTACCCTGTTTAACCATTGTCCCAACATATGAAAAAACTAATCGGTAATGGAAGATTGAAAACAATGTGTGCTACCCCCGAATAAAATGGACAACATGGCAGTCAAAAAATAAGTGTTGAATTGTCTCATCTTGATAAAAAAATAGCAAGTTTTGACACCACGCCAATTATGTTTACGGGTATATCTTTTGCGAGAATGACTCCCTTACCTAAGTACCACAAGAAAATCTTAATTTTTAGTGGGAGTTTACGTTTCCATAGATACTTATGGCAAAATCAAGCTTGCGAATTTATAAGGACCAGGTACATTGCTTTCACTGAAAATTGTCTATTATGATGCAAAGACCATGAGAAAGTATTGCACCTAGGCTGTGACTGAACCGGCACACTAGGTCTGTCCATGCATCTAATTTTGACCCAATTAGAGCAAGCCTGAGAGCAATATTGGGAGGAGTTGTTGACAAAACTTGAGATAGCGTGGCGTATTTTTTCCTCACAAGATTGTATAAAATAGGATATTGTGACATAAGGGATTCATTGCCAAGCCATCTGTCCTCCTGGAATTGAACTTGGTGGTCATCCCAGAGGTCCAGCCTTCCCAATTGGAGAAAATAGTTCTTAGCCTTCGTAAGGCCAACCCAAACTTGAGAATCACCACATCAAAATTCTGCTTGCAATAGCATCCTATTCCGTAAGTACTTCTTCATTAATAGCCGCTGCCAAACACCAACTTCATTAATCAGTTTGAATAGCCACTTACTATGGGGACACATATGTTTTTGCTCAAGGATCTGAATTCCCAAACTGCCTTGATCCTTAATTAGGCCAACAGACAATGCTCCATTTAGTCTATACTTTTGCTTACGAGTATCCCTCTGCCAATAGAAACGTGACTGATAGAAATCGAGCCGTCTGTGCACCCCCTTGGGGATCTCAAAGAATGACGGCATGCAGATTGGAAGGCTAGATAACATAGAGTTGATGTGTACTAATCTGTCACCCGCGGACAAATTTGTACTTCCAGCTACTAAGGCGGTTTTCAAAGCGGACCTTGATCCCTTTCCAATCACTATACCTAAGCTTCCTATAATGCATTCATATACCAACGTATCAAAAAGGAAAGTTCCTGAGTTCACAGCCAAAAAGTTGCATGTACTCCATGACGTGGTCCTTGGCATTGCCGAAACAGAAAAGCTCACTCTTATGGAAATTTATTTTTAGGCCCAAGAGTTGTTCAAAAATGCAAAGAATGGGCTTTAGGTTCTTGGCTTGCTCAATATCATGATCAAAAAAATGATTGTGTCATTGACATACTGAACAATGGAGATGCCATCCTCTTACAGGTGAGGTATGACCCCCATGATGATCCCTCTATCCTTGGCCCTATTTGGGACAAGTGCCAACATGTCCATGGCAATGGTAAATAGAATGGGTGACACGGGGTAACCTTGTCACAACCCTTTTGTCTGGAAATAAGGATCTATGTCATCATTTATCTTGGACAAATTGAGCAATCCAGTTACACCAAGTGGGTGAAAAGCCTTTTAGCCTTAATGCCTGCTACAGAAAAGGCCACTTGACATTGTCATAGGCCATTTCAAAGTCCACTTTAAAATGACTCCATCGAACTTCTTTTTGTGCATTTCATATAGAGTCTCATGCACTATGACCACTCCTTCCAAGATATG
This sequence comes from Stipa capillata, assembly GCA_019208055.1. NCBI lineage: Eukaryota > Viridiplantae > Streptophyta > Magnoliopsida > Poales > Poaceae > Stipa > Stipa capillata. The sequence continues at coordinate 196,795 of JAGXJF010003322.1, forward strand.
TCGACCTTGCATAATAGTTGTCTAGCTTGGCCTCACTACTGTTTGAGCGACCCATGCCATGCAGTTAGTGCCCACTTTAGTAAAAAATTTAAAGCTGACATTCAATAGACATATCTAAAAAGGATCAAGACTATCGACTCAAGGCGGTGAATAGGTGATTAACAAAAGCTATGAAAAATCAACTGCTATGCATTCTAATAGCAAATGTTGCAGGAAATAAAGGTATGTACGGTGACCCACATATTACCCCTCCGGATAACATGCTAGTCTTTGACATGTCATAGACGAAGTGCCTTTTCATCCACAACACATCACATAGAGTAGCACGACAGAAGCATTGCAGCAGTCCATTTATTACAATACTTAATTTACAAACTCAAGATCAAGATACAATTATACAAACTTATTCCCAAAAGCACAGGGAATTTAAAACCATTTCATTCGGCTATAACAAAAGACATATCTACAACTCTCATCTCTCAGTTCTTATATTTCTACTCTACGCTTCAAGTTTTTCATCATGGTAGTTGAAGTAGTAGTCGATGCCTTCGTCCTCCTTCGTCGCTGCTGGCTCCTTGAAGACTTCTTCTTCGATCTCGATGTAGACTACCTCCTGATCCATCGTCGGCTCACGGTCTATCAAAGGAATTAGAATAGATGGATGAGTACAAAAGGTACTCAACAAGTTCACGAATAGCAAAGAGATGTTTGGTGCACTATCTACTGAGAACAATGATGTTCTCCAAAAGAATGCATTTTGTAAGGTAAGAGAGTCAAATGTTAATTTAAAAGACTATGATCTCATGTCTCACAAGCTGCTAGGATCCCCGATGGATCCCGTTCTTGCCGGGTTCGCAGTTCCAACCAGGAACATGGAGTGACACTGCCACATTTTATTACACTCCGCAGAGGTGCGCAACTGTACCCACAAACGAACTTGGTTATGTGTCTGAGTTTGCAGGGCTCATTCACATTTCCATGATCACAGAGCCGTTTCACCGCCCGCTCAGCCATACCCCACGTCGTAGACCCGCACAACAGGCCAGGGACTATCGGTCTCACATTGATACTACAGATCCAACGTTTTGTGGTTAATTCAAAGAACTAACACCACCTTCCCAACAGTTGATACTACAGATCCAACTATTGAGGTCTTCTCTTCCGGGGGAGTATGACCTATGGCAAAGGTACTTTGGATCAACCCCGCCCATACAGGGTGTGTGGTATGCGCGATCACTACGACCCTTAAACACAATCGATCATTGGTTACCTTAACCTTGTATGAAACATACCCGTGTGATGAAACCTGCCTTCCCATGTGCCATCGGCACCTTTTGAAGGTTTCACCACCCACCATGATCACGCCCAAAAACCGGCGATCAAAGAAATCACAATTCATTCATCTTTAGAAAATAGGTTTTCCTTTTTATGTATATTATAGACAAGAAGGAAAGTTTTGCAATCATTCTCAACGGATATGAACAAGAAACTTGACTTGCCTGGTATCGGATTTGAAAAGGAGTTCGACGGGTTGATTGGTTGAACTCCGGCTTCTGAGAAAGAAAACCGATAAAACCTGGTAAGGACTTATTTAAAAGGAATCAACATGAATGAATTACTACCGTAATGCATGCAAGAAAATTTTCATTTTATATGTAAGAATTAGGGTTCATAATTTTCCTTGAATATTCTATGAATTAATTATATTTATTTAGTGAATAATTAAACTTCTCATTTTATTGGAGCTCATATGAGATATAAGTCCTATTTTTACCTTATTTGGATATCCGAATTGAATTTAAGGGATTAACATTAATATTCGACTTCAAATGTGTAATCAAGTATTTAGAATTTCTTTCCCCTCTTTGAGAAAAGGGAACTTTATCTTAATCAAGATAATAATGTAGCTATTTCACTTAGGTTTGTGACTTTATGATCCATCCAGATTTCTCTGTCTCTTTCAAAGAAAAAGGAAATAAAACAATACTTTAGTTTAAGTAATTAAGTTAAGATCTTAAGTTACTCTTTCCTCACACACACATACACACATATATATATTTTATGAAGCAAGAGAAAAGATTAAGTTAATTCTATTCTTATTTCTGATCTTAGGGGGAACAATTAAAAGAGAAAGAATTAATTTATTTTCTTTTGAGAAAAGAACTTCAGAATTTAGCCTTAATTCCTGTAAATTTTTATTTTTTTAACAAATTACTTTCGGCCAGACCTGTAGCCCGCATTTGGCCCACTCGGCCGTTTCCCTACTCCCTTTTCTCACTCTCCTGGCCAACGCCCCCAAAGCCCCTCTCTCTTCCTCTCACAGGTGTGCTGCTGCCTCTTCAAATCCCCGCCAATGGCGCCGCCGGTCTCTCCCCCTCGTGGCCTTCACCAGTTCCCCTTACCGTGACGCCACCGACACCTCCGTCTGGGACGCCGCCGCCGATTTGGTAACCTCGGATGCCCTTTCACCTCTTCGTCGCCGGCATCTCCGCCGCCTCGGTCGGGTCTCGCTGTCGCCTCGCTCGGATCCACCCGAGCATGCTCGCTTGGCTCCCCTTCGAGCGCCTTTGGGCCAACCCCCATGCTCACCTCCTCACTTCGGTGCCGCTTTGGTTCCTTCGTGTTGCACTGCCCGGGAAAGCTGTGGCTTTGGCGTTGTAGCCCCGCCGTCGGCGGAGCTTCGCCTAGCCCACTTCCCGATGGTGGTGCGGCATAGGTACCTGATGCCGCTCCGTCTCTTCATCCCCGGTAAGGTTTTCTCAACTCCATTCTCTACTTCTTTATGCTAGGTTCTATGCCTTGCTCCCTTTAATTTCCGATGATGGTCTCGGTGTGGTTTGGAATTCTAGCAGATATTCTTGTGTTTATGATTTGGTTCGGCTAAGAATTCCATGATTTAGTTAATTGTTCATATGTGGTTAACGTTAATTAATTAGAGTTTATATTTGTGACTCAAATTGATGTGCACATGTTGGTACTAACATTTAGAATTGATGTCTCTATTGGTTCATTTCGTTGCTATGCAAATGAATTCGCTGTTCTTCTATTAGTACAACCAATGGTATAGTTCAGGTGATCGTGATATATATATATATATATATATATATATATATATATCCTTTGTTACCCTTTTATTTGGAAGGTTGTTGACATTCTAATGGAATTAGTGATACTATGACAAAACTACTTTTTCTCTAGAAGTCATTAGATTTGAGGAGTAAGCTCGACTGATTTATTTTGATTCCATGTTATTTACTCTAGTTGGTTATGACGTACAGTTTGCTATGATGCCTTTTTCTAAAACAAATCCGATGTGAACAGATACTAACACTTGATGTTCTTAGACATTGGTATATGGTGTGTGTGTTTACATTTATGAACTAGGATCCTAGTTGAAAGTTATTTGATCAATATTGGTATGCTTTTTCTATATACTAGTTTGTTTAAACTGAGAGAACAGAGGCTCTACGTTTGATCTTAGTCCCTCTCTGTTTTCTACCTGTATGTATACATCTACATCAGTTTATTAACTGAAGAACAGGTATGATGCTTGATTTGGCTTATGTCAATTCTATAATGGCTTTTTATCTGAGAAGGGTTTAGAGAAAGGTATTCTGATAACAACAGGTACCTCATATCAGTTGCCTAATCGTTTACCTATTTTGGCGATGATTGAAGCTGAGGAGGAACTTGAGAAATGATATTACGGATAGAGAATCTGGTAAGAACAGATTACTATATATGTTGCCTTAGGAAAAACCCTGTTATGATCTTTAGCTGAGGTTTTTGTTTGAGAAACTTGTGGTGTTAATTGGTAATAATTATGCACTACCAAGTTATCTACAAAATTCCTATAATGAAAACAGATTCTGAGGGTTCTATTATAATCATGCTAAACTCTTATGCATGTATATGTTGTGATGATCTAAAGGAGGTTTTTACCTTATCTCTAAGTTGGACAATAGCTGGTTTGGCTTCTATCTTCTCTTTGGCTGGTCATTCTTGATCTACTGATGGCTTGCCTTAAGAGCTTGAGGTCTTCTCTCCTTTCTACTCCTCCTTAAGTCTTGATGGCCTTCCTTCTCCTGAGGCTTCCTCTAATGCTTGGCTATGGTTCCTGAGGGCCTTCTCCTCCTAGCGCCTCGCTGTTCTTGATGTCTTTGCCCTTCCTAAGCTTGTTCCCGAGAAGAATGCTACGAAGCTGTAGCTTCTTGGGCTGGTTCTAGTGATGCTGTGGTGCTGGCTGCTGCTATTACTACTATGCTTTAACACTAGATGGCTTGCTATTGTGAGGGCTTTTGTTCCAATTTCTACAGAGCTCACTTATATGGTCCTCTCGTGGTCGTACTGCCACCTCCTGTTGCCCTATTCTTTTACGTGGCTACATTGGTATTTCTCTAGATTACTAGAGGCTTTTACCTAATCTTTTACCTTGGTCGGCTGCTATTGCTATTATTTGGATAACCATAGTGGCTACTTCTACTTATCTTGGTTGGCTGCCTTCCAAGTTAAGGTATTGACTTGGGTCAATTCTTGTGGACTGCCACATGAGTCTTTCGATGGATATGCTGCCTTATGAACCAATTAAATTTGACTTCGGTCAATCATGTGGGCTAGTTGGATAAATATCCTATGGATGGTTGCCTTATCTTCTTGCTTGGTTTATAAAACAATTTCTTTTTCAAAAAAAACTCATGGAGGCAATTAGAATAGGAAAAATAAAATTATTTTAAGTACTTCTCACCTCTTTTATCCCTAATACAATATAGTAGATTAGTCCAATAAGGGTCTTAGTCAAAGGGGCCCTTGGACATTTTTGAAGACAAAAATATTTTTGAAACTAAAAAGTATCTAGGTCCACGTTGGTATTCTTTTGCCCCCGTAGCTAACCCTGTGGGTTTAGGCGAAAATGTGTCGGTGAACCACATATATTTTAAAACAATGTTTTCAAAACCATTTGCCTCCTACAACAATCTGCGGGGTCCCAACGGTCCCGAGTTTATATACTCGGTGACCTCGGACTTAGCAAATATTTCCGAAGCGTTCCTCCCCCAACATCCGGTGTTCCTCTATGATTCAAGTCTGACACTTGAAGATTAGGCATAGTAGTTGATGTATAGGTAGAATGAATTTATTCATGTAATTTTTCTTTTCTTCTTCATTTATCTTGTAACCATGACGTAATCAACATTTGTAATGTTATTCTTAAATTGAATAAAATTTTCACTTTAATTATGTAAACGAGCATGTGCAATTAACACGATGAATGCCATGTATGCGATGAATGCACAACACAATCTCTACCCTCCTACTCTCATCAGCAATGCGACTCGACCAGAATCACTCAACTCAGCAGCGTGAGTTGAGTTCCCTTCCATCTCACATTCTCTTCGATCAGACCTAAAAATTAGGGTTCTCACAGTATGCAAGAGGAGATAATAGCACAAATGCAAGGAGATAAGGGATTTGTTGTCAAAGTTCAAGCCTTTGGCGAGGCTCTACATCTCCATTAAGGAAGCTTGATCCAACGATCAAAGCCGTCCCCAAAATGTGCTCTTCCCTCAAGAGGTTTGCCGATGCGAAGCCTCCCTTCTTGTGGCAGCTCTTCCCCTTGCGGTAGACGAGCTCCTAACCCACACAAACTTAATAGGACTCTTCACACTTCCTATTGAAGGCTCCCAACAATTCCTAACTATCTCGGAGATGCCAAATCTCCAAGAATAATGAATTTTGATCAAGAAGGCTAGAGATGAACTCTTGCTTGATGCTCAAACTAGGGCTCAACCTCTCTCTCTTAAAGGATTCCTCACAAAGATTAGATCTATGGCTTGAGAAATTAGGGCTTGAGGCTTGGGAGAGCAAGAGATGAAGGATTTGAAGCTTTTCTTTAGGGTAAAGAGGCTTGGTGAAATATATAGCTAACCCCTCAAAAACTAGCCTTTGTGCAAAAGGTGGAAAATTCAGACCTTTCGACTTCAATCTGGGAGGTTCCGACATTTGAAAGCAACGGCTATTTTTGATATCCAGGAACAGATCTCAGAACATGTAGGATGTTCTGACTTTTAGCGCACAGCGGACAGAGGCACATGTCGAAGGTTCCGACATGGAACTTGAACCATCCGGGAAAAACGATTACCTTAGCAAGAAAACTCCACAACGAACTTCCAGAGGCTTCGACATGTACTCGGAACTTCCTAGATTTTCAACAAACTTAGAGAGATTTCACATAACAGAAACTCAAATGTTCTGAAAACAAAATCGAACACTCTGAGATTTCAAAGAGCAGCCCATCAAAAAGACTTAAGGTATCAGGGAAACTTCCGGAGGCTCCAACATTAGAACTCATAGGGCTTTAGCGGTTACAGAACCAAAACTCGGACGGTCAGGAAACCAACTTGGATGTTCCAGGATTTCAAATGAGAGTCTAGAGCAGAGTTTCGGAGCATCCAGAAAACTTTTGGTTGCTTCGACTTTGAAGCATGCTGGAATTGAAGACTTCAGAACCTAATCTTGGAGGTTTCGGGAAAATCTTGAAAATTTTTACTTTCAAAAATCCAGACAGATGGAGCAACTCGGAGGCTCAGAGTTCTTTGGTTCTACACACAGAGATGGATCTCGGAAGCTCCAGGATCAATCCTCGAGATTTTGAATTTTTTTCTAAAAATATGTGTAGAAGGGTTTCAAAGACCTCTTTGGATTTTGAAATTGATTTCTGTTTGAGCATTTAGCAAGATACTATCATCAGCTACTTAGTCTCAATCCTCCTTTAATTGTACGGCTTGTCCTAAACTTAATTTGATTCAATGAATCACAAAAGGACTTAGAAAAATGTTCTTAATCTTTAAAATCTTCAAGTCTTCCATCCATTGAAACTTTTTATAGGTCACCAAAACTGGCTAAATCACTCCTTCAACCTGATCACACTTGATGCACACGTTAGTTCCTTAATGGATTTTTCATTAATCACCAAAACTCACTTAGGGGACCTAGATGCACTTTCGATCTCTCCCTTTTTGGTGATTGATGACAACCCAATTAAAGCTTCGGTTTTGGATAATAAAGAGATGCTTTGGATTCTATGATTTAGAATGAGCTCCCCCTAAAGATGTGCATTATTAGATATTTGCGTTGAATACAAATGCACATATTTTTGTTTAAAATGAGAAGAACTCCCCCTAATTCTTAGAGTTTGTGATTATGGCAGAGAGTATTGAAGGAATCATTTGAAAAATCATGGCATATAGAACATGAGAGATTAAGACATCCATAAAATTTACAGCACAAATATAACCACATTGCTTAAAACAATAAAGACACATAAGAATGAGTTTACAAGACACATGCATGAAAATCTCACGAAGAAAAGAGTCTTGTAACTCTGACTACCCACACACGAACCCCGAAAAGCAAGATTGTACATCATTCCCCCCTTTGGCATCAAGACACCAATAGGGAAAAGATGTAGAAACTCAAGATCTATGAGCGGACGACAATGGAGTTGTAGCAGGAGTAGAGATTCGAGCAGCCGTCGGCGAAGTAGGTACAGGTGTGGAAGCGGATTCACAAAGAGGTGAACATTCACTGCTAGGAGATCTAGAGCAAATTGAGGAAGAGATCAGTGTCGAAATATCTGGAGAATACTCTGACCCCCGGCTCGAAAAGCTCCTGATCATCGAAGATCCTCGAACGCATGTGGCTTTGATTGCGTATAAACTTCTTCTGGCGTTGTGTAATGGTCTTCAACCGTGTCTTGGGGTCGGCGATGGCATTGTTTTTCCTATGGAGCATGTCGATGATGATTGCGATGTCTTGCTTGAGCGATGTCAAGGAGTTGAGCGCTTTAGGCCATCGGCAATTATGTTGTCAAGTTTCGCATCATCACAAGCCTTTTGGTGCTTGAACACCCTAGTGCTCTCAGTATAACTCCCTTCACCTTCTTCAGCTACCTTTCTCTTCTTCACCTGTGGGGCAGCTTCCTTTTTTCCTTTTCCTGAGGTGCGGGCTCGGTCTTCTTCAATTCTGGCTTGTAGGGTAAATGGGGAACCTCTGACATGAAAGTCTTCTCTACCATGCTATTGATCAATGTCTAAATGTAGAGGGCGTAGGGAAGAGACCTTGTGTGATTAGCGCTTGCCATCCTCATCACCTAGAACATAAAGTCCGAGAGGAGGAAATATTCCCCTCACACCATATGCATCAAGACATCTTGTTCAAAACTACGGATGAAGATGGCATCTCCTATTTTTGGTGCTATTGTCTGCTTGAAGATCTTGTTTAGTGTCTTGGTGAAGAAGGTCAAATTTTGTTGTTTTACCCAGTTGAAATGATGTGCTAGGCTCATATAGGGGCTCGAGCTATTCGACAAAGAGGCACTTGTTGTTATGGATCACCGGCTTCTCTGACTCGGATCCCTCTAACCCAAGTGACTCAGTGAAATCATCAAAGGAGAAATTGTACTGCTAGCTATGATTCATCCAGTGTGTGATCCGCCCTTCCACTCAACAAAAAGAGTGGTGTAGCGCCAGCTTCTCTGACTCGAATCCCTCTAACCCAAGTGACTCAACGAAATCATCAAAGGAGCAACTCTAGTGCTTTCTATGATTCATCCACACTACTACAAAACACGTCATCCTGGACCCTGCCATCACTGACGGGTAAGAAATATCCGTCAGTGATGAAAACCATTAGTTACGGGTTTTGATGAAAACATCATCACAGACGGGCAAAATAAATACCCGTCAGTGATGTCGAGCATATCACTGACGGGTAATAAAAATACCCGTTCGTGATGTGAATCCCGCCAACTCCGAAATTTCAAAACCCGAAATTTTGTCATCACGGACAGGTCGTTTTCTGACCCGTCAGTGATGCGTGGACTCTTCACTGACGGGTTAAAAAGAGACCCGTCCGTGATGTGAATCCCACCAACTTCAAAATTTCAAAACCCTAAATTTTGTCATCACGGATGGGTCGTTTTCTGACCCGTCAGTAATGTGTGGAACTCATCACTAACGGGTTAAAAAGAGACCCGTCCGTGATGTGAATCCCGCCAACTCCAAAATTTCAAACCCTAAATTTTGTCATCACGGACGGGTAGTATTCTGACCGTTCAGTGATGTGGAACTCATCACTGACGGGTTAAAAAGAGGCCCGTCCGTGATGTGAATCCCGCCACGAAATTTCAAAACCCAAAATTTTAGAATCCCGCGGTGTATATAATTCACCTCAGTGCCCCTCAGTGCAGATCCAGATCCATATTTTTTCCTTCTCCCTTTCACCCTCCTCTTCTTCCTTCCACCCTTCTCCTCCTCCTCCTCTCCTCCTCTCCTTCCTTCCACCCTTCTCTTCCTCTCCTCCTCTCCTCTCATCCTTCCCATCCAAATCGACCACAAGGGAGCATATCCTCCTCACGTCACCATCCCCGTAGGAACATGGTGGAGATTACACAGGAGTTTCAGTTGGATTCGAGATAAGAAAGATCCTCCCGAGTCAATTTTTATATCTTTTTGGGCACTAGTGCCTAAATTTTTTATTTTAAAAATTTTTTCTCGTATTTTTTTGTAGCAGCTCTACTCCCTCACGGTTCGGAATCCATAAAAATTACTGCATTTGGAGCTCGGGAAGAAGTTCAACGGAGGGTCGGAAGAGGCGACGTTTCATTCAGAGGGGCAAAAGTCAGTCTTAGAGGGCGAATTTGGAGGTGAAAAATTGTATAGATCTAAAGATGAGTAGATTTTTTAGATGCGCCTCGTTGATACAGTCATTTTGAGTGGTTGTGGACCCAAAACGGACACCGTATGCAAAAGTTATAGCTGTTTTAGTGAAACCCTACCCGGTAGTGCCCGAGTAGGGCTTTTTTTGCGCCTCTAAAAATGTCATCACTGACGGGTAGAAAAAGTACCCGTCAGTGATGACTTGCATCACTGACGGGTTAAATATTTACCCGTCCGTGATGGTAGAGTCATCACTGACGGGTAATTTTTTTACCCGTCAGTGATGACGTTTTCACCTGCAGTGATGACTCTACCATCACGGACGGGTAAATATTTAACCCGTCAGTGATGACTTTATCAGTGACGGGTAAATTACCCGTCATTGATAATACGAGTCATTAATGACCTTTAGTTGCTGACGGGCCAAAAACCCATCACTGACGTGGGTTTTTGGCCCGTCAGTATTGACATTTTCTGTAGTAGTGCCAGTGTATGATCTGGCCGTTCCGCTCAACAAAACGAGTGGTGTAGTGCTAGCTTCTCTGACTTGGATCCCTCTAACCCAAGTGACTCAGCAAAATCATCAAAGGAGCAACTGTAGTGCTTTCTATGATTCATCCAGTGTATGATCTGGCCGTTCTGCTCAACAAAAAGAGTGGCGTAGCGCTGGCTTCTCCGAATCGGATCCCTCTAACCCAAGTGACTCAGCAAAATCATCAATGGAGCAACTGTAGTGCTTGCTATGATTCATCCAGTGTATGATTTGGCCGTTCCGCTCAACAGAAAGAGTGGCGTAGCACTGGCTTCTTTGCCTCGGATCCCTCTAACCAAGTGACTCAGCAAAATCATCAAGGAGCAACTGTAGTCCTTGCTATGATTCATCCAGTGTATGATCTGACCCTTCCGCTCAGCAAAAAGACTTCCGAACCGCAACAACGGTTTGTGTTTGAGGCTATGGAGGGAGTTTTCCCTTGCCCTTCTTGGCGGGAGTGGCTTTCAGCGGAGCTATTCTCTAGCGGCAGGGAGGAAGTCTGCTAGTTTGCTGCCCACTTGGTGTTGTGACAAATGAGCCACTCCGAAATGACATTGCTGATGAAAGAGTTGATAGAAGTTCTGATTATCAAGGATGGCTCGATGCTAAGAAGAGAAAATGGAAATATATTCGCGAACAAAGAAAACATCGAAAGTAATACACAATCAAATTGTACTCCCACTGTTCAAAAATAGATGACATTTTAAACATTGACACAACCTCCAATACACAGAATCTAAGATAGATTGCGAGCTCATGGGTCAGCCGTAGCTTTTCCGCTGAATATTCTCAAGGTTTATTGAACATAAGTAACTGGATACCTTACCATAGGGTTTTCATACATCTATTTCATCTAACGATCAGAAGATTGAATTATTGCATTAAAATATGATCATAATACTGGTGCACAAGATAAACTTGTTGACCATAGTTCTAGGGTCGCATGTTCATAGCCTGATGAACCAACTACCTTTTTTTCTGAGAAAATGCTAAAGCTTTGTGTTTCCATGCATTGCTAGAACGAAATAGTTACAATTACAAGCCTAAGGATAGCCCACACCCACGATCCCATGCGACATTATGATTGCCCCTTATGGTAGAACATTTGTTAGTCACGCCGCGCCGGCCGATGCCCACATCCGTGCCTCCTTTTTGATGGTGAGTGTCAAATGTTGTGTGTCCAGCTGATCGCCATCGTATAAGAAACAACTTCGAGGGATAATTTAATTTATCTTCCTCTAATTGTGATAGCTGCTAGCAAATCAATCTATTGCTATTTTGCATGGACTCTCTTTACTATGTAAAATATAGAGGGAGGTAGTCTGTACTAGGGAATCAATCAAGAAATAAACTCAAAGGAGATTAGGCTCCAGCCCTAAAGTTATTGCCCTAGGACGCCTGCACTGCCATCATGGCACCTCAGAAACTTAAGGTTATACAACCTTGCCCCGGAACCCACCACGATTACTACCTGCGAAACATTGAACGTGGCATTCGGCTTGTAATTTCATCTGCTGAGGCTAGGCCATAATGGCCTAAGCAGCCCCATTGGCCATCCGATCTAGCTAGTGCCTATGAGATCAGGACATAGCATAAAGTAGTTGAACCTTTAATGCGGTGCTGTATATGATAGGTGAACCAGGTTCCAGTGTTCCAGATGTCATTGAAAATAATGTCTTACAAATATTGTTTCAAGCAGTGGACCATCCATGTCTGTGTTGTAGGGATTAGATAGAGACCTTATGTTATTTGAGCTAATCTATTTTGCTTCTCTTATGCCCGAGCTATGAATGCAGTGGAGACTAAACCAAGTAAACTAAATAGCGATGGAGAAATCGATGCTCATGTCTTCTTCTTCTATCAGGTTGGGTGCTGCAGCCTCTTCTGATGGTCCCACTAAGGATTTGTTTTCTGCAAGGAATGTCAGTCAGTTACAAGGCAATGGCAGGAACCGAGCTACATTTTTCCAGAAACAAGAATTGTCCCTCTTTAGATCACGTTGGCAGGCGTGTACACTAGTAAAGAACTAGTCTTTTAAGACCCCTCATCGCACACGATTGACCGAAACCCGTCACAAATGTAAACATCGTAGACGGTTAACATTTCAGGCCCGTGTGTGATGTGCCACGGCAAACTGGGCCGGTGCCAGCGACCGCTCCTCCCCCTTGCAGCAGCGCTGGCACCGGTGGAGGCCGCCGTTTTCCATCGCGTTTGTGACACTGCGCTGCACTGCACAAGACACTTCTTTTGGAAAGAGTGTCTTGTGCAGTGTAAATACAATATCACAATGGTGACGACGCTCTATTGCGGTTACACTGCACAAGAAAACTACGTGACGTATCAGACGCCTTCCTCTAGGTATTACCTTCCGAATCTCCGTACTTTGTTATACGCTGATTATACCGTGCTAAATTGTGAATTGTTACTGACATGATTGTGTGCTTCGATCAGAGGTCAGGATGAAGCCCGAGTCTAAGAGGAGGTCCAGGCACAGATGTCGCATTCTAATGCGTCATCACATTCTAATGAGTCCATTTCTGGTCAGTGTGTAAACACTCTAGCTAGCACTACCCATGAACGAAGCTCTAGATAGTTCGTTTTCATATGAAACTGAGATGTGCAAAATTCTTTAGCAACTTGTGCGACGTCGAATGTGTTGTACATATATATATGGTTGAGATGTGGACTTGTCAAATTTGAGATGTCGAATTGAGATGCAGAAAATTCATTAATTTGTGTTGTGGATGCTTGTGATATATATTGTCCTGTGCATGTGGGGATGTTATTCTGCTTTTCAGAGGTAGCGAAATGAACTGATGAAGCCAGGAAACATGCACATCACAGACGGGTCACATTTCAGGCCCGTGTGCGATGTGCCCCACATCGCACACTGTTATTTCAAAGATACCGTGGCACATCGCACACGGTTAAATCATGGGAACCGTGTGCGATGTGGAGCCACATCGCACACGCTTTTTTCAGGCGACCGCGTGTGATATGACGTTCTGGAAATTCTTAAACTTTTTCATAAGTAGCCTCCATCAGTGACGGATTTTGTTTGATGACTGTGCGATGTCGCAAGTATCGGTGACAGTTAATTTTGATAACCCGTGTATCAGTACCGAGCTCGACCTAAATGCTCCAGTTTGAGCGCGCGGGAACAGTGCCTTGTTGTAAGGGCGGGAGGGGTGGCGCATGGCGGCTAATTGGAGTGGCGGCGGGCGGCAGCTGCGGCGGTGGAGGCAGTGGCGGGCCGGGGCCGGGGCGGCTGTATGTGAGCTCTGCTAACAAAGACAGAGTACGCGTATAATCCGCACATCAAGTCGTCCTTCGGTTAATTTTTATGTCGGATATTCTGCATGCAGTGCTAGCAAAATCATGCCATGTAGTTTTTCTGTTGTTTGAAATCCTGTAGATGGATCGAGGTTGGATGTCCGAGAGTCGTACAAGTCGAGCATATATCAGTGGCGTCATTGGTTTCATGAAAGTCGCCGAGGCAGACATGAGGAACAAGGGGGAACTGCTGATTTTCTGTCCATGTGTTGAATGTGAAAACTCTAGACTGTGGGAGGACCCAAAAGTGATCGAAGAACATTTGTTTCGGAGGGGTTTCAAGACGGGATATACATGTTGGACCAAGGACGGTGAAGAGCCGGTCATACACGTAGAAAACGAAGATGGTGATCATCATATGCCAGACCCATATGATGGGCAGCCAGATGGCGACGATTGCGATTCCGATGGTGATGATACTGCTATTCCAAATCTGCAACAAATGATTCATGATTTCGAGAGCAACCATGATGATGCATAATACAGGGAATTCATGGGCTTGATGGAAGACGCCGAGAGACCATTGTATCCAAACTGCAAGGCAAAGCACTCTAAGTTGTCAGCGACACTTGACCTCTTAAAATTGAAGGCAGCAAGCGGATGGTCGGACATGAGCTTCACAAAGATGTTAGATCTTTTTGCAGACATGCTTCTAGATGAAAATAAGTTGCCAAAAAACATCTACGAAGCCAAGAAGGTGATTTGCCCCATGGGACTAGAAGTACAGAAGATACACGCATGTAAGAATGACTGTATGCTTTATCGCAATGAGTACAAAGATTTGCGTTCATGTCCGATATGCAAAGCTCCACGATACAAGCGTAAGTTTGCAAAGGACAAAGGCAAGGCCGATGATGAGATCAAGACGGGAGTCCCTAATAAGGTTGTGTGGTACTTGCCTGTAATTCCTCGGTTGAAGCGTTTGTTTGCAAACCCGAAGGAAGCAAAGCTGATGCGTTGGCATGCGGAGGGACGTAAGAATGATAGAAAGATGAGACACCCGGCTGTTGCTGCCCAGTGGAGAAGAATCGATGCGAAGTACCCAACCTTCGGCGATGACCCAAGGAATGTAAGATTCGCAATGAGTACAGATGGAATGAATCCATTTGGTAGCACGAGCAGCAGACACAGCACTTGGCCTGTGCTTCTGTGTATGTACAACCTTCCTCCTTGGCTGTGCATGAAGAAGAAGTACATCATGATGTCGATGCTTATCCAAGGGTCAAAGCAACCTGACAATGACATCGACGTTTACTTCAGGCTGCTGGTGGAAGAACTACAAACATTGTGGAAAGAGAAAGGGGTAAGAGCATGGGATGCGTACAGGAAGGAGTCATTCGATCTCCGTGCACTGTTACTCCTTACCATCCAGGATTATCCAGCACTTGCTAATGCTTCGAGGCAGAGTACAAAGGGAGCCAAAGCATGTGTCACATGCATAGATGATACCGTGAGTGTCTAGCTTCTGTTCTCGCGCAAAACCGTATACATGCGTCATTGGAGGTTCTTGAGAAGAAATCACCCTTACCGTAATATGAAAGAACAATTTGACGGTAATACAGAAAGAGGCGCGAAACCAAGGCCTTTTACTGACGAAGAAGTCAGTGAGATGGTAAAGGAACCAAGGCCTTTTACTGACGAAGAAGTCAGTGAGATGGTAAAGGATGTGAATGTCGTGCTTGGCAAGGGACATAAACGCCCCCGTGAGAAGAGCATGTGGAAGAAGAAATCAGTTTTCTGGGACTTACCTTATTGGAAGGACGTAGATGTACGTCACTGCATCGATGTCATGCACGTCGAGAAGAACGTGTTTGACAGCGTTCTTGGTACGTTACTGAACATGAAAGACAAACGAAGGATGGCATCAAGTCACGAATGGATATGGTCCATTTGGGCATCAGAACAGAGTTAGCTCCAGTAAAGAAAGATAAGGGCCAGACGTATCTCCCACCTGCCTGCTACACTTTATCCAAGAAGGAAATAGTAGAGTTCTTGGGCTTCTTGTATAGTGTCAAAGTCCCCTCTCGTCATTGCGCAAACATCAGGAGTCTTGTTTCAATGGAAGACAAGAAACTAATTGGCATGAAGTCACACGATTGCCATGTAATGATGACACAGATGCTCCCGGTGGCAATCAGAAATATTCTGCCCACAAAAGTTCGAGAGGCGATCATGAGGCTTTGTGATTTCTTCAACTCGATATCTCAGAAGGTCATGGATCCCGATACACTGGATGATCTGCAAGAGGAGGTTGTGAAGACTCTATGCCAGCTTGAGATGTTCTTCCCGCCCTCGTTCTTCGATGTCATGGTTCATCTCGTTACACACCTTGTGTACGAGATAAAGATGTGCGGGCCTGTGTTCCTACGCAGCATGTATCCGTTCGAGCGGTTCATGGGAATACTCAAGCACTATGTTCGGAATCGGTATCGGCCCGAGGCCAGTATCGTAGAAGGATATACCTCGGAGGAGGTCGTTGAGTTTTGCACCGATTACATGCACAACTCACAGCCTATTGGTGTGCCCAGGTCTCGCCATGAGGGAAGGCTATCTGAAAAAGGCACTGTTGGAAAAGAAGTTAGCTAGAAGGATACTCATCTATTTGACATTGCACATTTTACGGTCTTGCAGCACATGACAATAGTTTCCCCTTATATAGAAGAACACGTGAACAAGCTACGGCAAGAGTTCCCAAAATTGCCATATAGTTGGATCTTGAACAAGCACAACAAGACATTCAGCCAATGGTTGCAGAACCGTATCGTAGACGGGCCGACAGATGACACGCTAACATGGTTGGCCAAAGGGCCAGCATTTACAGTTCATAGTTGGCAAGCGTACGACATGAATGGGTACACGTTCTACACGAAGGATCGAGATGAGAAGACCACATTGCAGAATAGCTCTGTCCGAGTAGAAGCCATAGATATAGATGGACATAAGGAATTTTACTATGGGATCATAGAGGAGATTTGGGAGCTTGACTACGTCACATTTTGGATTCCATTGTTCAAGTGCAAATGGGTCGATCTCAGACATGTCAAAGTCGACAACTACGGCTCGACTTATGTCAACCTCAGCAAACTGGGATATATAAATGAACCCTTCATTTTAGCCTCCCAAGCTACCCAAATTTTCTATGTGAAAGACCTCGCACATAAGAACTGCCATGTAGTGATGTATGGAAAAAGGAGGATCGTAGGAGTTGAGAATGTTGTCGACGAGGATGAATACAATCAGTTCGATGACTTGCCACCTATTGGAGAACACATAAGAATCGACGAGCAAGACCAAGGGGAAACTTGCTACTACCTACGCCAAGATCATTCCGATGGGCTAGTATACAAAGGAAATCATGTAGTGGATTCATGATTTATTTTGAATCTGATACTCATTTTGAATATGTTATCAGTTGAAGTTAGCAAATTATGTTTCAAAAAGTCATCGCAGAATTTTTGAATCTGATACTCATTTTGAATATGCAATCGGTTGAAGTTAGTAAATTATCTTGTGGAGTCATCGCAGCATTTTGATTCTGATATTCATTTCGAATACGTACGTAATCGGTTACAGGAGTCACATCGCACATGGTGAACACCACAAGCCCGTGTGCGATGTGAATACATCGCAAACGGTGAACTCCTATAGCCCGTGTGCGACGTGACCTACATCACACACGGTGAATACCTTAAGGCCGTGTGCGACGTGGTCTGGGTCACATCGCACACGGTCAGAAGCTGGAGCCCGTATGCGATGTGCCCCACATCACACACGGGTAGAGCGTCTGACCATGTGCTATGTGATTTGCAACTAGAAACTAGACATTTCGAATGCAGATTATCAAGACATTTCGAACACAGATTAACAAGACATTTCCAACACAGATTAACAAGACATTTCCAACATCGATTAACAAGATATTTCCAACACCGATTAACAAGACATTTCGAACACAGATTAACAAGATATTTTCAACACCGATTAACAAGACATTACATAACAAAAGGCCTCTTCCGGTTGTTGTGAAGAGGAAACATTACGTTGCATAACAAAAGCCTAGTATACACATGATGTACTAGGGAAACAAAAGCCTAACAAAAGCAAAGGGAAATAAAAACTATCTAAATCGACTCCAGCGGCAGATCTTCATCCACAGGGTCAGGCGTCAGAGCGGCGACATTAGCAACTATGTAGAAGCTCACCATCTCGGCACCCCCACCGGAAGCACTTCGCGTGGAGGCGCTGGACGATTTTTTTGTTCCTGCAGCGGAGGAGGATACGCCCTGGCTGGTGGTGAGCTTCGAGGAGAAATCTGAGGTGCCGCGGAAACTTCTTTTTCAGGATACACCGGACGGCGTACGCACCGAAGTAATTGACGGGGTCGGCATTGTACGCACAGAGAAGGGTGTCGTTGGTGGGTCCAAACTCGACCAACTCCAGTGCCCTGGCAGTGGCGCGGGAGATATCCATGGTCATCTGCACGCGGTCCTCACGGATGGGCGACTCCTCGCGCTTCCGCTTCACCGAAGAGCTTCTTGCAGCGGCCATTGTGAACAAGAAGATCGAGGAGGTGGCTAGAGGTGGCATTTGGAGGAATGAAGAACGGAGCAGGAGGCGCGGCTTATAGGAATGAAGATGGGAAACCAAAGAGGTGGCGATTTATATGGGCGACTCTTCGTGCTGCGGGCCGCGATCACATCGCACACGGTTGAGTCGACCAAAACCCGTGTGCGATGTGGGTCACATCGCACACGGGTATATAAATCTGCTCGTGTGCGATGTGACTCACATCGCACACAGGTATCCAAATCTGCCCGTGTGTGATGTGATCCACATCGCACACAGACATTACCGGTTACCCGTATGCGAGCACTTCGCAAACGGTTAAGAGTAAGGACCCATGTGCGATGTGGGTCACATCGCACACGGGCATTGGTACGTGACCGTGTGGGATGGCAGGCCCGGGCATAACTAGTAACTAGGTCATCCCGTCCCTTCACCAAAACATTTCGGCTTCACGCGCGCGCCGCCTCGCCGGATTTTCCGTCACCTCCGGCTCCCCGAGCGCCGCCTCGACATCTCCGGTCGCCGCCTCCCTGTCGCCGAGTCCCCGAGCGCCGCCTCCCTGTTCCCGACCACCTCAGCATCTCCGATTGCCACCTGTCCCCGACACGCTCCCCGACAAGTTAGGGTTCTCCGTGTCCTCACAACGAGTAGCAAGTTAGGGCTATATCAATGCGTATGTTCCAGTGCTGCTTGTTAATATTTGCGTGCAGAGGATTATTTGTGCCCGCAGTACCTTTACTTCTTGTTATTTCTGCTATTATCATCCTGTTGATTAGTTATGACGTCCGGTAATGAATCGCCGGACTTTTCTACGAAAGAGATCGAAGAGAACTCATCATCACAGCTGGAAGGGACCAGCACTGATCAAGCAGAAACCCTATCAGTTGTGAAGAAAGAAAGAGGAATCAGAAAACCAAGTAAAAAGCCCCAAGGAGTATGGCAAGTGGAGGCCATCGACGACAGAACCGGGGCTCCTACCGAACCAGAGAAAACGGAGAGGAAGTTTCGAATCATGTGCGGGGCGGTGGTAAGGGAAAGGGTCCCCATTCACTTCGAGGATTGGACAAAGGTAAGTAAGGACTTGCGCGAGGCCATAGTGCTGGAGATAATGCAACACTTCAGGGTGCCGGAGCAATGGAAAACGCAGGTGAAAGAATGTGCCCTCTCGAAGGCAAAGGATGCTTTTCGGAATTTTAAGTACGTGTTGCACAAAAAGTTTATGAAGCAGAATAAGGATCCCTTCGAAAAGTATCCACACATTCTACCCGAGTAGTGGGTCAGATTTGTGGAGATGCGGCAAACGCCCGAATTTGAAGCCAAGAGTGAGGTAGGCAGGGCTCTAATTGCGAAGAACAATCCTCCCATAGAATGGGGGTCAAAGGATACTATGGGAAGCGGAAGATTTGGGACAGGGAGGACGAGAACCGACGCCTTTGGGGAGGTGATGTGTCTTTTCCTGATGTTGCGGCAGATCGGGCAAGAGACTTCCTGAGAGCGAGGTCTACTACCGATTCCTCAGGTCAGGTTGTGTTACCCAACCCAGCAGACCAGGAAGTGTACCTCATTCAGTCATCGGTCTATATTTACGACAATGCTTACGTACCTACTAATTATAGGTTTTTATTTGCAGAGAGAGCTAAGCGTCCAGGCATCGCAAGGCTCGTTTCAGCCTCAAGGGTGCAATGACATTCTCACGGCCGCTTTGGGAACCAAGGAGCCCTCGAGTCGTTGTAGGGCGATCGGGACCAATGTCGCCCGTAGGAAGGCCTTCCCTCAAGACGCGGAGGAGATGCGTGCAAGAAAAAGGGCGAGAGCGGAGCAGAAAAAAGAACAGATGAAACAAGAGCTGCTCGTCCAAATTGCGGGCATGATGGAGGAAAGGCTTGCAAAAGAAAGAGCTGTGTGGGAGGAGACGTACAGATCACAAACGGTTGAAGCTGCTGCACACCCAAGCCCCGGTGCACGCAGGAGTAGCTGTGCATCATCTCCCGATGGGGTTGAAGGCCATGAGGAAATAGCCAAGTCTCCTATCGATGACATCACGGGGCCGACGAAGTGCAAGCTACAAGTGCCAACAGTGCACATGGCTTTTCCGTTGGTGGCAGCTAGCGGGTTGATTCATCCACCGGCTGAGGGAGCTACCGTGCACAGTGTACCGATACAGCCAGGGTTCGCGAGGTGCACCGTCGATAAAGTCGAGCCTGGCTTCCAGAGCCTCCCACTATTCCATGTAAGTCAGGATGCCAAACTCCAGACCTTGGGACAGGCGGAGATGTCCTTCGTCCAGTGGCCGAAGAAGGACATAGTCCTTGTGCCCTTCACATTGGCACCGCCTCCTGCTTCCCCACCATTGCCTACTGAATCTGAGCCACTCTTCACAGCACATCCTGTCATGAGCACGCAGTCTGAGCCGCCTTCGTGCCCACTAGCTCAAGAGTCACCCAAGCAAGGGCCGGTGCTTCCGACACCACAAAATCTTGACTTACCACCACTGCCCCCACCAGTGAAGACTAAAAGTACGAGATCAGCGCCGCTGAAGGGCACGAGCAAGGGACAGGGCAAGGCAAAGGGCCAGGGCAAGGGCAAGGGCCAGGGCAAGGCCAAGGAGCTGGGGATGACGGACGAAGAATTGAACCGATTGTTCCCCCCAGCAGAGCTCGCACGCAAGTATGTCAAAGGAGAGCCATTGCTACTCCCCAAAGACCTGGCGGCGGCATGTACATTTTGCAGAATGCTACATGACCACTATATGAAACTATGTAAAGCCGGTGAGTCGAGCATTCCGGTGTGGTTCAAGAAGGAGCATTTCCTTCATGATTTAGATAATTGTTGCACGGTGGGCTTCGAGGACTTGTTTCTCCTCTTCAATCTGGGTGACCTCGATGCCTCCCTCATGAGATGCTTCACATTGTAAGTATTTTATAAGGAATTCCACATTCTAGCAACTCTCTTTTGTTTCATAAATGATAACTCCTTTCTTTCGTATGCTTAGGCACATGATCACCGAATGCAAGGCTCGGAAACAACCGGTGGGTTTCTTGGACCCACAGTTGGTCTCGAAGCAATAAATCGAAGGGAATAAGGAAAGGGTCTTTAATTATGTTGTCCACCCGTTGACGGCTCAACAGAACAAAGAGTTCATTCTCCTTCCATACAACCAGAAGTATGTTTGTTTTTATACATTAGCTGTACCTCCATTGTCATCGTTCCACACGGGTTGTGATATCTTTTTTTGCAGCGACCATTGGATCTTAATTATCATCGTACCTAAATGGAGCAAAGCCGTCCACCTTGATTCCCTCCAAGCGGCACATTACGACTACTCGGCGGTAAGGGAATTCTTGGATAGTGCTTTCGCCGAGTACGTCAAGTGTGGAGGGAGGTGCTCACCAAAGGGAGACCCGGCGGGCTTGCAACACGGAGAGGACGACTTGGTAGAGGTAACAATTGGTACAACATTCCTCCTAAGTGCTAAGTAATGCTAATTGATGCCTTAATTGATGCCGTAATTCCTCAACAACTTTTCAGTGTAACCAACAGCCAGAAGGAACCAACCTTTGTGCATTTTACGTTTGTAAGCAAATGATGAGGGTTGTTCCGAGTTCGAAGACAAAAGGCACTGCTGGCCTCTCTACGGTTAGTACTATCTATGAGACTCAAGATTTTACTTTTTACCTATATGCACCTAAATCTGAATTTAATTACTTCGTGTAGATTTTGAGTTCGATGGAGAAAGAATCGTTGAGTGAAGCCGATATTGTCGAAGTTAGAGGACAGTTTGCCCACTTCTTCGTCACGCAAGTCATACCGGAAAAGGGACAATTCAGATCACCTTGATTGTGAGGTATTGATTTTCTTTCTGTTGACTGTCAACCTTGTCAGATCCAAACTTCTACGAATGTTCGCTATGAATGGGTAAACTCATATTCAATTGATTCAATTTGCTTATATATGTCGGCTGTGAAATCTATGTGATCTCTGTTTTATTTGTGTTTGGATCAAATCCGTGTATTTGCCTGATTGATGAAATCTGTGTATATATGTGGCTGATCAATGAATTCTGTGAATGTGGCCGATGAATTTTGTGAAATGATATTGTTGCCTGAGATTTCCCGTTGTTGTTACTGTTGCATTCCCGGCATCACACACGGCTCGGCGGCCCGAATCGTGGGCGATGTGCGCGTCAATGCACACGGTCCGGAGTAGCTGGCTGTGTGTGATGTGGTTCATCATTGCACACGGGCCCAAACTTCCGGCCGTGTGTGATGTGGAGCAGTCATCGCCCACGTTTCAGACCGTATAACCGTGTGCGATGTGGCCAAATATCGCACACGATTCTCATACTATCACCGTGTGCGATGTGCCTAATAATCGCACACGGGCCGAATTCTTTACCGTGTGCGATGAAGTGACTCATCGCACACGGTTGTTTCACATTTACCGTGTGCGATGTGGCTACTTATCGCACACGGGGCTACCTTAAAAGCCGTATGCGATATGCGTATCATCGCATCCGGCGATGGACCCGTGTGCGATGTGCCACCCATATCGCTGTATGCGATGAGCTTTTTTAACCGTGTGTGATGAGCTTTCTGTGGTAGTGGTAACTTCTCTTATTCTATTATGTTCTGTAGTATTTACGTCATGCCATTATCAACTATTACCTTCTTTAATTAATGTCTTTATTTATATTGCTGCTTGACGAGTCCATATATACTTTCCACATCAGATAATCCAGCTTTCTTCAAGTACATTGCCTGGCCGCTTTTTTGCATGGGTTGTTGCTGATGGGGTCATGTTCAAGATTCCTATCAATGTACCTAGAGTTTTTTACCTAAACTCAAAAGCTCCTGTCACAGACGAGTTTCCAGGAAGGCGTGTAAAAAAGATTCTTCCTCATGGAAGACCATGTTTCAATCTCATTGAGGTGAAAACTGTGAACATTAGCTGCAAAGTAACTAGAGGTGTAATTTCTTTTCTAACATAACATACTAATGGCTATGGCATTCAGGTTGTAACTAGTGAAGAACAGTTCAGGGCTGAGGGAAAAAAACTTGCTGCTCATCTTGCAGAGCCAGATGTTGAAGTGAGTATTTGCTAACTTGTGCATGTGGGATATAATTTTGTATGGTTTTTTCTTTTATTTCCCTTATAACCTTGGAATTGCATCTAGGGAGTATATGAGACAAGAATTCCACTGGAGCTCAATGCTATTCTCCAAATTGGTTGTGTCTGCAAAAAAAGGAAATATCCAAGAGGGATGGGATCTTGCTGAGTTGCAAATGAAAACAACTGAAGAGTGCTCATACCTGGAACAAACAATTTCATTTTTCTATCTATTTTTTTTTGAAACGGAGGCAAAAGATTTGCCTCATTCATTAATTAAGGAGAGTTTACAGAGTTAAAATTCAACAGCAGATACACACACCGCCAATCCAGGAAAACAACAAAGGTTTCACTCTCGCGGCATTAAGTTACTCAATTTCGTCGCCCCCGCGGTAACCCAAAGTTTTGCCTCCTCCTTGATGAGCTGAAGGATATAGTGTGGTGGTGTCGATTTCTTTGGGAAGACGCGGGCATTCCTTTCATTCCAAATGGTCCAACTCACAAGCATGGTCAGGGAGGCCATCGCCTTGCGGTTAATGACAGTGGAGGCCGACATGTTCGTCCACCAAGATTTTATACTTCTCTCGCCAGCCCAACTAGACAAATCCAAGGACTCCAACCCTAGCCAAGTCTTGATCATCCTCCACACCCTCAAAGTGAAGCGGCAACCAAAAAACAGGTGAGCGCTCGTCTCGTTTGCCCTTTTACAAAGCGGACAAAGGCCACAGTTTTCCCATCCACGCCTAGCCAGTCGATCCGCAGTCCAAATCCTATTTTGAATGGCAAGCCAGGCAAAGAATTTGACCTTTGGGGGGGCCCAAGTTTTCCAGACGGTCTTGTTCATGGAGGTGAGCGTAGCACCGAGGAATTGGGCCTTGTATGCCGATGACGCAGAGTAGGAACCGTCTGCCGAGAGCTTCCATGAGATGTCATCCTCCACCTCATTGTTGAGTTGGACCTGCGAGATCATGGTCCAAAGCTCAATATACTCGGCGATGTGCGCCATGGAGAAGTCACCCATCAATTTAATCTACCTAATCCAAGCATCATCAGCAAAGGCTTGAGAGACAGTCCACTTTTTCCTTTTGGAGGCCACAAAGATAAGAGGGGCGATGACCTTCGGCTTTCTACCATGTAACCAAGGCGAGTCCCAGAAGGGCGCCTTGGCCCCGTTGCCAATGGTGATATTAGTGCAGGCGTAGAAGAGCTCCATGTCCATGTCATTGCAAGGGTTCCCCAACCCAACCCACAATTTGGATGGGTCCTTCCACTCAATCCCACGGCCATCGCAGACGCAATGCTCTAGCGAATTTCTCAAGGTGAGGGACCCCGAGGCCCCCAAGGTGGGTGGGGCGGCAGACAGTCTCCCACAGGTAGGCCTGACGATACCTATGATAAGACCTACAATGGTGATCCACGTTGATTTCAGTGCTTGATTATCAATTTTATATTGTGCTTGATGAAAACATTATGATACCATTATCCTCACTATAGTTAAAGATATTTTTTCATGAGCCATTACCATTTATTTATATTCTTCACTCATTAATATACTTTACCTTGAGTGATTAGTTACAGCCATTATTCAGGAGAAGTTCATTCATTCAAGCACTTATATTACCGAGTCTAATGCTACTTCTGTACGCATGATCTCCTTTCCAGGACTGAAGGATTGTTTCTCCTGAAAGTTTTTTTCGTGACCATTAAACCTATCTTTGCACTCTTAAATATATGGTAGGATGAGCATTAGTGCCTTCTACCTTTAATTTACCAACCAATACTAATAACCTTGACTGTACTGATATTTTGGATAACTTACAACCTGAATACTCAATCTTGTTTTCATGCGCAAACCATTGTACTCTTGTTAAGATATATGCTGGTTTTAATTTGAGCTGATCTCTGGATTCTCTTATTTCCAGCTTGTCCGAAGGAAGGGCTGTATGTGTCACGTACTTCCCCTACATCTTTCAGAATACATGCAGTGGTTGTCAATCCTTTCCGTAACAAAGAACTATCTCCGGCATTTCTTGAAAAGCAATTTTTCGAGATGCTTGCCAAACTCCTGGTTCCTTGCACGAAAATCTCACTTTCCATGTATGAGTGACAAAATGATATGTAAAATGTAAATTTACCCTTGCTGTTTAGCATGCTAACTTTGATTCTTTGGTTCTCTCTATTATGTGGATTACCGCCACACATCAACTGATGCAGGCAGCAAATATGTGCAAAGAATGTTACTTGAGTACAGGCATGCCATTTTTTTGTTCATTTCAAGCATCAATCATATTGTATTGGTTCTTCTTTTCTGTCAATTGTATGAACTTATTGAATTGCTTTAGTAATCTGTCGCACTAAATTTCCGTAAAAAAAATAAAATCTGTGGCACTAACAAGTATGAGAATGCAAATATGCAAATTTTGTACCCTGATTTTGGTAAATATGCAAATTTTGTACCCTGGTTTTGGTGGCAATAGATTGATTACTGGTACTGGGCAATCGTGTTTAAGAAAACTATCTGAAGTAAAAATAATTCACACAAAAATCTGAATTTAATATTCTATTTTTTGAAAATATAATTTTTCTAGCAAAACTGAGATGCATAATATCATCCAAAATAAATATATACATCAAGAAAGGAGTACAGTTCTTATATTGGTCATATGGTATTAAATTTAAAAATATTTCTCTACCAGTTAGGCGGTTGGCAATATGAAACTAGCCAAGAATCGACTATTGTCTCAGATATTTTCTTATGACAAACTATATGAAATATTTTGTAGACAACAACATCCTGGACCTGTCATAGGCATCATAGAATGCCCTAAACTCCAAGTTATAAAGGAAGCGGTACGTGCACTTGACGATCTCTCGTGTGTAACCATTCCTTGCAATGCACGGGACAACAACTATCAGGTAGGTACTTAACAGGGCACAGGTGGTTACATTTTCTTCATTTTTGTTTTTTCCTCTTGTTGATTTGCTTACTCGATCTGTCCAGGCTCTTGGTTGGCAAGCGACAGCTGGTCAAACAAGCATGCAGCGTTGTGCTGCATCAACCCAATGGTTCAATGAAAGAATTTCACTTGCTAGATATGCGCATGTAAGAGTTCTCTACTGTGCATTCTAGTGAATTATTTTAGTTCATATGAAAATGATTTGAACATCAATGCTTATTGTAACAGGTGCCATTGGGAAACTTTGAACTTGATTGGCTTCTTTTTACTGCTGATGTGTTCTTTTCAAGGGCATTGCGTGATCAACAGCAGGTTTGTTCTATGTTGAGTTGATGCAATTAGGCTGTATTTTGTCTAAATGAGTTAAATCACACATCTTCTATTCCTTGTGGTGAGCCTCGTTGATGTTATATCTCCTTTGTGTACCACAAGATTTCCAGCATAGTAAATGATATGTCGCTTTCTAGTAAAGCTATGCATATTAGTCAGCTTCATCATAGTCAAAATTATTCCTTGCTTTTCATTTCGTTTGAGATAATGTCAGTGGCATAGCTTTTGCCCATGGAAGAGAAAACAATCAGGAACTGGCTGGTAAACATGTGTCGTTACATTTCCTTAGGGAACGGTTTGGTTTTCTAACTGAACCAGGAATCCACTGAATTATTCCGAGGCACTGCCAATTTGAAGCAATTCTGTTTAGTCAACAAGCATATTATTTCAATATTTGTAATTTGAAAAGGCCAAACCAAAACTAAAAACCCAGTGACTTGACCATTTTTGCAAGGAACCAACTGGTTTCCGGTCAAGTCCATCTTGAATCGGGGAAAGCCTTCCCACTTCAGAACCACCAAGTAAATGGTAAGAAACTGGCATTACTTTTCAGAAGGAATAAGTACATTGTCACCCCCGAATTATCGCAAAGTCCAGATAACCCTCTCGACTATAAAACCGGTTATTTAACAAAAAAAACTTTTAAAACCCGATCAAAATACACCCTGAGGTGGTCTCAAAGAGTGGCTTTGCTTATGTGGATCCAAATCTGCGTGATTTTGCCACTTATTTGCCACATCACTTGATTGCTAAATGTGGATATGATTTAGAAATAAAAAAGTTATTTTTTCCCTCTCATCATGATCTTCTCCACAACCAGGCCACACCTGCCTCATCGTCGGCTCAAGGCTGTTCTGGTTACATTTTCTAGAACCGATCTGCTGTCAGCTCTCTCTGCGCCGACATCAGCGGTAGGGTATGTGGACAATGCAGCTGGTTCCGCTGCCACTGAGGTAATTGATTGATAGCCCCATCTTTGATTACCTCCGGCCAGCGTGCATGTAATAAGAACAATTTGGAATATTTATGTTGGTTAGGCAGGCAACGACCGAGCACGAGATGAGGAGTTGGCGAGAACGAGGCTGAGCGTTTGAGCCAGGCAGTGTCGGATCTAGTCATCTCCTTGCTCCAGCAGCTCCAGCATCTCCGGGAACCCTGCACAGCAAGCATTACAGGTGGACGCAGCCATGGCCGCGCGGTGCGACATCCATGTCCTACGTGCTTCGGCAGGGAGGCAGTGATGGAAGTGGAGAGAACAAGGTTGTGCAGAGGTCAGTGGAGGCGAGGCAGCCAAGCTTGACAAGCCACAGGCTTCTGCACAGAGCGGCGAGGAGGTCTTGCATTTTTTTCTCGAACACGCATCAAAATGCGTGTAATTTGTATTAGAAGAAGTTCGTCGAAATGGCGCAGAAGCTACACAACCACCACAGCTTGTTTGGTTGGAGGGAATTAAAGGAAGAGAATGGAAGTTTAGGAGGTAATGATTGGTAAATCACTTGTTTGGTTGGTGGACATGTGGAATTTAGGTGAGATGAGGATTGGGAGTTTAAGGCTTCAACTCTCATAATTTAAAGAGAGTTTCTCCAGTACTTGGAAAGTACTTCAGCCGTTCATTATATAGGCATCCAACGGCAGCAATCGCGCGGTACCGTCTCCTTATCCTGAGCGAACGTACGCAGGTACCAAGTGACTAAGGGTAACACAGTAAATTCTGCCTACTCCTACACACTCATCTGCGCCGCCTACTTCATGTTCTAGGCTGAGTCCTCCACCGGCCCACCATCACCTCCGTACTCTGCGTCATCCAGATGTGTTCTCTCTCTCTCTCCCCCCTCTCTCTCTATTGTAGTTCCATTTTCTTGCTGCATATTGTTCGTGATTTCTCACGTGAAATGCTTTGGAGGAGAAGATTAGGGTGGGATTAGGATCTCAGCTGGCGATGTATTGAGGATTTTTCGTTGGAGCTCGTGGGACGGGATTGTAAATTGGATTGTAAATTTACTGGAATCGGATCTTAGCAAGCGATGTACCATTCAGTTCTGGAGCTACTTGGGATTATCCTTTGATTCCTTTCGTTTTCCTTTTTCCCTTCCTGAGTTTTATTTAAGGTTTCCTTACTGATTTGTGAGTGGCGTGGGCAAGAATGAACTAATTCACCTTCGGGATGAGTGTTGGCAGGTTCCGGGAACTCATTTAGCAAGATTGCTTAGTTCAAAAGTATGCTAACTAATCTCTGTATAGATGCCAAGCATGAGCCTTTAATTGGAGATGCGACGACTTGATGCGCCTAATCGGAGACGAAGAGCGCTGAGCCTCCAGCATGCTCACGCCGTCGTCGAGGAGGTCGAAGCTAGGGGTCGGGTCCTGTCGCTGTAGTGGCGTCGGCTGGCTACAAATCTACCGGATTTGGATGACGAGGCCAAAGGACGAGTCCAATAAGGAGTGGACGAGTGCCCTGAGTAACGTGCGTGAGCCACCATCATCTCATACATGCGGATGCTGTCTTTCTCGGCTTGGCTGCCTCCTAGGCCCACCGGAACTCGGTGGCATGGGAGCCTTCTCCGACGAGCTTGTCCTATAAAAACATCTACCACCATTGCCTTCGTCAAGAATAATTGGAATCGATGAGCGTGGGACAATACCTATAGTACCCTCACGTGAATGAACGGATAGATCTCATTGGTACCACTTTTAAGGTGAGGAGGTACCGGTACCTCTTGGTACCTCCCAAGGATGGTAGAAAAGCTCTAATTTAAAAACCAGAGTGGGGGTGGGTAATTGAGAGGGAATTGATCTCATAAAATCTGAGCCCTTCATCATGACTAAAGTTAAGATAATCATAAAATCTAAGCACTTCATCATGACTTAAGTTAAGATGACTCATTAGTTACACATGAATTCCCATCTCTTTTACCAAACAAACAAGGGACTTAGACTAAAAATCAAATTTTCATGCCTCATCCCACGATGAACTCCTTATATGAAACTCTCATTCCCCTTCCCCAGTTGTTACCAAACATGCTACCAAGGCTGGTGCTGACTCATAAACACAATAAACAAAACAGAAAACCTATAGGCAGAAGCCAAAGACCAAAGACCAAAACTACTGCCTAGCCTGGCATCAACCGCAGCGGCGATGACCTCTTTGGTGATAACAAAGGAGGAAAAATAAATTTATTTTCTAATAGCGAAAATCAGATGATGTGGTAAAAACAGTTGGAAAATTATGCTGATTTGGATCGGCGTAAGCAAAACCACCTCAGGATGTGTTTTTACCCGGTTTTGAAAGTTTAGGGGGGATAAATATCCAGTTTTGTAGTTGTGGGCCTTATCCAGATTTCTGCAATAGTTTGGAGGTATAAAATGGACTTAAGGGAAACCAGTCTTGTACTTGTTGAAGAAATTCTGCCTCAGCGAATGGCCAGTCCTTGATGAAAGTTGGAACGACCTCAGGCTCAGACCTTTATCACACTATCCTGATCGGATTGATTTCTTATGACCTAAAGTTTCTTTGGCCCTTGTTCATTCTTTCTCAAAATTATATATAGGAACCTTTTTTTCTTGACCTAAACCTGAGTCCAATTATCATGGTGTGGTATGGAACGTTTTGTAATGCCTAAGTTCCTTACTGACTTGTTGTATATGCTAGGTACTATGGATATCTGATGATGGTGTTCCAGATTTAGGAGGCACATATGAAGGAGTTACATGCTTTGCTGATGAAGTGAGAAGCCTTCCTTTGTTCTCTTAAGACTGCCTGGTGGTTTGCCATTTGCACTTTTTTCACTGCTTGACTAAATCCGACCTCATTTTACAGGTCATTCAGCCTGCGCTAACTTATCCTGGCGCGTATAGAAGAGTTCCTGTTGAGCTTAAGGTAAACCTCTAATGTATTGTTTTGGACATCACAGAACATAATATGTTTATTTCGTATCTGCTGGTAATTTATTTGCATTTACACATATTTCTTCTACAGATTCATCATTTGGCGGTGAATTCTCTCCTCAAGAGCAGTCAAGTGGATGAAATGGAAGGAGGATCCATCGGCAGCTTTGAAAATGGCATTCAACCTGGTCGACATGCCACTGATACTGATTTCAATGATGCTAGCTTATGTGTACCTGCTTGCCAAGTACTGAAGCAACTCATTCAAAGATGCATTTCAGATGCAGTGTCTTCAGGAAATGTTTTTGCTGATGCAATATTGCAGCATCTTTTCCGTTGGCTTTGCAGGTAATAATTCATATGTTTGCATTTGAACCTCATAGTAACTGTTTTTATAATTCTAATATGCTCTTTGCACATTCTCGTGTATCTAATTTCTCAGCCCACGATCGAAACTTCATGACCCAGCTCTCCATCGTCTCCTTCATAATGTAAGCTAAATTACTTAATTTCTCTGTCAGTCCTTTTTTCACGCTACAGATATTTTGCGATTTCTTTTTATTGCAAGAAGAGTTATAACTTGTTCTTTTTGGTCCCTGTTATTTGCTACTACATTTGCAATATGATAATTGTTTTCCCTAGTGATGAGTGTTCTTTTCTATTTCTGTATCACTTGATATCCTGTCGGCAGTAGCCTCCCTGCCTCTAACTTTTCTTATCCTGTCTTTTCTTTTGGATGGTCAAACTTTATCAGGTCATGAAGGTCTTTGCTCTAATGTTGGCTGAGTTTCGAAAGCTGGGAGCTAATGTTATCTTTGCAAACTTTTCTAAGATAATCTTAGATACTGGAAAAATGGACTTGTCGTCAGCACGTGCATACTGTGGTAGCTTACGTAAAACCTTACAGACAAGGTACTGTTTGACCTCCCGCTGCAAATATATATCATTGCAAATATATATCATGGGGTTATCACTAACGTGAAACTAAGAGCATCTGTGTTTTAGGGATCATTTTGAGTTGATAGAGCTGGAACCTTTGCACTATTTTTTTTTAGATAATAAAAGATTGAAATCTCTCAGCCTTTGCATCATAAGATGCACACAGCCAACCAGTTATTACATCGTCTGTACAAAACTAAAGTTATAAAAGAAATAAAGAAATAAAAATGGATATAATAGGACCGAAACAAAGAGATCAATTGCAACATATCCTATTATGCAGTCACCATCCAAACTGGGACATAAAGTCCCTGGTAAGCAATTCTGAACGTCTGGCTCCCTCCATCAAACTCTCCTTGTGCTCCTCCCGTTGTAGCGTAGCCCACAATTGCAACCAATTGATACATAAGTATATAACCTGCACAGGGTTAGAAAGTTGTTTCCTGTCAAAAACTGCATCATTGCGATACAACCAGATGGACCAGCATAAAGCAGTAGCCCCCACTAAAACGAGTGGTTTCGAATTCTATCAGTGCCTTGTAACCAAGTCCCAAAAAGATGGAAAACACAACGAGGTGGCGGAATAGCGAAGGCAAGAAATATCGTGTGCCAAGCGAGCAAGCGAACAATAAAAAAAATGTTGAATAGTCTCATCCTTATTACAAAAACAACATTAGTATCTCCATGCCAATTCCATTTTGTCAAATTATCTTTTGTGAGTATCACCCACCTACTAAGATACTAGGAAAAATCTTAATTTTAAGAGGTAGTTTAAGTTTCCATATGAACTTACACCTGTATCGAGAATAGGAATGCATCAAAGCGGTATACATAGATTGAATAGAGAAAATCTTTAAGGAATGTAGGCCCCATCTAAAACTATCACGTTCAGAAGTAAGCTGAATGTTTGTCACTTTCTGGACAATAGCATTTCAAACCAGTAAATTATTACCAAACAAAGTTCTCCTAAAGAAACCAATCAGGGAAGGAACCTTTGCACTATTGGCATTCCTTACTGTTCATGGATCAGGTTTGTAAGATCATTGTGTTACCAAATATTAATTAATTAATTAATTGTGTTTCTTAAGAACTTGCTTTCACCTTTGATGTTTCATGTTTTGTTTTATGGTTCAGTATAACTGTGGTGGGATTCAGGCTAAGACACAAAATGTAACATCTGCGGACGGTTCAGATGGTGATAATGATATTGACATTGTGTCAAGCTGGAACACAGCAGAATTTTTGCCCAGAGCTACACAGTTCAGTCATTTTATCAAGTCAAAGTCACCCTAACATTAGTTGCTTCTTTTTGCTGACTGCGACATTCACAACTGTGCATGAAATGTTCAGGAACTATCCCGCAACTGAAAGTAGATTATTTGCTCTAACCTTCTCTAAAAAATCCAGGATCACTTTGTCTTAATTGTATCGGAGTTCCTATATGTTCCATGGAAATACATGAAAGAAGAAGTAGCTCTTCAAGCAACTATAAGGGATGATACCTTATGCACTCCATATATAACAATCATGGGTGCTGAGAACCTTGAGGGCCAGGTCATAGGATACCTCCGTAAGCAGGTAATTTGAACATCTTGATTCTTAAGTAACATTTATTTATATTGGTCCTAGCTAATCATGGAAATTGCTCAACCCATTGGTTGTAGATTGTTTCATTAGCTTGCACAGACACACATAGTAGAATCGTGCTAAAATTCAAATATCAAATTTAAATTTTTGGACTGATACTATTTTACCGGTCCAGGTGGTACGTCTTGTAACCGGCTACTTATCGGCCAAAATCACTATTTGACCCTTTTTGGATACTTTAGCACGAAATGATCCTATTTCGAAACTTTTTCGAAAGCTGACCCTTTTGACTAACGCCACCCACGCTGGCGTGTGACTGCGAGGGCTAACGCCATGGTCAATGGCGTTCGCCCCCGGTCCACGCTCGGCCAGTCCCGCTGACCGCGCTGACGTGGCGAACCTCTGGACACCACGGACAATGGCGTTTGCAGGGCCGAACACCAGGGAATCTGGCGTTCGCTCGCATATATGAACGCCACGACCTCCAGCGTTAGCCCCCCGAAGGGTTAAGTGGCCAGTGGGCCGCAGATGGGCCGCACCCACCCACTCAGCCCCCAGCCACTCGACCCCCACCTCCCTGTTCGTCCCGAACAGAGGAAGGAGAAGGAGCCTCTCTCTCCCCTCTCCCTTAATACCTCCTAGATCCATTAGATTGAAGCCTACATTTGCGGTGATTTTGCACAAGGAGGAGCAAGCAAGGAATCTCCTCCCATCCCCTCGTTTTTGACGGTTGGAAAGTTCATATTTGCCCAAATCAAAGTCATGTGTGAAACCCTAGGTTTGATGATTCCCCCATTAGATGTGTTATGATTTTGCATTGCATTTGCTACCGGTTATTAGTATTTTAGGTATGAAGCGCTAATGCATAGTTTGTGTGGTTGATTCTTGGTTTTTGTGAGATTGAAGACTTTGCTTAGGGTGAAACCTATGGTGAAATTTTAGTTATTTTGGTTGTGCTATAAGTTGATTCTAGTGTATGTTGAAATATGCTACTTTTGTTTGAATGTCAAACTCTAGTTAATTCCCCTCCAATTTTTGGTCATGTATGTATGTATCAAACTCTAGCTAATTCCCCTCCAATTTTTGGTCATGTATGTATGTACCCAATATTTGGTCATTGTCATATTATTGTTTTGGGTTATTGTCATATGTCTATTATATATTGATCATTGCCATGTGTCTATTATATATTTGGTCATTGCCATATTATTGTTTTGGTCATTGTGCTATGTCTATTATATATTTGGTCATTGTCATATGTCTATTATATATTTGGCATGTATGTGTTTGAACCAAGTATTGTTCAAATTTGTTATTGATTACTTGCATATATGGATGATCATGAATGTATGGTTGCACATGTATTATTTGCATATATATGTATGTATTAAGTGCATGTCTTATAGTTGCTTATATTTGAAGGTTGACGGCTATGTATGAAATAATTGATGCCCATGTCAATTGCATTATGTAGGATGGCTAATGAGAGTTTGGTATTATAGGCTTGAGAATATCTACGATCTCGATCATCGTGCGTGGCTTATCGAGAATAGGGAGGTAATATCGAAATCTTGTTCACTTTTTCTTTTGTTTGCAGTACTAAGGTAGTGAGCATAATTATTTAATTTTGACAGGTTCTATCACCTAAGCGCATGAGGGGCCACGATGCCTCCGATATGCCGTACGACGTGCGGTTCGAGAAGAACTTCGAGAGAGCGGGCCTTCTACCCTTCGTCCTCCAGTTTAAGCGTCCTCCGCCGAAGATCAACTCCACTGCCATCACCGCTCTCTTGGACCGTTGGAGGCCCGAGATACACAACTTCCACCTCCCCTATGGGGAGATGACGGTCACCCTACAGGACTTTGCCATGATCACAGATCTTCCAATCGATGGCGACGCTCTGACCGGGAGGGTGGAGAATGATGGGTGGCGTGCCCGAGTTACGTCTCACATCGGTGCTTGCCCTCCCGCGCCTGAAAAGGAACGAGGTCAGCCGGTATCCCATACACTTGGCTACGAGAGAACAAAGGGGGATGCCCGGCGGATGCCGGTCCGGTTGTTGTGCAGCAATATGCCCAGGCATTCTTGTGGCGTCTGTTAACTCAGGTGGTTTTCCCAGATGCGTCAGGAGACACCGCATCTTGGATGTATCTGGACCTGTTACGTGACTGGGACGCGAAGTTCAGCTGGGGGTCGGCTGGTCTAGCCTTCTTATACCGGCAGGTAAAATCTAATTGCATCAGTCGCTTATGCATGTATTTTACCATTCAATTTCACAAATTGACATGAATTATGAACCTGTAGCTTGACGATGCATGTCGTAGGAGGACAGCGAATCCTCGATGGGCGGTTGTGTTTGGGGCCTCTCGGTGTGGATATCGGAGCGGTTCCCGGTTGGTTCGTCCCCCAAAAACTGCAACCGACTAAATGGGAGGGTCTTTTTGACAATGATGATCCTTATCGCCTCCCCACCGTCGCATACTCGTGGGACAGAGTGGATGGCTACACAGGCAAGTCGAAGGCGCTTTACAAGAGCTACATCAACGAGCTCGACACACTGACTTATAAACAGGTAACGGGTCTCTAACAATCACCGTTGTTGTGATGGAACACCTTACTTAAAGAAGTCCATGTCATGCTTTGTAGGTCAATTGGACGCCGTATGAGTCTCAGAGGAATTTCCCTCTGAACGCCATGTGTACGCGGGACGAGCACCTTTGGCGGACTAGGTGCCCAATGATATGCTTCTACGTTGTCGAGTGGCACCTCCCAGCGGGTCGCCAAACAGTTTGGAAAAAGGCAACGCACTCCACCAGAGCACGAGAGCAACGGTCCTGAGCTGCATATGTGAGTGACCGTACTTTCCAAGCTGGCTGTGCTAGCACCAGTAGTACTAATGCTAGTATGTTCATCTTAATTTGCAGGATGACTCGGCAGAAGTGCCTCGACAATCCATGGGCATCTCTATTCCTCACACTTCATGGTGTACGCTTCTTCGAATCCGAGTGCTGAACCCAGAAAAGGTCTATGGTGCTTCACAGCATACTCACAAGCCACATCTTGTACACTAGCAAGTCCGGAAACTTCTGACCTTTCTTTAGGTAAGCGTTATCGGACTCGTCGGTTTTTTTGCTTGGGCACGGCCTCGACTCAATCTCTTTAGTGTCGCCGCCATCAACTATAGCCTTATGGGTGAGTCAAAGATCACGAAACAATGGCATTCGGTGATCCCGGCCTACAACTTTCAAAAAAGATTGGGCTTCTTTCGCCGTGAATCCATCCTCGTCCAATTCCACCGGGCCATCGTCCTCTGAGTCGAGGCATAGGCACGATTATAGGGGATGTCACGGTCCATGTTCCTCCTCCGTGACTTGTGCCTCCACGTCACCAATATCATTATCATGAATCTCATCCTCCTGCTCCGATCCATGTCTTCACCATCTAGTCATCACCCTCCATGTCATAATCTTGTTCATGCTCTTGGTCAATATCATCACCCTCCACATTGACATCACAATCTTGTTCATGCTCTTGGTCAATATCATTCACCTCGGAATCAAATGGTTGGCTCATAGGCGGTGGCTCATAACATTGGGGACATAAACCTCGACCCTACCATCAACAAATGGCACACTTCTAGTCGGGCTCATATCATCACATGCGGAGGCACATCGGTTCAAGTGAATATGCAACCGAGGACCTTCAACCTTCATGGCAAATAATTCGAGAGACTTGTCTTGCGAGGGCCATAACAAACTCCTTGTATGCCCCCAATCCAAGTCCGACGTGATAGGCATTATCTTCATTCGAGAACGAAGTCTTGACCCAACATCATACCTCCCTTTTAGTTCAACTTGCTCACTCAGGTCCATCTAATTCAACACATTCCTTACTCTTTCCGCAACCTCGTCATAACTAGGACTTGTCACAAATACCATGACTTTCTCCTCGTTGTCAACAATCTCGGCATTGTTACTCAAAAATGCTGCCTTATCCACATAATGAACATTAACGATTCTCACCATCTAAAAAACAATGACAAGAAACGTAATGCATCAATGACAACCCTACCGCATTATATCTAAAACACATCACAAGCAATGTCTAAAATAGACCATGGCATTATATCTATTATTCCCTCTACCACATACCTTAACCCTAACCCTAGTTCTTGCTACAAACTACAAACATATGACCAACCTTAAGGCTTACTACACATCACAAACATCATACTAACCCACATTTCACAATTTCAACAATGCATTTGTGAGAAATCCCAAAACTAGGGTTTCCCCAAAAGTAAACAATGCCACCACATAAGCTGATTTCAACCAACCAAATCATGGGAGAGGGGAGAGTTTACCTCAAGAGATGCAAAGGGGTCCGATTCAACCAAGAAATGGCACCGATTTAGAGGGATTTGAGAGGAGATTGAGTGGGGGAGAGAGAGGGGAAGAGGGCAGCAGCTCGGGTGGGGAGGTGGGGGTCGAGTGGCTGGGGGCTGAGTGGGTGGGTGGGGCCCACCTGCGGCCCCCGGCCACTTAACCCTTCGGGGGCTAACGCCGGAGGTCGTGGCGTTCATATATGCGAGAGAACGCCAGATTCCCTGGCGTTCGGCTCTGCCTGCGAATGCCATTGTCCATGGCGTCCAGAGCTTCGCCACGTCAGCGCGGTCAGCGGGACTGGCCGAGCGTGGACCGGGAGCGAACGCCATTGACCATGGCGTTAGCCCTCGCAGTCACACGCCACCGTTGGTGGCGTTAGCCAAAAGGGTCAGCTTTCGAAAAAGTTTTGAACTAGGATCATTTCATGCTAAAGTATCCAAAAAGGGTCAAAATCACTATTTTGACCCTATTTATCACTGTCTTTTTATATCCCTCGCTGGAACTGCCAAACACAATCTTCTGTAATCTGAATTTTGCAGATCGGCAGTTACTTTGCAGACAAGCTTCTCAGAATTGTGAGCGATATACTTCACCATTTCAAAGGAAAAGGCAAGTCTGAATCAGTTGAATGTGCAAATAGAGAACCTGATCCTCACACACATAAAGGCGATGCTGCATTAGAGTTCATTAAACATATATGTGCTGTTCTTGCTCTCGATCAGAATGTTCAGCATGATATTCTGGTAAATCTCCTATTGGACCCATGCTCAACTGATAGTTAAGTAGCAACTTAAATCGGGAGATTATGTTTTAATTTGTTGTCTGTTCATCAACTTCGTAATGAGGGTTCAGTACCCGTGCTGTTGCTGTTTCGCAACGAGGTGAAATGCATTCTAACAGTATGGCTTTCGTTTCTGATCTACATGTTACTGACTATTTCAGTTAAACCTTTGAAATATAGCATTGTCTTGTCCTGATTTTGAATTATTTTATTACAAACCTAAGAATATTGTGCTGCAAACATGAAAAGTACTATTTTCTTTCAAATATTATAACCAGAATAGCTTTCTCTTTATCATGGGTTATCTTTTTACACTTGTAATTGTATTATTATTCCTCTCACCGTCCAAGATATCTCCGACAGAGGATGAGGAAGAACTTGTTAAAGTTGCTCCGTGTAAAGGAGTTTGCTCCAGAAGCACAATTCCAAGATCCCTGTGCCTCATTCACTCTCCCAAACGTGATTTGTAGGTATTGTACCTTGAACTAAACTGTAGAAAACCCTTGGTAGTAAGCTGTTTAAAGCTGGTTTTTGGAACTACGGTGTACAAAATATACACGTATTTTCATTTCCCCTTGGTGTTAACGATCAAATCTTACGAAATGAAATCATGTTGGCAGCTATTGCAACGATTATCGGGATCTTGATCTCTGCCGTGATTCAGCTCTCCAAGGTCAGGAGTGGAGGAGCGCGGTACCGCAATGCGGGCAGCCATACCACCGTGAGCAGATGGAAAATGCACTTCTACAGGTTGTCCGTCAGCGAGAGAGGCTCTATCACTTGCAGGATTTGGTCTGCCTCCGCTGCAGGCAAGTAAAAGCGGCCCACGTATCTGAGCAGTGCTCCTGTGGAGGCTCATTCCGGTGCAAGGAAGAATCATCATATTTCCTTAGCAAGAGGCGGGTTTTCCTAAGTGTTGCAGTCAGTCAAAAGTTTGAGCTGCTTCAGGATTGTGTCCAGTGGATTCTGGAAGTGAGGTGATGCCAATCGCTTACTCAATTAACAACTTAATATAGTATAGTTAATCTCTGGCTTAATCACCAACTTACATTGATTAGAGCCGCAAAGAAAGTACAGAAATAGATAAATCGGTAGAACTAGAATGTGCCATGCATATTTGGATGGCTGCCACGTTAGGCAGGCTTGCAGCCCTTGTTGTATAATGAGAACGACATGTCTGTTTCACATATTCTAAAATTTTGGTAAACGTGATAAATTTTGGTGTCCGTTGTGGCCTAAAGATTGCAAAAATGCTGGGTGGTGCGGTGAATCGATATGTGTGTCGAATGCAGCAATCAGACGCGACAGTTTCTTGGTTTTGTTATCACTATTTTACACAGGAAATGCAAGCGGCGGGTTGGTAGGGCCTGGATTTGTCCAGGTCGGTGTGTAATCTTATCTCAGCCACAATTTGCCCCAAGCATTGTTCTAATTGTTTGGCCACTTCTATAAGCCCTTAGATCCCTGCCATTATTGTCTTTTTGTAGAAACTTTGTCAAACTTGTCCATCCTCTGTGACGACGGTTTTTGAGAGGTGACATGATGATATTTCTGACATTTTGAAAGAGTAGAGAACGCTTATGTCATGTTTATACTTTATATATTGTATTATTATATAGACAATGATTGTGTGTTGACATCACAAGTTCAGACCAGCTGACCTGCAAGTGGCAGGTCAGAAAATATGTGCCTGATTAGGCTGCTCAGCTCAATTGCCACGATGGGTGGTTGTCTTGACATGTATCAAGTTGCCTTTATATTAGATGGGTGAAGTCGACTTGTTCATGAATGGTTTGTTATCGTTGCTTGTGGGCGCAAGCGGCTCAAGAAAATATTTTCATTTGGAGTTCGCGTTTGGACTTGAGAGAAGCTATGAATTATAGAGTTCAAACTTTAGCATATGGGAGGTTCACCAAACAGTTGGCCAGAAGAAGACGAAATGGAAGAGCCATGGAGGGTTCCTATTCGCTTTTTCTAGTTCTAGCTTGGTGTCTAGGGGAGCTCGTGTCTCCCAATAGGGATTTGTGCATGATAGGATGTTCCAAAAATACATTTTTGGATATAGGGCACACAAAATAATGCAATTTTAACCTGAAAAAAGTTTAATTTCAAATTCGACCATGCTGTCGAGAACAAATGAAGACAAACAATCAGTCATGCTTTGTTCATATGCGTATACAATTTGGATCATCTTTTTGGGCTATTATTACCATGACAAATTTGAAAATGAAAACTTGCAGGATCGCCTAGTTTTGATACTCTATACAGGAATTACTAATGGAATTGTTGCAAAAGAGGTGCCAGCTCCCATGGACACGAATTTCCTACTCATACATGGATATGCACTACAAAGCTATCTTTGTTCATAGTAAACAACACTACCAGAATCTGTAACTTTCCCGAGTGTCCTCAGTATTCCCGAGTGTATATTATCGGACACTCGGGATCTTCCCGAGTGTAGACGTTTGCACTCGGGAAAAACAAAAACACTCGGTAAAGTATAAGTTTCCCGAGTGCTAATATATAAACACTCGGGAAAATATAAAAACACTCGGGAAAATTTTGGGAGACACTCGGGAAAATTTGGGAGACACTCGGGAAAATTTTGGGCTGGCTGGCGGGAGAATTTTTGGCTCCAAAATCCCCTCCCCCGCCTCGTCCCCAAACCAAAATCCCCAAATCCCCCGGCTCCCCCGGCTCCCCCGGCTCGTCCTCGACCCCATCGCCGCCAGCAGCAGCCGTGGCCGCCGCCGTCTCGGCCTCCCTCCGCGCTCGCCGTGGCCGCCGCCGTCTCGGCCTCCCTCCGCGCTCGCCGTGGCCGCCACCGTCTCGCCGTGCCCTCGATCCCATCGCTGCCTCCCCGTCCTTCCATAGCGCCGCCTCGCCGTCCTCGGCGGCAGCTCGTGCGGGAGCAGCTAGGGCTCACCGGCTGGGAATCGGCACGGGGCGGCGGTCGGCGGGAGCTCCAATTGGCAGAGGGAGGGGACCGCGGCTTAAGGAGAAGGAAGAGGAGCGGTTGCCGGGTGGAGCGACTGCGTGGAACCGGCGACGAGGACGAGACGCCCCGCCGCGGCCACGGACTGGAGCGGCAGCCGGCGGGAGAGGAACGACGGGTGCCAGGCAAAAAAAAATCCCCTTGGCCTCTATTCCCGAGTGCCTTGTATTTCCCCGAGTGCCAAGCCGGGCACTCGGGAAAAACATACTTTCCCGAGTGTTTTTGAAAAAACACTCGGGGAACAGTTTTTTCCCGACTAAAAATACGCCGAGTGTATTTTCCCGAGTGTGACTCTCGGGAAAAACTTTCCCGAGTGTTTTTTATGCTTTCCCGAGTGTTTTTGACACTCGGGAAAGTTACAGATTCTGGTAGTGCAACAAACACCATATACATGTGCGATAACATGGAGGCATATATATGAGAATGCAAGACATACACATACTAATGGAACAACGATGGAAATAGTAGGAAACAAACGTTGGTAACTTGACATCAACACCCTAAGCTAACAAATCAAGCAAGCATGCAGTGAACAAACTTCTGCATGCGCCGACAACCTACATGCCAAGAAAAAAGAGACAAGATTACACCACGAAATCGATTAGGGTGTTCGACCACGATCAACGGTCGACTTAGATCGATGTAGGCGACGACGAACAAGAAGTGCGGGGTGATCACGACCGGCCGGCGACGAGGAGGCTGCAGCCCGGGCTCATCATCTGGTACCCATGGTACTGTTGTTGATGGTGGCCCCTGCCGACGAAGCGGGCGCAGCTGGGCGACGCCGTGCCGTCCCCTTTCTCCATTTCCCACATGACCTCCATGAAGTCGTCGACGGTGCAGGGCAGCTCGAGCGGGCCGTCGCAGCCGGCGAAGCCGTACTCCGTCTCGGCCTCGTCCAGCAGGGCCCTGAACAGCGGGTGGTTGGCGCACCTGGCGCGCACCGCGAACCGCTCCTTCTCCGGACCCACCAGCACCGCGAAGCATCCGGCCGGCACGCCCCACGCAGCCCTTCCGTCGGCCGCGCGCGGTGACGGCGGGGCACAACCAGCACCGCACCCGGAGGCTGGCTGCCTCCGATGGCCCAGAGACCGGCACTTCTGGAGCGTCTTGGCCAGAATATTCTTCCTCTCA
Organism: Stipa capillata; assembly: GCA_019208055.1. Lineage (NCBI taxonomy): Eukaryota > Viridiplantae > Streptophyta > Magnoliopsida > Poales > Poaceae > Stipa > Stipa capillata. The sequence continues at coordinate 239,039 of JAGXJF010003322.1, forward strand.
CCCCCTTCCTTCATTCTGAAAAACTATGAACTAAAAATGCTAGCCGATCGAGCGGTGCAAGAAACAGTATTACTAGTAGCAGGCGTCTAGAGCTAGCCACGGTCGTAGCCTTGGTGCAGGCGAGACATGTCTTTGGTGGCTTTTGGCGCGAGGAGGGAGAGGGTACTCCTGGTGTTGTTACCGGTGCAGTTCATGGCTCTTGGTCGACGGCAAGAGGCGACGACGGAGGCATCGGCAGCGGCGAGCCGAGAAGAAGCTGGTCTATTCTCGCAGTAAGAAAAAGGAAATATTATTGAATGGCTGGCAGTCTGTAAGGACGAAACTTGAGGGTTCGAATTTAAAGGAGAAAGCGAGCGCCTCAGCTGGTTTTTCTCGCGGAGTTCGGGCTCAAATTAAGAGCAAGCTAAAGCTGGCATATGCATGCATGCACGAGGAATGGATGGCGTTAAGAGCAGCTTCTTCTTCTTCCCTTGAGACTTGGCGAGAGCTAGGGCGAATAAATATAAGCGGCTGGGGAGGAGGAGGAGGATCAGGAGGCGAGAACTAAGGGACACACGGCTAGCTGCACCTGCACGGGGACAGGGGGTGTCACATTTTCATGACGCGCGTGCGGACCGACGAAAATATAGCAAATCTCCGGAAAATATAAAGCATGCAAGTAATCAAGTGAATTGTGGCAACGCATATGTGTACTATATAGTAGTATACAAGGGAGTACATATGTGCGTGCGGTGGCAGCACCACGAAGTCGCCCAACAAGTCTCTGCTAGCTTTCCAGTCTTTTGGGATTGCTACTGACTCCAATGATGCAACAAATGATCTATATGCAGGAGATAGGGATCCATAGTAAACATAGTTGCTTATATCATGCTCAAACCCATATTTTAATGGAGACTTTCCGACTTTAGCCCGAGCATCCTTTCGCAAAGCAATTGGTAAATCAAGAATATCATCTGTCCCAGATAAAGTTGATGTGATGCATGGTTGATTGCTTGATGATGTCGAGGCATGTTGATGGTTGTTGGGCATCCTTGCTACTCTACTGGTTGCACTTCTTGCTCTAGAGACTGCACCTCAACAGCCTTTGAGAGTTGTTGCTGCTCTTGAAGCCCCATCCTTGGGTTTCTCCTTCTATACACCTGAAGATTTTTCTCTTCATTCATCTTTCTTCACCTATGCTCATGTGCGGGTTCATTCACTAGACATGGAATAGAACCAATTATATATTTGACCTCCTTGCTTGCTCATCCTCCTTAATACTTGATACACTCCCCCCCTCTCTACCATCACTATCAGTATTAGGAGATTCAAGATCAAATAATGAGCTAAGGATGGTCTTCTCTTCATAAAATGGCTCGGATTCTCTAAATGTCATATCCATGCTGACGAACATGCATCGCTCACTGGGATTCCAATACTTATAGCCCTTGTGTCCAGAAGAGTATCCTATAAAGATGCACTTCACTACATGTGGATCAAGCTTCCCCACCGAGAGTCTATGGTCCCTAACAAAACAAGTGCATCCAAACACCTTGGGTGAAACCACAAAATTGTTCTCACCTAGTTGCATTTCACATGGAGTCTTCATCCCAATTACTCTCGATTGCATGCGATTGATGAGATGTGTAGCTGTCATTATAGCTTCACTCCACAAGAATTTGGGCACATTCATTATGTACATCAATGATCGAGCCACCTCCAAGATATGACGATTTTTTCTTTCTACCACTCCATTCTAAGGAAGTGTATCTGGATAAGAAGTTTGATGCAATATACCTTGTGCCGATAGGAAAGCACCAAATTCTTTGTTCACATACTTAGTCACATTGTTTGTTCTAATCATCTGAACCTATTTGTTGAACTGGTTTTTTACATAAGCACAAAAATCCTGAAAACATATGAATACCTCATCTTTGTGCCTCATAAGGTACACCCATGTCATGCGAGAGTAACAATCAATAAATGTAACAAAATACTTTATTTCACTAACAGAGATAACATGACATGCCTACACACTTGAATGAACAAACACAAAAGGAGATATATTCTTGATCCCCCTACTCACATAGGATGTTCTTGTGTGTTTCCCAAACTCACAAGCATCACACACAAGCTTCTTCTTATCCACCCCACACATTCATCAAGAGAGATCTTGCTCATTTTATCAAAAGACATATATCCTATTTGAGAATGCTGAAGCATAACCATAGTTTCCTTCTCTCCCATTATTGCTACTAACACGGTCGACACTACATTGTTTGGCACCTCACGGTCCATGTACCATAGCCCATTATGCTTGGTTCCAATTAAACATATTTCACGGTCAAGTGTTACCCAACAATCTAGATGATTAACCAAAGCACTTATTGATACAAGATTGACCGGAAAAGTAGGAACATGCAAGACCAATGAAAGTTTAATAAGTGGTATGCATTGTACTATGCCAACACCTTTAATGGGTTGTGAGGTGCCATCAACGGTTTGGATAGTTTCTTTATGTCTAGGTGGGTATAGAATATATGAATCAAACTTCTTTGATGTGCCTACAACATGCTTTAATGCCCCGGAATCCAGTATCCAATCTAGATGTGACACTTGTGAGAATATAGATGACCTTCATTAGCATAAGCAAAATTAGCAAAATCCCGGAAGGTGGAGTCCTCATGGCCTCTTTCATTAATATTCTCCATCTTCTTCTTCAATTTTCTCAACTCCTCTAACTTTGCTATGGAGACCTCAACTTTGTGAGTAGATCCTTCTTCTTGGACTACAATGTTTGCTCTATGATCACTCTTGTATCCACGGCCTCTACCTTCCCTTGCTCCACTTTGATCATTTCCTCTCCCTCTTCCACGGTTTGGCTTGCGGGGAGCACGACAATCACGACTCAATTGTCCCTTCTCACCAGAGTTGAAACAATCTCTGGTCTCATTATTCCCAGTCACTATGAATGCAGACCGAGATGGAGTTGTTGTATTGCTCTTCATCACCTTCAGTCTCACCTCCTCTTGGGCAACCACTGCTATAGCTTTCTCCAAAGTAGGAAGAGTAGGCTAATGGAATATAGTAGCTCGCCTTTCCTCAAATTCTGAGTTCAGACCCTTAAGGAATTGTATCACTCGCCTGTGTTCAATCCACTTCTTCACAAGAGATATGTAGTCCGCATGAGGCAGATCAAGAGGATCATAATGATCTAGATCAGCCCACAAGCGTTTCAGCTTGGCAACATACTCCATCACAGGAAGCTCCCCCTATCTCCGATCATTAACCCTCTCTTGGGTTTCAACCATCAACATCACATTGCCTTCTCCTGAGTACAAATTTGATAAAGTTTTCCATACCTTAGCCGCAGTTGAGATGGTCTCTACAGTTGCAGCAATAGTCGGAGACAATGAACTCAACAACCATGCCACCACTAGTGAGTTGGTAGTACTCCAAATCCTCCATTCGGCATGCATCTTGTCCATCGGCTCAATTGATTCTCCTTCAACAAAGCTCTCGAAACCCTTTGTCTTCAAGATCAATCGAGCCCTCTGTGACCAACACAAATAATTTCACACACCCTCCAACTTAACATCATTAAGCATCAATTCGATCTTCTGCACTGTCTTAGCATGAGGAACAATTGCCCTGCCTGAGGACGATGATCTACTCATCTTCTTCGCGAGGAGCTGTGCCAATTTCTCAAGCACCTACTGCAGCCCTTGATTTTTCCCCATTTATCAAGTGTTGCAGCAGCACTCTCACCAACACTGGCAGCACCTCTCCTCTACTCACACAGCAAGCACCAAAGCCACACCTACTAGCACGTCTCCTCTACTCTCTACCCTTCTCACCAGCAACCATCAAGTAGCAAAAAAACAACATCAACAAATTAGCAGCAAATGCACCAGCAACCCCTCGATGGTGGACTTGTCCGTCTCCACTGCAAGCCCATGGCAGCGTCTTCTCGTAGGTGAGCTCACCCAGCTGTCACCCTTCACCACCATGTTCAGCTGTGCATCCACCAATCCCAGTGCCGCTGACTTGCAGCTCATCGTGCTCGTACGTGTCGTTGGTTGCCACCTGCGCACCTGGGGTTCCTGCAACTGTGCAGTTCACTCCGCCTCCTCTTCCACAACCTTGACACTCCTTTGATGCTGAGCTTAGGTTGCCGCCCACCAGCCTCAGTCCACCATCGACCAGCACAGCTCCATGGTTGTTGTCACCTCACAGGAGCACTGATGTTGTGATACCATGAGGAGGTTTTGGGAATTTATGGATTCTCACTCTCTTCCTTTGTTTGCTATGCATAGATATATACAAGCATATATAGGCCACTTGGGTTGGACTCACACATACACAAACATAACCTAATAGCCAGGAGCTAGCATCACAAGCCGGCTGAGGAAATTGCTGTGGTCGCTGATGCCGTGCAAAACCTTCATGTCATAGGCAAGGGCATGACCATTGTAGTTGCTGTACCGATGACTGCTCAGGAGCACGGCTGCCTGCATGTGGTGAGGTGCCATGCAAGCGGTAGCTGCAGCTGCACTGTGATGAGCTAGACACCTATGACAGCGTGCACTTCGCAGGTGTGAAGAATCTCATCAGTGAGCATTGCATTCCTTCTCCTCCAAAAGCTGAGGAGGGACATGGTGGTGGCAGCAATGTTTTTTGTGCTGTAGCGACGTTTGCTAGTAGATAGGGGTCAGCCTCTAGGGCTGATTCAACTTTTGGTGGAGAAAACTCTCTCATTTGGAGGTTGTGGACTGTGGAAGGAGACATGCTGCAGCTGCCTAATGTTGCTGAGGTCACCTCAGTGTTGGGCAAGAGGGTTGCTACAGAAGAGGGCAAATCTTTTGCTGATAGTAGTAGTGCAAGTTTTGGTGTTCGTGTCGGTTGTAAACGTGTTTGTACTACCGTGATTTCAGAGGGGATGGCAGAGTCCATGGGGAATGTGGAAGAAACAGAAGCTACCAGCCTTGGGGCTATTGGGGAACTGACATGTGCATGTATGGATGTCCGTCAGGATCCCTGAACTGCTTAAGCTAGAATTGTCGAGGCTTGAGACAGTCTTGGACAGTTCAAGAGCTTGTGTTCCTTGTCAAGGCACACCACCCAAACATCATCTTTCTTTTAGAAACCCTTCAGAATAAGGTCAATGTTGAGGGGCTATGGCATTGGGTAGGTATAAATAATGTTTTCATTGTTTCAGTTGATGGCAAGGGGGGAGGTCTTGCTTTATTTTGGGATGAGTGTGTTGATGTGGAGATAAATAAGTTTGGTGAGCACTTTATATATTGATGTAAAAGTTTCAATTCCGCCGAGTGAATTTAAATGGAGGTATACTTTTGTTTATGGTAAACCACATACACAGCATTGACATTTGATGTGGGATCTATTGCGACAGGTTAAACCACTTGGTTCAGGTCCGTCGTTGATGATTGGGGATTTTAATGAAGCCATGTAGTAGCATGAGCATTTCTCAAGTACTTGTTGGCCAAATAGATAAATTTATAATTTTGCAATGTCTTCTCTGATTGTGATTTGCATGATCTAGGTTATAATGGGCTGCCATGGAGTTATGAATATCAAAGTTTGTTTAGATCGTGTTGTGGCTTCTCTTGCTTGGTCTTTGCTTTTCCCCTCTGCTTAGTTGCAACATTTAATAAGTTCACAATCTAATCATTGCCCTATTCTGCTACAACTTGTTTTCATGTTCGGCAGGAGGCAGGTAGCACAAAGTTTGAGATATGAAGCCTTTTGGGGAAAAGAGGGAGCAGCCCTGGATACTAAATGTCAGAACTTATGGGGTAAGAGAAGGTCGACAAAGGACTTAGGTGAGGTCGTCACAAATCTGAATTCTTTGATGAGCTCCTTTCATTTGTGGAGTAAGAAGGAAATTGGTTATGTGCCTAAAAAGCTTGAACTTACTAGAAAGAAGGTATAAGAACTTAGCAATAGACAAGACCCTACAACTGTTCGTAGAGGAAATGTTGGCGGAAATGGATGAGTTGCTACATAAGGAGGAAGTAATGTGGCAACAACAATCTAGAATGGCTTGGTTAAAAGATGGGGACCAGAGTATTGCCTATTTTCATAGGAAAGCATCTTGGAGAGCCAAAAATAACAAAATTACTGTTTTAAGGAAAGATGATGGACATATTACTGATCAAGTAGAAGAAATGCATATGATGGCTAATTTCTTTTTCCAAAGCTTATACTTTGTAGATGCAAATGTGGATTCATCTTTTATTCTGAGTCTTGTGCAACCAAAAATTGATGAAGTTATGAATGTGTTATTATGTAAAACTTTTACCGATGAAGAGATTAGTGATGTTTTTTCCATATTGGGCCTCTTAAAGCATCGAGGCTGGATGGTTTCCCCGCAAGGATTTTTTAGCAGAACCGGGAGGTGCCGCGGGATGATATTGTTTGGGAATTAAAGCATTTTTTCATTCATGGAAACATGCTAGAGGGGGTTAATGACATGGCCATTGTTCTGATTCCAAAGAAGATGAACCCGTTGAGCTAAAAGATTTTAGGCCTATCAGCTTGTGTAATGTTATCTAGAAAGTCATCTCCAAGTGTTTAGTTAATGGGCTGCAGCCACTACTTCATGGTATGATATCGCCTACCCAAAAAACTTTTATTCATGATCAAATGATAACGGATAATGCTCCTGTCGCTTTTGAATGTTTTCATGCTATCCATAAGAACAAAGATAGCTGGTCAGATTTTTGTGTGTATAAGTTGGACATGGCAAAAGCTTATGATTGTGTAGATTGGTGTTTTTTGAAAGATATGCTGCATGCTTTGGGTTTCTTAGATCAATGGGTGAAGTGGATTATGACATGTGTGATCATTGTCAAGTACTCGTTGTGCTTTAATGGATAGCTTTTGGAATACTTTTCTCCTAGAAGGGATATTCGACAACATGATCCATTGTCCCCTTATTTGTTCCTTTTTGTCACTAACAGCTTATCTGTTATTTTGAATGATTCTATTAGTAGAGGGTGTCTATAGGAGTTCAAAATTTGTCGGTGGGCTCCCGGTATTTCACATTTACTGTTCATGGATAATTGCCTTCTCTTCTTTAAGGCATCTTTGGGCCAACCTCTTTTGGTGAAGGTGGGTTTGTGCAAATATGAGCTAGACACTGGACAATTACTGAGCCCATCTAAATGCTCCATTTTGTTTGGTGAGGGGTGTAGTATTGCTGATCAAACCATGATTATTACCTCCCTTCAGATTGTAGCTAAGAGTTTTGATGATAAGTATCCGGGTTTGGCTGTTCCGGAATGTATGAAGGCTGGCAAGTTCCAGTTTGTCAACGACAAACTTTTAAAGCATCAATAGGTCAGAGAAATATTTATCTTGTGGTGGTAACGAAATCCTCATTAAATCAGTTTTGCAGACTTCGCCAACCTATGCTATGGGTGTTTTCAAGTTTCCAGCTAGACTTTGTGTTGATCTGACTCAGCTTATTTGGAATTTTTGGTGGGTGATGAGAAGGAAAGATGAAAGATTCATTGGCTAGCTTGAGATAAAATGGTAAGGTGCGATGACCCACATACCATCCTTGTGGATAATATGCTAGTCTTTAACATATTGTAGACAAAGTGTCTTCTCATCCACAATACATCACACGGAGTAGCACGACAGAAGCATTGCAGCGGTCCATAATACAAACTTAATTTACAAACTTGAAGAACAAATACAAAGTCTTACAAAGTTATTCCCAAAAGTATGGAGAATTTAAAACCGTTTCCAGTCAGTTACAGCAAAAGTCTTATCTACAACTCTCGACTCACACGTCCTATACTTCTACTCAGTAGTGTTCTCGTCACGGTAGTTGAAGTAGTAGTCAACACCTTCGTCTTCCTTCATCGGTGTCTGCTCTTCAAGAGTGTCTTCATCGACTTCAACGTACACCACCTCCGTCTCTGTCATCGGTTCACAGTTTAGCCAAAGGAATTAGAATAGAGGGATGAGTATAGAAGGTACTCAACAAGTCCAGGAATAGCAAAGAGGTGTTTGATGCACTATCTACTGAGAACAGTAATGCTCTCCAAAAGCATCGCATTTTGTAAGGTAAGAGAGTCAAATTTTTATTTAAGAGACTATGATCTCATGTTTCACGGCTACTAGGATCCCCGATTGATCCATTTCCTGCCGCATTCACAGTTCCAACTAGGAACATGGAGTGACTAAGCCACATGTTTTTACACTCTGCGGAGGTGCGCAACTGTACCCACAAATGATCATAAGCATGTACCCGAGGTAGTGAACCCCAAATCACGTACCCATGATCACAGAGTTGTTTCGCCGCTCGCTCAGTCATACCCTGCATCGTAGTCCTCACAACAGGCTAGGACTACCGATCTCACGTTGATACTACATATCCAACATACCGTGGCTATCACTACAGTGACCACCTTCCAACAGTTGATTCTCCAGATCCAACTACTGAAGCCTTATTTTCCAAGAGGGTTATGACCTACGGCAAAGGTACTTTAGCTCAGCCCCGCCCGTACAAGGTATGTAGTATGTGCGATCACTACGACGCTTAAGCATAATTGATCATTGGTTACTTTAATATTATATGAACAAACCCGTGTGATGAAACCTACCTTCCATGTGCCCTCGGCACCTTTCCAAGGTTTCACCGCCCACCATGGTCACATCCAAAAACCGACGGTCAACAATTACACAATTGATTCATCTTTAGAAAATAGATTTTCCTTTTATGCATGTGATAGACAATAAGTAAAGTTTTTTAAAACATTCTCAACAGATATGAACAAGAAATTGGACTTGCCTGGTAATAGGTAGCGGAGTTCGACTGGTCTGCTTGTGGAACTCCAACTTCTAGAAAAGAATCCGATTAAGCCCGATAAGGACTTGTTCCAGAAAATTCCAAGTATGAATACAGATGACATGTCAATGTATGCATGAGAGAATGTTTGTTCTAAAGAATTTAAACATTCTTCTAAAGATTTAGAATTTCTTAAAGGAATAATCAATGCTTAGTTATTTTAAAGCTTACATTAATTTTTCACATAACAACCTTAATCAATTTAACCCTTGATTTATTTTACTTAATCTAGGGTTCAATTTAAAATCAGTAACTTTCAAGGAAAGATAATTTACCCAAATTAGTTAATCTAAGGATTTACTTACAGATTTAGTTAATTTTTAGTTTATATACTCATTCTGATTTTTATTTTTCTTCTTAAAGAAAAGAAAAATATAATAACATAAAATAAACAACCGAACGGTTCAAATGTCTGTTTTTCTTTATAAACATAAAATAACAGTTTCTTTCTCCCCCCCTTTTTTCAATTGTTATTGGGCCCACCTGCCAACCCTTTGGCTGGCCCATTAGGCCCAGTCCGACGCCCCCTTCGTACCCTAACTTCACTAATCCTCCAAGCGCCGCCGTACGCCCGATTCTCCTCTGCTTTCTTCCTCACGAACGCCGCCGCCTCATCTCGCCTAGCACCGGCGCTCCACCGCTTTCTCCCCCATCGGCCTTCCTCGCTCCGCCGCTTCATCTCCTAGCCTCCCTCTCTCGGCTGTGGTCTCTCATGCTCCCGCGCTCCTAAAACCGCCTCAGTCATTCCCCTCGGCGCCGCCCGTACACCCGTTGCCTCGGTTGCCCATGGCATGCGCCCACTGTGGTCTACCCCAATGTGGATGCCGTCATTGCCTTGCGCCCTAGCTCGGGCTCAGCCTCACCCCGTCACTGGTTCCTCCGCCGCCTTGCTCGGTACCGCTGCTTGACGGTAGCGGGTTTGGCCGCCGCTACAACCGCGGTGGTGCCGCGCCTAGGTAAGTCTTCCTCGGTTCCCCTCTCTATTCCCTACTTCTCTTCTACTTCCTCAATCTCTAGGGCTTCTCCATGATTGGTCCAGCTAGGGTTTGCCTATGCGGTTAAATTGGTTACCTCAAATTTGGTCACTGGATGCATATGTGTCAGATCCTGGAACAGAAGTGACAACGAAAGTACAAGAAACAGGGGAATTCAATCGCAAACGGGATGATACCCTGGATTGTTCTATTGATATAGATATCGTATTTGGGTTTGTTTTGCAATGAAGCAGTTCATAGATGAGATTCAGATTGGCTACAGCCCAGCCAATATAGGTAATGGAGTAGTTGAAGTTAACAGCGAACTACTCCTTTAACGGAAAAGTAAACAACAGCTGGATTTGCCACAGTACTGCATCCACGCCGTTGAGCGATCATCTGACTATGGGAGCGAGGCGGCCGTTGGAAGAACTCCCGTTAAGCTGCGACGATGACCTGACAATATGCCTACTGTTGCTTGATCAAATATGATTTGATCTATTGGTACCTTTGCTCTGACGTATAGCAATTGAATTTGCAAGTTTCCAAGAATTTTTTTTTCTATACTAACTAAACCAATGAGGCAAAATAAGAACTGATTTGAACACACACTATCTGCTTATTTTACATTTTGCACATACATATACATGTTGGTTAGTGAACTGAAGAACATATGCTTATTATTGATCTTAGCTAGATAACTATGCTTATAGTCTTAATCTTTCATATTGTTATGTGACACCTCTAGTCCTTAAGGATATTTTCGGTCTCCATATCAGTTTAATTATACTGAAGTGAACAGATGCTACCTTGTTTTAGCTGGTTTGTAATGATGTTCAACATCTGAAGTATTTCTGATTTACAACTGATAAGAATAGATACTATGAAAAGTTGCCTAATAGTTGCCTTGATATATTCTGTGATGATTTTTCTGAGAAAAGAACTTGAGAAAGGTGATAAGAACAGATACTGCACCTGTTGCCTGAAAGAAAACCCTATGATAAATTTACAATCTGAGGATCCCTTCCACCATGCCTAACCTTTACTCATATGCGTGTATACGTATATACTATGATGGTCTCAGATTAGGAATTTACCTTGTCTCAGTTTGGGACAAGGCTTCCTTCTTCTTTGCCCCTCCTCCTAATCTTGATGTTCCCTGGTCCTTGCTTCCATGTGTGATGGCCACAATTCCTAGGATTTGTTGTTGGTGCTCCTCTTCGTGGCCTCCTATTCCTTGAGCTCCTAAGCTTGGTGGCCTGCTTCCTTTGTTGTGCTCTGTTCTCTGAGAAAATGATGGTCTTGGTGGTGACTACTATTGTGGTACTGGTTTTCGATGGATTTGTGGCAGTGGTGGTTGTTGTTCTGAGTATATATATAGTATCTCTCTATGGGATATTGGCCACCTCCTACTTCCCTTGTCACGTGGCTATACTGATATCTTCACTAGTATCCATTTGTGGATATTTATCTGGTTAGCTACCGACTTTGGCTTGTTGATTTTACCCTGGTTCGACTGTTTCACCTAGCCTTCCTAACTAAGGTATTGACCTTAGTCAATTTGCGATGGCTGATGGATAAATCTTGCTATGGACTGTTGAAAAAATATGATAAGCATCTATTGGAGTCGATTATTTCCAAGATCTTATCCACTCTTTTTGTTTTGTAAAAAAATTCCTTTCAAAACAAAATTATGGAGGCAATGTAGTGTAGGAAAAATAAAATATATTTTTATCCTTTCACCTCTCTTTTCCATATACAAGTGTACATAGATTGTCTGATAAAGGTCTTAGCCATATGGCCCTCGGACATTCTTGAAAACAATATTGTTTTCCAAATCTATTTTCGATACTAAAATTATTCAGGTTCCAATTCGAGTATGATTTTGCCTCCGCAACTAAAACTTGTGGATGTAGGCGAAATTGTGCCAGTGGAACCGTATATATTTTAAAACATCATTTTTTCTTAAAATTTTTGCCTCCTACAACAAATTGCGAGATCCTAATGGTCCCAAGTGCATATACTCGACAACCTTGGATATTGCCAACATTTCCAAACATTGCCTCCCCCGACACTCGGTGTTTCTCTACAGCTCCTCGAAGATTAGACTAGATATTGTATAGGTAGAATAATATCTCATGTAATCTTCTTTTATTTTTTAATTATTCTTGTACTCAATAATTGTAAATGTGACAATGTAATTTTCTTTTATTTCAATCAACTATTGTATATCTTGTAATTATCTATTGTACATTCTAACTATGTTCTTTAATTGGATAAGATTCAATTTCAATGTGTATGTATGAAATGACTACATGAAAGCATATGCATGAATGAGATGAAATGTATGCACAAGACATCTTCCACCCTTATTAACCTAGCTTACAACGTGTCTCGATAGTATCAGGTCAACTCAGCAGCGCGAGTTGACCTAACCTCTACCTCACGCCTCTTATGACTAATCTCTAGAAACTAGGGTTCTCACATCAGGCCAAAAGGTAAAGGAGGTATTGGCTTTCGGGATCTTCATCTTTTCAATCAAGCTCTTTTGGCACCATAAGCTCAGCGGTTGATTGAATATCCAGACAGTTTGTGTGCACGTTTGTTAAAGATAAAATATTATCCTAATGGGCATTTGCTTGATAGAGCTTTTCCGCAGACTTCTTCCAGTTAGCAGGGTATTGAACATTTCTTTAAAAAGGTACCGTTTGGCGAGTGCATACTGGAGAGAAAATTCGCATATGGCGTGATTATTGGATTCCACAAAATTCATGTCTAAAAGTAACTGGTAAGTATATTAGTTATCAGCTGAAATGAGTTTCTAATTTAATGGTACCAGGTTATAGATGTTGGAATGACAACTGATTCCTCATATTATGTATCCCCATGATGCGGACATGTGCAGCACGGATACGGATACGCGAATACATATCGGACCGATACGGATACGGGGATACGTCAATTCTTGAAAACACTGATACGGGATACGACTAGATATATTTTTTAAAATAAAATATACTAAATATATCAAATTTGAGCAGCAAATATATGAGGATGCATATCTTTGTGATACATGTATACCATTGTTGGCTCTGATTCAGTCGAACAAGTCGCCACCTCCCCATGAAGTCCTTAGTTGAGCTAGGCTAGGAAGGAAAAAATTCAATTATAAAGAACGTAATTTTGTAACTTGCCAAATAAAGATGGTATCGTAAATATAGCACAATGTACATCACCTTGGAAATTGAAGTGTTGATTATACTTCTCCTTTGTATTGAATAATTCTGCATAAGGTGCACAAAAAATAGGTAGCAAAATAACATATAACAAATAATTATAGCAAAAGGAGGTTCAATATTTGAAGTTTAACATAAAAGAGCATAAATTGTTCTAGTTTAGACTAAACTGAAAGACATATTAAAAGATAAATATGAGACTACAAGTCTCCATTCTTGAGGTCTGCTACTCTCCATCCTCATTCTCTTGATCTTGTTCATCCTCCACCACAATAGAAGCATCAACATTTGTGAACGACACAGCCTCCAACTCTGGTTCTTCAATAGAGAGGTCTGCAATTTCTAGAATGCCAACACCAGTCAAAGATTCAAAAGCATCTCCTCGCACATCCCACATTTTTTATACTCCTGTCTTGTATGCATTTGACCACCTTGATAGAAGCCTCAAGTTATTATGCATAAAGACCAAATCTTCAGCACGCTCAGCAGTTAAGGCATTTCTTTTTACGCTATAGATGAAGCCATACGTGCTCCAATTCCTTTCACAACAAGAAGATGAGGCTGGTTGGTGAATCAACTTAAGAGCTAAGTTTTGCAATATAGGAATAGATTGTCCATGATTTGCCCACCAATCCTTTGGAGAAAGAGCCCATCTATCATAGATGGAATCAAATTTAGTCAATTCATCTGAACAAGTGGAGAACTTTGAAAACTCTTCTTTAACTCTTGTCAAATCTTCTTGTATAGGGAAGAATTTTTTGAAGCATATCATCCACTCTTTTGATACATCATTATCCTTATGTGGGGGCCCACGGCCAGCACTTCCATCGAGCCATTCCTTACTATAATATCTACAAAAAATAAAATAGGAAGAGTAAAGATACACGAATAGGCATATGAGTATGTGAAAACTAAAACTGAATATGAAATTCAGCATATGAGAACAGTAAATAAGCATATGAGAATAGTAAATATATATACATTACCTTGGATTAAGTGAGTGTGCCAAAGAATGGAGTGGAGTGTTGCCTTTATACCAATGTTCAATCAATATATTCTCAATAACCTTCCAAAAGACGGATTGTTCTGCTTGTTCAATTTCCTTTCCTTCATGTCGGCATATCTCTTTTGATACATTCTCAATCATTGAATCCCACATCTCATAATCAGGTGAAGACATAGTGTATCGGTGTCTGCCACACGTATAATTTCATATATCTATAAATTTAACAATATAATTAACTTCATCCCACCAAACATCACTAAGTATCTTTTCTTTCACTGTGGCTGCCATCTCTATACTTATCCCATTGTTCACTAATTACCATGTTTTGGAAAGCTCTCTTGACCAACAAAAGCCGTTTTAACATAACCAGAACAGAGGCAAACCTCGTTTCCACCACAACAAGTAATTTCAAGTTGCTAAACTCATTAAACATAGAGAGTCACATTCCATGGTTTATTATGAAATTCTTGATTAAAGTAGCATCTTCTCTAATTATACTTATGAATTTTAATTCATTGTAGACTATTAGTGCTTCCTCATCATCGTCCCTTGGTGTTTTTGCATGAAAAATGCTCTTCAAAGCCAAATTTAAAGTATGCACAACACAAGGTGTCCAAAAAATATGACCATACTTCTTTTGGGCAATCATACCTGCATATTTGCAATTAGAAGCATTGTCAGTGATGACTTGAACAACACTTTTTGGACCCACTTCTTCAATAACAGCAATCAACCTCTCAGCAATATACTCCTTTGTCTTCATCTCACCACTGGCATTGATAGCCTCCAAGAACATTGGTGCATTCCCACCAAATGCAATAAAGTTGATGTGAGGCCTCCTCTGTGAATCTGACCATCCATCTGAACAAATGCTCACTCCTTTTTTAGGCCATACACTCTTTATAGGCTCCAATAAAGTCTTAATGTGAGCCTTCTCTTCTTGAAGCAGGGTAGTCCTCAGTTCGTTGTACCCAGGAGGAACATAACCAGTCAAATTTCTTGTTGAAGCAAATTTATATGACTCTTGGTAGTATGGGTTTCTTGCAAGATTGAAAGACAACCCTGTAAATTTAAAAGACATCATTAGTATATTGTTGGACAAGATTGAAATAACGCACACTATAGTTGATCATTAAGTGCTAATCTCCAGAATAATACATCCTTCCAATTATAGCATCTTGTTGTTTGCGCAAATCATTTGCCCAAGCTCTCTCTAGTGGGCCTTCAGCTCCCCTCCTTTTCTTATTCTTAGACATGGCAGAGGTATCTACATTTGATGGCAAAGGAACATTTCTTGGTTTTGATTTTTCCACTTCTGCTGTAGCCCAAGCAACTTCATCCTTGAGTTCAAAAAGAATGTCCACCGTCACCTTTTTGCATGGAGCGATTCCGCCACGTAACTTCAGCAAATGATTTTTAATTCTGGAGTAGCTACTAAAGCCAATATAGCCACAAAACTTGCATTTCCATCTACTATTTCCTCCACCGGTTTTAGGTTTCTCTAGAACTTCAATATGATCCCACAAGGAGGCCTTGATGTTAGTGATTTCTCTTCTCTTAGGACAGTCATTAGCACAAGAAGAACTGCCACCTTGATCTGATGCCATTTTCTAACACCTGAAAGGCAAAAGACTTAGCACATGAACAACCTATATGTAAGAAAGATGTATTATTTGATTTTAGGAGATGGCCGATACACGATGTGTTTTGTTTGTAACATTGCTGCATTAAACATATTAATGTGATAAAATTGAGATGCATACGGCCATGCACGTACTAGTGCTTTTTAAAAAAATTAAAAACAAGCGTGCATATACCGATATACGTATAGATTGATTATCAATTACAATTACACTTAATCTAATCAATCTTCGTGCAGCTGTCGTATAGATTGATTATCAATTTAAATCACATGCACGTCATGCTGCATCAGCATAGATAGACATACGTTATATATGATTGATCGATCCATTGGAGTGAGCTTTGCATATATACCATACCTAGATGAATGATTGATCGGGGAGTGCAGACTGCAGAGTTGCTGCGCCTATGATTGATTGAATCGACCCTATGACGATGCCGCGATGGTCGTCGTCGACTCGTCAGCGTCGTTGTGCTCTCGCTGCTACCTACCGTCGCCATCGCCTCGCAGACTCCCAGTTGCCGTTGCTAATCAGGAGAGAAGAGATTAACACTTTAACAGGCGTCGGCGCTGATCTCTATCGCACGATGTGTCGTTTGGCTGCTTTTTTGGGCTGGCCCAGCCAAAAGTAACTAGTATCCGTATCTATTGCATATCGGTGTCGTATCCGTATCGGATACGATATCCGACACCGGTACGTCAGCTCTGTGACGTATCGGTGCTGCATAGAACCGCTTGGTATTCGGCTGTCCTCTCAAATGGATGATGATTTTATTGCTTGGCATTTTGAAATAGCTTAGTTAGCTCACTGATCGATAGAAATAGCTGCGTGAGCTAACTCAAAATATTTCTCAGCTTTTCTGATCCAAGCCTCTGGGTTGTCCACATCAAACTTAGGAAACTCCAACTTGGGGCCCTTACTAATGGCTTGAGAAAAAAGGTTTATTTCTCTACCAGGTGGATGTTGCTGCCATGGTGGTGGTCCTCCATAGGACATCTGTGGAGCTTTAGGCCAATTGTAATACCCAGCATAATTAGGTCGCATTGGGGGATAATAGTACTGTGGCATGTAAGGATTACTCATAGCTGGTACGTAGTTGCTAGTGGCAGTCACATATTGAGGTGCAAATGAAAGTTCCTATCGCCATGAGTGGTACATGTCACATCCCTGGTGTGTCTACAACAGTTCCAAGTGGCATTATAGGAGAATTTTGTGTCCTTATATTGCTAAATGGAGGTGGTGATATAGGATTAAAGTTTCTAGGGACACTTTCAGTAACTGAATGTAATTGTAAATCCAGAACATTACGTATGCCTTCAGTTCTAGGTGATCCCCTGTTGTGTCCATAATTCACTAATGGTGGTTCTCTTCTAATGCTAGATCCATCCCCGAGATTAAGCCCATGATGACTTGCAGTGTCCTCCACTGGATCTGTGGTCCTGACCAAATCCCTAGTATTGATCTCATTTCTAGTCTGCATCAAGCTTGTGAAGTTGTCCATCTGGATTTGGAGTTTATCTTGCATGTCTTTCTGCATCTGCTCCACAGATGCCTTCAATTGGAGCTAGATCTGCTTGTGGTTTTCATTCATCTGAACCTGCATCCATGGATTTGGGCTTGCACTCGAGTAAACTTGCCTTTTGATTCTTCTACTTCCACCGATAATAACTCCATTTCTCGTCTCGTTCTCTTCCATTGGTGTTCTTGGGTATCTTGGCACCTCCCTCAATTGGATCCTGAATTTTATGGAGGGAAATCAATAAACCGTCAACCCTTGAGTGTTTCCTTTGATTTCCCTTCACAAATCTTAATCTTCCCGACCTGGATCCGGAATTTTACTGAAGTGACTTGCTCTTCGACCCTTTCCACTCAAGAACTGCTAAAATCTACGATTTATGTCAAGGATTGGCTGGCTCTGATACCAAAATGTCAGGACCCTGGGTTAAGGGCCTGATTAATTTCAGTACCAATCTGGTGGTAGGAATTGGGGATAAGGAGAGCAAAACCTAAGGCTAAAGATGGAACTAGCAAAAACATAAATAGTCAAGTATATATTAGTGACTACAGTTTTTCATATTTCATTGATAGCTCTTTCAATTACAGTAGACTTGCCTATATGGAGTACGCAAGCTCTACTTCCATGGATAGTGACAATTACGCAACAAGGTAAATGTAACGGAAAGGGAAATGGTGAAGTAAAGAGAAAGTGGTGAGTAATTGAACACCGGCCGTCCGGTCAGTCACCAAGGGGGTGAGGAAATGACTGCATTCATAGAGGTAAGGAGAACATAACAGACATTTCTAGACAAGGACAGCTGTCTCTACAAACTAGCAGTAAACCCCCTAAAAAAAGAGAATTACAAAATGGTCCCTGGGGGATATCACCGCCGATCTTGCGCGCCGCCGTGCCAGCTCGCCGGAGAAGAGGAAGACGAAGAACCAAAGAACTCTCGAATACCTGCAAAGAAGAACAGAGGACGAAGCCTCGATAGAAAGCCGCATAAGACAGCCGCCGCAAGAGGCGGATCTATAAACCGGAGAGAGGAACATCGGCAGGGGCGGAGCCCTGATCTTGAGCAGGAAATCGATCAGATCTCGGCCTTCGCCGCCGCACCGCCAGCCAAGCCCGCTTCCATAGCACGAAAAGAGTTCGAAGGAAATAGCTGGCCGGAGCAAACTCAGGAACAACGTCGCCGCAGCCGGTGCCGAAGCAGAGCAGCCCGCCGAGGTCGAGCTCGACTGAAGCATCGAGCTAAGAGGACAAAACCTCACTGGCTCCTCGATGCCATCGGGAAGGACGTCACCGAGACGGGGCTGGAGCCGACGTACAAAAAGCCGAACGCCGCCGCCGCCGCCACCGCTGAAACGACGCCGCGTCGGACACAAACCCTAGATAAAGTAGACCTACCTATATAACCGGCAGAGGCCACGTTTCCCCCCACCTCATGGTGCCTGTAGGCGACCGGAGGCGAGGAGAAACAGCAGCCTCGCCGGCAGTCACCAAGGGGTATTGGCTCTTCAGGATCACACCATCTTCGTAATAGAGGTCTCCAGCCTTTCCACTGCTTGATCACACTTAACGAAAGGGTATCCTGAGATCTGAACCGGTGATGTATTTCGAAACAAATTCCCTTTTTTGATTCATACTTCCAGTGCTGACACTAACCTGGACACGAAGCTTGCCACCGCATGCGTGCCCAAACTGTTGGCATGGCCACGTCGGCGGGTTTGCCCACGGCCACGTCGAGGATTTTTGGGAAGGATTCTTCTGTTCGACTAGGGAGATTTCTTTGGGTTATTTTTGGGAAGAATTCTTCTGCAAAAAAACTCCCATGACCATGCTGGCATTTACTGGGGACTGGCACCTAATTGATCTGAGTAGCACCCCAAAAGTCGAGTTGTGACTAAAATGCGCGGTTTTCAAGTTCTATGACAAACACTGTTTAAAGGCAATATTTTTTTTTCGATTCTCAGGGAGCTGGGAACTCCCCTGCTCCATTTCATTCAAAAACAAAAGTACGAAACCATGCAAAGCAGGTTCAGACAAAATTTTCATCATTACAATTTTGACATGCCATCAGCAACAAAATTACTACGCAAACAGTTTTCATCATTACAATTTTGACTCAGAAATAAACAGAAGTTTGCCAATAACTGCATTTTCTTAGCCATTTGTGCCTGTCAGTAATCCGATCCTTGTTACCAACACCTTCCCACAGTTACATCTCCATGATATGGCTCCAGGAAGGTTTATCACTTGATCCATCTCTGCAGCTTTAGACACTAGCCTTGTGCACCAGCAGATTCTGATTCAGTGAACTGACCATAAAAGCAAGGTTATCCTCTAGTGTACAGTGCCACCCTCCATAGTTGTCCATCACATATCCTTGATCTGAGACTTTGTCCCAGGTTTCTTCAGCATGAGCTAAAACAGAAGGATGAAGACCAGTAGAGAAAGACCTAATCAACCTGCAGTAAAGGCTCTCTCATTTTCTTGAGCAAGAGTGTCTCCAACTGGCCTAAATCCTCTGCTGCCTCTTCCTTGAAAGGTACTTTCCAATTTCTTAGACATATGCAAAGAAGTCTCCACACCAGTTTCATATTAACCCAAGGTTTGGTGTTATGAGTTGTTATTTTCCAAGATAATCGCACGATGGCATGATTTGTTACACTGGTAGATTATTTTGTGAATTTTTTTTCGAAAAAATAAGTTTACATGTATTGACAAGAATTATGGTAGTCAAGTCACATTTTAAAGCAGGATATAAAATAATGGTTCATTACATGGTTGTAACGTACGTTTTTTTCACTGGATTAGCAGTTTTCGAAACCAAATTTGTTCCCTCCCCATGCTTCCGTGTACAAGGGACCGCTTGGGATTCGTGAGACTCCATCTAATTCTTTAATAACAGATTTCGGTGATTAAAATAATATATCTGTGTGTCTATGTTGATTACTGTTCACTAGATAGGTTAGCGGTTTTCTCGCTCCAAATTAACGAAATGTTGATTTAGGAGTTTATTAGTGGCTCACGTCTCGATGCACAACGTATGGCCTGTGATGTTGGTGCCGCTGCGCGGTCTTCTGAAATTAGGCCATAAACTTGAGTATTTTTTATTGTATATCACAACAGTAATAGGTGTTTGGAGAGAGTGCTTAGGAAAATAGAGCCTTTCTTTTGCCATGTAGAACATATGTTGTACTTATCTTGTAGCATTGTTGCTTACAAAGTGCTTATATGCATTAATTCGTCTCCAGCTAATAATAGATAATGCAAGGGTCTAGTTAAGTTATACTCCTACCTACAAAAAAGTGCTTGCATTACGTGAGAAGGTTCTTTCTTGTATGGAGCTTCATGATGTAGCAATATTATGTCTTTAAGTACGGGGCAAGAGTGCATTGTAGCATTTTTAAGAATTACTATATATTGGTAACTTGTATATAGTAAGTTTGGATTGATTTATATTATACTGATGATACCGAGCATACTGATGAATGATGATGCACTTCTGATTGTTTTAGACACTATAACCAAATGAAATTTTGACCAAGTGTTTAGATAGCATTAATCACTGAAACTGTAAAATCTTAAACTATCCTTCTACACCTGAGACGTTAATGTGCTAGGAAGCAAATAACTAGTTCTAACTTATGCTAGGCATAACATTAGTATAGGTATATTTTCTAATAAAAATTCTCTAAAGTAAAGATAGGAAGAAGGACTTTGCAAAATAGCAATGCATTGTAGGCATTGATTACCTAGCTGATGCAGGGTACTGGCAGCTGGAGGAGCCTACAAGCAAGAAACACACAAGCAAGTAAATGAGTCATTAGAGATCTATCACCTTTGTTAAAAGACTTCTCTTGCACTTTGAACTGTGCGATTAGATGATTGGTGGGATTATTGACTAGTATTTGGGTCGGTGTTGGAGAGCAGGGCGGTGTTGGAGAAGACGTAGGCCTGGTAGTTCTGGCTGTTGCGCTGGTAGAAGCCGTTGACGGCGTAGGAGCAGTAGGCCTTGACATTGTCCGGGCTGAAGCAGGCGCCGTTCTGTAGGATGAGCTTGCAGTCCCCACCATCGATGCCGTATACGTAGATCCTGTTTGGTTGGGTTTTTCAACAGCTCTTCACTGGAAAAAGCTGCATCACGAGCAAACAATCAGTTTTTGGGCAGCTTTTGCAAACAGTTGTTGTGGGCTTTGCAATGCAAATTTAGCTATTTGGAAAAACTACCTTCTCACAGCTTTTTGCAATGTGTGAAAACTTCAGAGCTCAATTTTCAAAATGCTGCAGATGATTTAGGTTAATCAAAAGCTATATATGCACTTTTCAACATCCACAATAGCTTTTCTAGATAGACAGCCAACAACAGTTTTATCAACCACCACAACCTAACCAAAAGGCCCGTAGTCCAGCATCTTCTGTAGCATGCTGTCTGGCAGGTCTTGGCGGCACAGGCACCACGCCCCGTCTTCCATCCACCACGACCATCACAGAACACAGAAAAAAACAAGTTAGCAGCAGAAACAGGGAGAGGAGGAGGGGAGGATCCGAGGCGGGACGCAGGGAGCGAAACCCACGGAAGTAGAGGAGGGGGAGGAGGAGGGACGCCTTCCCTCGTCTCCAGCTAGGGTTAAGCTTGATGGTACCTTGCGAAGCGAGCGACGGAGATGGCGAGCCACGGCGGAGTTGGAGGTCCCCGGATCTGGCCCCGTCCCTCCGTCTGGCGTGGCGGAAGCGACTGCGGTCGCGGGCCTCCCTGCCTTCGCTCCGCTCCAAGGGGAGGGTGGCAGGGAACAACAGAACAACCTAGGTGCAGGTGGGGAGTAGGTTGAAGAAGGTATGTTTCTCAGTTTAGAGATAGAAAGGTAAATGGGGAGCTGGCTGGAGATGCTCCTTCAATCTATTTTCTCGCTGCCCAGCAACCACAAAGGCATGGCTGCTATATGCTACTCACGCAGTGCATAACTACACGCTGCAAAAATGGCCCATCTAGCCCACAACGTCTTTCTAGGCGAGAAAATGGAATGACGCTTGAAATGGGATTCGAACATAGGTCTCACAGGCTAAAAGAACACCCACGTAACAAACCGAATAAGTGGACTTTTATGTTTTGTGAGGGGTAAAAGCATAATCGTATTGTTATTTATTCTCTTCGTCTCTTTTTTTTTACTAGTAAGTGTGCACGTACGTTTCGACTGATACAAATTGTAATCATAAAATATTATACGTCGTAATGGTCACAATATAGTTTTATCAACTTTTTGTTTAAAAAATAGTAATCAAATACACATAATGCAATCATATTGTTTAATACACACCAAATATGAGCTCCTTTCTAAGTTCGGAAAGTATATCTACTCTAATATAATCCTAGCAAAATTTTAGAATTATTATCTTCTCAGACGAATATATCTGTTTGAAAATAATACGCAGACAAATATTTTCAGCCACTGTTGAGATAAAGCTTACAAAGTGAAGTTTTTCTTAATCGTCCCCAATAATTTTAAGTCCGGCCAGAGTAGACAACAACATTTTCCAAACTTGCTTGAGTCCTTTCCACATAACATCTAAAAAAACCTGTAGTGTTCCCTAATTAAACGCACATCTCAACTAATTGCAACCATAAATTTTTTATAAATTATATTGACCAGATGTAACGTCCCCGATCTCAAGCTGCTAATCGTGTGCATCATCGCATGGCATGCATATGCATTGGAACTCGAAATGGAATAAGATTTTAAATTTTTACGAAAAGCCTCTAACCAACCTTAACTCGGAGCTCCAATTGGAATTGAGCTCGAAGATTGGAACGAGAAGATGGAGTCGGTTTTGAAAGTTTATGGAGATGGAACCAACCCTTGTAAAAATGCTTTGAAATTTAATATTAATCTTGAGAGGAACTTTGGAATGGTTCTTAAAAACTTGAATCTGGATCTCAAATTTAGTTAAGGTTTAACTAGGTACCCAAATTCTAAAATTAAATAAAATGAGAAGGAAGAATTCAAGGCTTCCGATTAAATTTGAAGAAAGACCCATAAATTCTTCATGAGGGTTAAGAGAGCTTCTAATGTCAATTCTATACTTTCCTAACTCTCTAGGTTAAGTTGGATTAGGAATGGGGATTTAAACCCTAGTTGAACTTAGCTTGCTGTACACCAATTTGAAGTTTGAAACAAAGTAATCAAAGAGCTAAAAGAAAAAGGGAAAAACCCTAATCTAACCCTCCCTCCCCTGCCGACCGGGCCCTCTCCCTGGCCCATTTCTTCCACCGCGCAGCCCAGCTTGGCCCGCTCCAACAGTGCGCTCCGCTCCCCTGTGCTTCTTCTCCAGGCGCTGCCACCTCCTGCTGGTTGCATGGCTTCGGTGGCAAGCCCTGGGCCGCCTGCCCCGGCCACCTCCTGCTTGGGAGACCTCGCCGCCGCCCCCTGCTCTCCTTACCTCCCCTCCCCGTCCAGTGTTCTCCTTCCTCATCCTCTTTACCGAGCGCCCTTTTTTCCCTGGGCAAACCCGCCGCCGTAAGCCCCTTGCTCCGCCATCCCGTTGCCCCGCTCGTCGAGCTCCTCCAAACCCACCTCGCCGCGCCTCCGCTCCCTCCACCGGTGCCTCCCCGAGTTTCCTGTGCCACCCGCCCCTTGCCGTGCACCGCTCCAACCCCCTCCCCCCCCGTCGAGCAACCGGACCGCCCCCAAGCGCCAAGCCCGAGCCGACCGGGTGGATCTGCCGTACCCGTGCTCCGGCGACCGCCCAGCTGCGCCTCCTCGCCGGTAGGTTCCACCGCCGCCGCCTTGCCGCACCGCCCCCTCCGGCCTGCCTCGCCGCCGGCGATGGCTCCGCCCTGGCCAAGCTGGGTGCTCAGCCGAGCACCGGTGGAGCTCCTGTTTGAGCTCCATTAAGCCGCTAACGGCTTAATTAAATCTCTGTTAGTTAAATGCTAATGATTGAGATTTATGTTAAACCGGCATATTGATTGCTAATGAATGAGTTTCAGACACATTAATGGCTATTGAATGCTTAAGTGTGATTAATATGCTTAATTAATGCTCAGACCAATTAATGGCCCAATTAAGTGCTAAACATTGCTGTTAATTGCTAAGCTGACTCATGAATGAGGTTAGTTAATAACTAACCAGTAAAATAAATGAGCTCAATTGAGTTTGTCTCTTTTACATGTGGGCCCCATTTGTAAGGAATTAAAATAAAGAATAAGTAAAATGAGAAAATGAATGACAGTGGGCCCCACCTGTCAATGACTCAGTCAAACCTGGTCAAAATTGACCAGTAGGGCCCACATGTCAGCCTCTGCTATACTTGAATTAATTAAAATATTATTTTTACTGAGAAAAATACAACAAAGGGTGAAAATAGATTAAATCTTGTAAAATTCACAGAAAATTCATTTTAAATCAGAAAAATGCAAATAATATATCAAAATGTTCAGAAAAAGAAGATCTATTCAAAAACATCTTTTTCATCCATGTTTGCATGCTAGGATTAATATAATTTGTTAAAAACTCAAATTAGGGTTTCCGATTAGCCGGAGGATTTTCGGATCGCGACATTTTATGCGTCCGAACTCCGATTAAATTGATTCCACTTGCATTAGTCTTCTTTTTGCACCCTCTATGTCATGGCATGCATTGCATCTCATGCTGATGTTGTGCATTTCAATAATTATGATTATGTCCTTGTTTCCGGTGTTTCCGTTTTTCCTCGATAGAGCCGGAAGATCCGCAAAGTGAGAGTCTCGATCAAGAGCAGGGTGTCGTTGCAGAGCAACCAGGCAAGCAGCCCCTTTGGTCACGTTGCAAAGCTCCTACTAATTGCAAACTATTAGTTGTTTTCAAATTCATTATTACATGCGTTCAACTGCTATTTTTCCGCTAAGGAAAGCCCTAGTCCGATGAATAAGACTCACCTTGTCGCTTAAACAGCTCCACCACTAACCTAACCTATCTAGCATAGTCTAGTATCCACTGTTCGAATGCTATTATGCTATTTATGCTTAGACATGCTTAGACTTGTAGAAGTCGTAATTCCTGGGATAGCAGATGAATCAACACTGGGAATGGGTTACGTGGTAGGTGGGTGTTCACCGGGAATGTTTAATGAACTTGACTAATAATCTCATCTGGGCTAGACGAGAGGCCATGGCTGGGAGCATGGTGGGTTGTCTCGTTTTCCCGCAAGGACCGGTTACCGGTGTCCCTTCGAACCAAGCTTCGTGTACTTCTACACGGGTGGATTATGGGGCCACCCACGACTGAATAATTTGCCTAGACTTAGACTATGAGCCGCATAGTTTGCCGTTTTCGTGTATTGGGTGCGTGGAAAAAGGAATGTGGTGTGGTGCTTCAATATAGGTGTAAGGGTTACACACGGTTCGAGTCCGGGGATGTATCACCTGCTACAACGTATGGGACCGTGTCGTAGTTACGGCCGGACTGATGTACATGGACTAGCCCGTACGGGTGGCTCATACCTAGGTCGAAAGCATTGTAAAGGTCGTGTTCGATCACCCTCTGCTAGCACACCTCGTGAAGTGTGTACGATCGATGCGTGTAGGTAAAGATGTACACCCCTGCAGGGTTAGAACTGTTTGAACAGCCGTGTCCGCGGTTATGGACAACTTGGTAAGATTTTGCATCGAATTAGACAACTATAACCAACTCTAAAACTTGCCAACTCTAAGGATGGTGTAGCGACAGCTTCCTCCCAGGGTGGTTGAGGATGGGTCGAGGGTTTTTCAGGTGTGGTGATCTGCAGTAAGGAATATTCGCGAAGTGTCGACTCGTCCCCTTTTGAAAAGGTATTCTGGTAGTCGAATTTCAATCTACTTATTGCTATTGATAAAGGTAAACTTGGCTTTCCGCAAATTAGTCCACAATTACCCTTTGTTGATACCTGGCACAATCACTACTACTTCCGCACTGTAAGTCTTGCGGAGTACAATTTTGTACTCACCCTGCTATTGTTGTTGTTTTATTGCAGAGGAAACTACCCCTCCAGAGGGTGGTTTCTACTTAGAGATCGATACCGACGACGCCTAGACGCTGGGAATCCCAGGCAGTGATCCTGCCCTGGGTTGGTATTTTGGTTTGTTTCCATTGCCACTTTTGGCCCTACTGTTTGGCTTCGTAGCCTTATAAACTCTTCCGCTGTGTGTATATATGTTTGTTAAGTTTTAAACTTATAATATTGCAGTTTCTGTCGTAGAGTCACTGCTATGAGATCTGGTTGTTTTCGCCCACTCATGTGCCGTGCGTGTATGTGATGAAGCGCATGTTGTGGGTAGGACTTTAGGGTTTATATCATAGAGTCATTAAGTTTAATCACCCCTGTGAAGCGACTCTACTACTGAGAGATTGGGAACTATATCACCCTACTCCAACCGTGCATTAATTTGCCGGGACGAGTTCGGGGTTGATGTTCCGGTTCGGTAGGACAAGAGTGAGGAGACCATATCACCCTACTACTCTGTGCGCTTGCCAGAGTAAGCTTTGGGGTTGACGTCTCGGGCTATTCGGAGCCATATCACTCCACTCCTCTTGGAATTGACACCCAGGAGTTGAGGTCGGGGTTGACGTTTCGACTTAGCGGGTGGTTTCTCTTAAGCCTCTCTGTTATGAATTCTGGGGTTCGACACCAGAGTGTAATTTCATTAGAATTTTAATTGTGGTTTAATATATACAAAGCTCACACGGTGCCCAAAATTGGATCCTCGGAGGTTTCCCTTTGAAAAGAATTCAGCAATGTTATCTCAACTACACTGTAGTAGTACTTGTTATTATGGTCAATCTAGGGTTGACTGGTCAAGGTCAATAGTGTCAAGTAAACGAAAAGGGAGAGAGGACACGGCTATCAAATCACATTTTCCACCTGATCTAAGAACCAAGGCAAATGAAAAAAGACCAAACAACACTTGATGTGTAAACAATACAATCTGTCACCAACATGATGTGACGATGATGGACAATCAGGTGCATTGCAACACCTTTTCTTTCTTCCTTCCTCTTTTATTAGGCAGTGACCTCAATGAACAGGTCCTCCTTCTTCCCTTGTTAACTACAAGCAGCTAAACTTGTTCACACCACCTTTTTCTAGCCTCTGCAGTTTATCTATGTAGGTCTTGCATATATACATCACAATTATACATGTATCAGAAGATTAATTAGAGGTCTCCTTGTGCTCCGAAACCAATTAACAAATGTTCAACAACACGTGCTTCTGTGCTTGACAAATTTTGTCCAAATGAAGAGTACCTAAACAATAATCTAAGAGTTTGCACTAAAATAATGATGAAACTTCAGTATCCAAAAGTCTAAAACCTAGAGAAAATTGCTAACTTTACCTCATAATCCATGCAGAGGTGAACTGACATCTCACATCCCTTTCCTGTAATTTGTAAAACATACTTATCATTCCCAAGCACATTCTACATCTCGACTGACCAAATTAAATCCTCTCTTGGATTTATATGCATGAACTGTGAAGCATCTGCAGAAAGTTAATGAATAAATAGCATGATAGAATGATCTAGGGGTAAATAGCCTTTGTGATCTCCAAAGCATTTGTAGAAAGTCAATGAATAAACAACATGATAGTAACATCTTTGGCAATACTTGCAGGGATTCAAAAAGGACTAATAACACATGAACCACTAAAGTCTAATTGAGGGGTGCTAGTTGGCACACCAATCAAGTCCTAAATGCTATAAGAAAATAAAAAATAGTCAGGACATTCGGTGCGTATTGTTTGGTTTTCTCAACAAAACATGAATAAAAGGGAGTAGCAAGAATGGTGCATTACCTTTTACTATATGAGAATTGAATATTAGGCGACAATTTTCAATATTTACAAAAGCCATTCCACGGTAATCTGTGTACCTGGACACGTCATGGCGTCCTCCACCACTAAAGATGCTTGAACGATCATGGGAGGAACATTACCTCTGCCACCATGAGCAGGTCGAACGATTACCTCTCCCACTTTTATTACGCAAACAAATACAAGAGAATTGCCTCAAGAAAAGGCATAGACAGGCAAGTTGTTAACAATACGACCATACGACATGCACAAGGTAGATAGTATTAGACCTTCATACAAAATCACACCCAAAAATCCATCGGTAGCTGCACAAGTACTCTCTTAAGCATATATCTTTACCTGAGCTTCCAGATAGCAACAGAGAACTAACTGGGATTCTCAACTCTCGAGTACAAACCAATCCTTCTAAACAAGAAAGTTGCAAAAGCAATGATCACTTTATCACTAAAATAGACCAAGAATCTACATACTTGCAATTTTTGCAGAAACCAACACATTTCAAGAAAACTGTAAAAGAATCACTTAAACGTCAGCGAAAGAAGGGTACATGGAAAATATCTATAAAATGGAGCACTAAAGTAAAATCTAATTTCGGACTTCTACTGTACCAAAGTTACCTAAAAATGGGGAACTACATTTTCCAGATTTGAAATAAATATAACATAGTGAGAATTGACAAAAAAAACAAATCAGTACTAATAAGCTAGGAAATTACCAAGAAAGTGGGTGAGATAAACATTTCATTGAATTCTGATTGTTTTTCAGATCTCCATTAAACCGAGTAGCATTCTTTTCTGCAAAGCTGTTAGGAACAACTGAGAGCGCTGGAACTTGACTTTTACAGTGCCTCGGTTATTCAAAGATCCATCAATTTCAGTCTATAGGCATATGACAACCTGGATATTATACTATGCAATCTTTTAAATTGGTCAATACATTCATTAGTGAGAGCGCTGAAATCTAAAGCATATCATGATATCACAATATCAACCAAAATATCTAAATTTAAACCTTGCTTCACTTGAATTTATCATTCTTACAGCATATTTCCCACAAACATTTATTTAATATGGATTGTGATACTTAAATATATTTTGTAGATAAAGACCTGTGTTATATTATTATCTTCTACTCTCTCATTTCTCGAACTCTGAGTATATATTTTGAGACTTGTACATGCCTCATTAATTTGGGAAAACACTTATAAATGTAAGCACTTGAAGAAAAAGAATAGCACTTGTTCAGTAACCCTGTAGTTCCGATGTGCTTCAAGGATGAATCATTTTCTTCTCAAGGTGCTGCAGCTATATGCCTAACAAATCAAAATTTCAAAGTCTTCACCGAGCAATTCCTACAATTCTCCAAAAAAATAATTCAATTTTGATTGAGTATATACAATATTGTGCAAAATCTATAGAATGGGGTTATGCAGCAGACAGAGATATAGCTCACATCGGCTGCATACCTTGAGTAATAGCAGAGAAGAAATGGCCGCATATCAAGTCTGATTAGGAACACCTGAGGAACGGCATCGCTTGCCAAAATAATAGTAGAATGGGAAGTTCTAAAACAAAAGAAAAGGAGATATATGGCCCTACTGCTCCGCATCAAAGTGACCATTATTTTACCATTACAAAAGCTTCAGGATTCAAATGGATACATAACTCCATGTACTGAATACTGATGGAAACATCTTGCCTATTAAACTTGGAAAAATACATCAGAAACCCAAAGTGGGTCTCAGACTCATTGAGGTAGAGGCACCTTTGAACATCCAGGCACTCTCGGAGACTTAAGAATGCAAATCATAACTCTTACCCCCATTTTATTGATATATAACCCTTTGACTTGCCACGATTTATAGCACGTTAACACCCATTTGATTGGACAACTGATAGTCCTACATTTAGGAAATAGATTGCATTTGTTAAAATTGATGCAAGTACTGAAAAGCAACAACTTTGAGCACAAACTTGAGAAACATTAGGCACAGTTATATATTTTAGACCTTCTCACGAATTCCCTCCCCAACCTTGGGTCTAATGAACATAATCCTCGGATCAACAAGCAGCTTCTTGTCAATCCAAAACGTTGTTGTTGTGGCATCCTAGCACCATGCCGGTCCACCAAATCATCGAACATGACCTTGCTTGGTTGCAGCCGCCTAAACTGCTCGCTGCCAATGCTACACTCCCAGCGTCGCATCACCGCCTAAAAGAAATAAAATTACTAACCAAATAAATAGTTCACTTCTTAACACGAGGAATCTGCTTGCTCTCCTCCCAACAAAGCATAGCAAGGATGACAAATATGCATTCAATCATGTCTGACACTAATAATCCAGGAAATATGCAGGAAATAGTGCTCATGAAGCTAGCTGTAGAACATGAAACAAAATTCAGAGAAAAGAAAAATGATTAATAGTCAGAGAAAAGAAAAAAAGAAACAAATTTGATTCCATCTAACATATACTGTATCTCTTCTTAATAGATCACGCAATCGAGTCTAGGTTATGTTAACCTAAAATAACATGTAGTAACAGTATATGTAAAATCATTGACTGACTTAACACGCAATCGATTAGCATAGCATTTATCATGCCAGTTAAACAACCACTACAAATACCAGCTACTGTAACATGCTAGGCTTTGTTCCTTAGCATCTCCTTTCCCAGAATAGAATGAATGAGCATACCTCTGTTCGGCTTGAATATCTACTCCAACAGTTGGAGTAATTGACAATGTAGAATGAATATCTGGTCCAAAAATCTTTATAAGATCCAATAATATTTCCAAAGAAACAGTAGCATGCCTGCAAATTTGAGGCAAGATAATCATAAGACATAGTTACGGCTAAACCAATCATCATTTACTGGTAAACCAAAATATTCAGAAGATCAAATCATCCACTGGTTGATCGGTACTCCAAGTGCTAAGTACTGTTATCTATCAGTATAGACCGACCAAATAAACAAAACGTTCAGTTCTCTCCACATAGCATAGTCAAAGAGAAGAATTTAGCATGGACCACTGCAATCGAAGTATTCTTTTCCTCAGTTTATATAATACTATCAACATGTTTGCAGAGAAGCAAGGTAGTGCAACTAAGTTCTGATTCATTTAAGTGTAGTACAGAAGAGAGGAATCAAAACGTCAAACCCAAATAATGAAATAACCGAAACACATGGCTTTCATGAGTAATTAAACTTCATTTTTCCCCTGAGAGGACCACCGTAATTAACTTGATCTGTAGCTTTCATGAATTGGTAGAGGCTTCAGCTACAGGGAGAAAACAGAAAAGAAGCAGAGAAGGAACAGAGGAAGAAAAAGGAAGAACAGAGGAAGGAAGAAGGGGCATCAGCCTCGGAGCTCGCCGGCGGTGGGGAGATTGCTAGGCTTAGGTGAGGGCATAAACAGAGAGGGGGCGTCGCAGGGGTCATGTCAATGCATGCGCCGGAGCCGGCAGTGGCTTCGGTGGCTACCGATGGCGAGCTCGGGCGGCACCGGCGTCGGGTGCACGTGGGAGAGGCGCTACGGCAGGGGTGGCGTGAAATTAAGGTGGGGGAATGTGAGAGGGGGTGGAAGAGGTCATGTAGCCTGAAGGAATTGCATCGGCACTCACCAAGGACGAAGGATGGCAGCTGTTTGGAGGCCGGAGTTGGAGGAGAACTCTAAATTCCGGCAACGGGGGTAGCGTGGCTCCGATTGCGCGCCGGGGTTCCCCTCTTGGGGTCGTGGTGGAGCAGCCGAGTGGGATGGGATGAGGCCGCTCACCTCGATGGCGCGGGATCGGGATGTGGCGCTGGACCAAGCGAGGGACCAGCGCGCGGCGACGCATGTGGCGGGTGCACCGGGGGCGGGTGCGCCAGGGGCAGCGGCGAGCAGCGCCGGGGGCGGTAGGGGCGACCGGCAGCGTCGGGGGTAGGGGCGAGCAGCGGCGCCGCGGGTGGCAGCGAGCGCCGGGGGTGGCAGCGGCGGTAGGGGCGGGTGGGCTCGCGGTGGTAGGGGCGAGGGGCCGACGCAACAGCACCGTGGGCGGCAGCGAGCGGCGCAGCGGCGGCACAGGGCGAGCGGGCGATAGGAGAGATTTGTAGGGGTGGGTGGTTTTTCTTTTGATTAGGAGAGATCGGGGATTGAGCAGGACGAGCGCGGGATAATTAGGAGTGATTGATGTGATTTGCTACATCATTAGGCAAACGTGAGACGTTAGATTAGTAGAGATTAGTGAAGATGGAGGGTGGAGATTGTTTGGATCTGCTAAACTGGTGCTTTTAATAGTAGTGTAGATGTAGATTTGTATTCTTTTTCTGTTCCTACGTGACACTTTTATTTCTTTAATTTTTTTCTTTTGCTCCTGTATTTCTTGTTTCCTTTTCTTCTTCTATATTTCGTATTTCTTTATTTTTCTAGATATGTTAACTTTCTATATGTTTTCATTAGTCTTAAATTGTTTTGCCGACTTCGCTTTCTCGTCCCTCTTATATCCTTGAATTGTTCCACAAACAATTCAAATTTGTTTCAATAGTAGTGAAGTTTTGTTCTACTTGGTTTATTTTTTGTGCTCCTAGTAATTTTGAATTGTTGTAAAAGATTTTTTTTTGTTCCACTAGTAGTCGTAAATTTTTTGGTAGATTTTTTATTTCTTTAGTAGCCATGACTTGCTCCACTGTTTTTCCCACTTGCTCTCTTTGTTATATTAGTAGTAGTCGTGAATTGCTTAGTTGTTTTATATTTTGCTTCATTAGAGGTTGTGAACTGTTTCCATTGATTTATTTTTTGTTCCACTAGTAGTCATGTATTATTCCACTTGGTTTATTGTTTGTTTAACTAATAATCATGATTTTTACCATGAGCACTTTTATATTGTTCCATTAATAGTTGTTATTTCGACTTGTGCCATTAATGATTAATATTTTCTGTTGTCATAGTATTTTCATGCCACTGGGAGTTTGGATTGTTCCACTAGATTTATTTTTTATTCCGTTAGTAATCGTGAATTGTTTCATTTCTACTTTTGATTTTGTGCTGTTAATTTTAATTTTATTCTATATATAGTGTTGAAATATTCGATATCACTTCCGTTTTGTAATCTTCCAACAAGATTCATGTAATCTTCAACAAATGGGTGCGCATTTTGATTCTAATCCATCCACGTGCATGTGTCTTTTTCGGCAAAAGAAATTTTGTGAGTGCTTTCTCGACAAATTAATGATTACAATTTACCCGAAGTTTTCTTGCGATTTCCATTGAGCTGTGCGTAACATTCAGATAGAAAAATCAAATGCAGCATAGCTCACTGCTGCTCACGTATAGTTTTGCTTCAGTCACTAAATGTCGCGCAATCATTGTCCGGCTGGTTGCAGCGTGAAGTTTGTCGCCAAGTAACTGGGGTTCGAAGTCTGAGTCCTAGTTTTTGCTTCAATGCTAAACATCACGGCCGAGGATGCAGCCTTTGTCGTTCATGGGCCTGCAATTTTGTTTCATTTCGCAAGGATAATACCATAACGCTCAACTACCAAAAACAACACTTATTCAAATAGTCAAACAGAACAAGTGGCACAGACACTTTGCTAATGAGCTGATCTGTGGAAACTCCAAAGAGCCTGCCAAAGCTTGTAGTAGCTAACATGCCGGATCACCGGGGCCTCTTCTACCCCGGGCAGCGCACAGCTAGGGGACGCGCAAGCGGTGCATAGGCCCTTCCCCACAAAGCAGCACAAAGCAGCAACAAGGCCAAGGCCGTGATAGGTCCCACCAACCAACGTTATTGGGCATGCAGTGGGCCTGGCAGGCCCTACAGAGTACAGAGTTCACCAACGCATTTTCTGGCTATCTCCTCTCACCCAAGCACACTGCAACTTCCATGCAGGCAAAATATACTTGTACTGTCTACTACCGAGCCGGCTCAATGTTCTTTCTGTGAAAGAAGCTAGTTGTCCAAATATTAACATCGAAAGAGGCTGTTAGCATTTTAGATTGATAACCACATGATCTGTCAATGAATTTGGATATAGATCGTTTGTCTGCTAAAGTGCCTTCGTCTTCTGCTCTTTCTGTCGATTCGTACCACGCTTCCTCTGATCACTAACGTGATAGCCACCCAAAACCGCATAACCAGTAATGATCACTGTAAGCAAGTACTGAAATAGTACCACGGATTAGTGGGGACCTGCGGTACGGAATCTGTACCCGCTCCCGTACGCGCGCGGCTGCATGCAGCTGTGTGGGATGGCACCAGAGGATCGTTTTGGCTACCCTCTTGTTAATCCGAGGAACCATCTCCCTGTAGTCTAGACCCGGCTAATCCGGTGCCTGATTGGTCATTGGTCACATGCGATCGGTCTCCTAGGTTTTCCTAATTAATTTCCTACGTAAGTAGAACAGACTAGCACAAAGAGATTCGAGTCACTTTTGAGGCTTTTCTACCTATCTAGGTGTATTTTACTAAATCCATTGTTATACCTAATACCACTTATTATGTGTAGTAGTTTCTGAATCTTACCAAAGAGAATCAAAATAATGATGACTAATAATTATGACAAAAAGAAAAAAATGGTGAAGCCAACCACAAATTCTTTAAGCACGACCTCAAAAAAGTACAAGGGATTATCGCTTTCTCACAACCCTCTCACACCTTTTAGACCCTAGAATTCTTACCCTATACAAGAATCTAATTCTTGCCCTATACAAGAATCTAGTACTAAAAAAACCTAGCATCTAATTCTCTCTTGCTTGCACTTTGGTCTTAGATTGCTCGATTGCTTGGGTTGTGTTCCTATGGCCGCCTCATGGGTTTATATAGGTTCTCACATGTCTTTTTTCAAAGTAAGTAGAACTCTGGATCCTAGTAGGTCTCGTAGCATATTTTCTTTTAGCACACCTCTTGAATCTTAATAGGTTTAGGATATGAGTTACTTTTCTTAATAATCTCCACCTTAACTCTTATCTGCTAAAGTCATTGTGTTCCTCCAAGAATTCACTCCAAGTCGGCTCCGTCTTTTGCTCCCACCTTGGGAGCACTCCCGTCACATGGACTTACACACATCACTGCGATGTGTATGTTGGTGTCTGGGATGGACCTTCCGAACCCTCCACCTGAGAGCTCATTTGTTATGTAGTTTGGTTAACCACACCGCCTGTTTCTGTAGCTCTCCATACCATAGGTCTGTACCACCTATGAGCTCCACCTACTCGCTGGTATCGCGTGGTCAATCCTGCCACGACTTCCTACTTCTAACAGTTCGCACATTCGTCTATGCGTCTGTTAGAGTTTGTAACCCTCTTTACAACTCTGCACACAACTGCAGTTGAGATCTAAGTACCTACCATTGACAATACGGTTTCCTTCTCCTAACCAGGATTTGTATCAAACCTCCTATTGGTTGTGCCACGTTTAAGATTTCCTAGCAATTCGTATCCACTTTTGTCTTAGATACCTTTCATGATTATTTGTCCTTTGCAAGTAACTCACTTAACTCCACCTCGAAGTGATACTTCATAACCATGGAGTTCAAGCGACCTTAGAGATATTAGATTATTCTTCAAGCCGGGAACATACTGAACTCTCGTCAGTGTGCGATGTGCTCCATTATACATCTCCAATGTAACCGTTCTCACCTCAATGACTACATACCCCTTGCAATCCGCTGATCGAACATTCCCATGCACCAAACGTAGAGATCCTTCGTCAAACATCTCCCTCACCGAACATATATGGAAGCAGCTACCTGAAAACAATATCCATCCATGATTAGTAACTGGTTGACTAACGACAAGTACGCACGGATCATCTATAGCCACTGAGCATGCATTCCTCATTTGCTTCAGT
The DNA here is from genome assembly GCA_019208055.1 of Stipa capillata. Classification (NCBI taxonomy): domain Eukaryota; kingdom Viridiplantae; phylum Streptophyta; class Magnoliopsida; order Poales; family Poaceae; genus Stipa; species Stipa capillata. The sequence continues at coordinate 274,913 of JAGXJF010003322.1, forward strand.
TTTGGACAGTCATTTATCATATGACCTTCCTTGTCACATAGATAGCATATACATTTGTCTTTATTCTTGATCTTCTTCTTCCAGTGACTTTTGTTTTTGCTTACAGCACCTACAACATCCAATGCTCGATCACCCGAGGATGAAGATTCCGATGGTTTTTTCAAGGACTGCGTGTCCAATAAATATGTAACCGCCTCATTGAAGTTGAAAGTGTTTTTCCGACAAGAATATTCATCACCATTTGCTCCCATGATGGTGGTAGAGATGAAGCCAATAAGACAACCTTGTCGTTCTCCTCGATTTTCTCATTCACACTAGTCAGGTGTGTGACAAGCTTGTTGAAGACATTGAGATGGTCGATAAACCGTGTGCCTTCCTTCATGCACAATCTGAACAGCTGCCGCTTTAGCACCCACCATTTTGTCAGCGACTTTGCCATGTACAATTCTTCTAGGTCACTCCATAATTTCTTCGGTGAATTCTCCTCGATCACCTTACCTCATTAGAGAGACATAGACAGATTCTACTGATAGCCTTCTACTCCATCACTTTCTAGTCTCCATTAGACATCCTATGGACAAGAACATCCTTCACCACATATTGCCACATGCTGAAATTTATACCACTGTTAAATTTCTCTACTTGGCTCCACATCGTCGATATCGCTCCTGATTACGTGGTACCTGATGCCTTGCCGACCTTTTTACAAATCTGATTAATCCGGTCTTGGCTCTGATTCCACTTGTTATGCCTTGATGCCCTTTGTTATACGCAGTAGCCCCCAGATCCGATCATAATTTATGTGATACAACACAAGCGCGCATGGTATCAAGATGAAATAGATGAACTCATAGAGAGTACCAAAATAATGACAACTAACAATCATGACAAAAGAGAAAATATTTGGCGAAGCCGACAGCGAATTCTTTAAACACAATCTCAAAAGAGTACAAGGGATTGTTGCTTTCTCACAACCCTCTCACACCTTTAGGACTCTTTGATTCTTGCCCTATACAAGAATATAGCACTAAATGAACCTAGCCTCTAATCCTTTCTTGCTTGCACATTGCTCTTGGATTGCTTGATTGCTTGGGTGAGTTCCTATGGCCACCCCCTCATGGGTTCATATAGGTTCCCATGTAGCCTCTTCCAAAATAAGGAGGAGTTCTAATCATAGTAGGTCTCCTACACTACTACACATATGCTTATCACAGGCGGTTCAAAATTGCCATCACAGGTGATTTTCTGAACCGCTTGTGAATAAGGGTCTGTGATACCTAGACCGGATCACAGACGGTTCTTAGCAATTCATTGAGAACCGCCTGTAATACCAAATTACAAAAATAAAAAAAATCGCTTGGAATTGAACTAGCCGGCCACCGCCGCTCTATCGGCCACTGAGCTCTGTGTCAGCCCTCCACCGATGAGCAGCCGCGTATGCCCGTGCTGTGACTTTCCGCTATCCTCGGCCAATACCAATACCAGGATCTGCAAATTTGAATCACATCAGCGTATATCTAAATTCCTACCAAACGAAGGCATGAAGTGAGAGAGGGGAGGGAAGGGGGATTACCAGGATGAGATCAAAGAGTGTGGCCTGCTCAACCTTGATGAAGTCTGTGACCGAGTTCTTCAGGACTTCACTGGAGGCGGCAGTGGAGGAGTTATTGGTGGCGGAAGAGTTGGCGGCCTTGGACGCGGCAGCCGCAGCGTGAACGTGCTTGTTGCAGTAGTCGATGACCATCTTCTTCTCACCTCCACCGTCATGGACAATCCGCTTGCTTCTTCGATCGCTCGGTCGTGTGCACGAAACCCTAGCTCACTCGGAAGCAGTGGGGATTGCGACGAGGTGGGTAGATGAGAAAAGGAGTTGGGGGAGGTGAGAGGGCCGAGATGAGAAGGATGGGGGAGGAGTGGGGAAGAGATGAGGACGAAGTGGTGGGCGTGCGGCTGGATCTGTGGTTGGCGACACCGGAAGTGGCCGGTGATGGGAGTAGCGGGATTGGATTGGGGAGATAGAGGGAGCCGGAGAAGGCGGAGTGGTGCTCACGAAGGCGAGCTATGCTGGGGGATTAGGAGAAGGAGAGGGCGGCTGTGTAGGCTAGGTTAGGGTTATACAGGTAGATGTTGGGCCGGCCTAACTAGTTGGGCTGATGTTGGGCCAAAATTCATAGGCAGTTTTTAAAAAACGGCCTATAATGGGTTACTATAGGCGGCTTTTTAAAAAACCGTCTGTGATGATATTATAGACGGTTTTAAAAAATCACCTGTGATGAGTAGATTATTACATGCGGTATTTATTTAAAACCGTCTGTGATATTGATTTTCGTGAAAACCGCCTGTATATAGTGCTATCACAGACGATTTTTTAGTGAACCGCCTGTAATTAAGGGTCTCACTACTGCAGATAGGGACACCAGTGACGGGCCTAAAAAGCCCAGTAGTGACGAGCGGGCCGGCCCGTCACTGGTGACCAGCCACTGGTAACTGGTTATCAGTGGCGGGCCACCCGCTCGTCACTGGTAATTTAGTTACCAGTGACGGGCACACATGAGAGCCCGTCACTGCTAAGGTATACAGCAGTGACGAGCCGTAGTTTAGGCCCGTCACTGGTAAGGTATACAGCAGTGACGAGCTCTCCGGTCCGCTCGTCACTGCTGTTATGAGGCTCCCAAGCACGTTGCTGCCGCGGCAGCAAAAACAGCCGTTTTGGCTGCCGCGGCAGCCATTATGTCTGCCGCGGCAGCCAAAAGTGCTGATTTTGCTGCCGCGGCAGCAACGTGCTTGGGTGCCGCAGCAGCCATTTTGGCTGCCGCGGCAGCAAAAACAGCCGTTTTGGCTGCCGCGGCAGCCATTTTGTCTGCCGCGACAGCCAAAATGGCTGCCGCGGCAGCATAAACAGCCATTTTGGCTGCCGCGGCAGCCATTTTCGCTGCCGCGGCAACCATTTTCGCTGGCGCTCCTAGGGCGTCGGTCGCCGTTCTCCTAGGGCGCTCTCCAGCCCCTGTGTACTACAGGGGTCCTGGAGGGGGTGTACCCCTTCGGTCGCCGTTCTCCTAGGGCGTGCCGCTGTGGCCTAATAGCGCTTGCGACGATGCCTCGTTGCGTCGGCATGCTACGTGCCCGGTATGCTTCGAAGGCCACCTCACTCGCGCTCTCGGATGTCGCACACGATAAGCACATATGTAAAACCGAGTACGAAAGTAACAAGTGCCAATACGTAAATATGTGCAGAAACGTACAAAGTAGACCAGTTCGGGAATACACGACCACAAACACAATACATATGCAATGTTTTTCCGTCCTCTAGGGCCAAGCTACATGTGGGCGCGCGAATGGGTCTTCGGTCGGGATTTGGCGAACTCGCTGCTCTGTGCGAGCGGCGTGTTCCTCCCTTGGGTCAGTGCCGGCGTAGAAAAGCCCCGTATCGGAGACGACGTCCTTGTTGATGATGTTCGCGAACGCATTCTGGAGGCGTGCAAACTCTTGCTTCCAGTCATATGGCTTGTGCTCGAGGTTATTACTCCACTTGCGTAGGTCGTCTTGTTTGCGAAACGTGTTCCGCGCCCGTACAAAGTCGTCCATGTGGCAGCAGACGTAGTAGCCGCACGTCACACTACCCTCCGGCTGCTGTCTGCACCACCAATCGGTCACGTGTTTAAAGCGTGGAGCGCCACTTCTTTTTACCATAGTTGCTCCTCCTCCCTTCTGTGCAAAGTCGAAGAGAGCATCATCCAGAACTTTCTTGAGCAGGGTGTAGTCTTTCTTCACCCTCTTCATGGAATCAAAGTAAACAACCTTCCTTTCCTTCGGCGTTAGCACTAAGAGGATCCAGTGGTCGCTGCGCAGACATGTGAACAAACCACGAAGTTGGCTAGGTGCACAAGCGAAAGAGAAATTTACGAAAGCACAAAGTAGAGAATGACTTACAAGGGATTGTAGGGCACGAGTAGGTAGTCCTTGCCCTTATGCGCTATCATCGCACTCACGAGGCATTCTTTCATAATCTCCCTACCTTCTTGGGAGCGAACGTTGTTCTCGTGCATGTGAAACGGATCTGCTATTGCAACATCGAGAATCTTCAGGCGTCTGATCTCTCTGGTTAGGTGAAGCGCCCATAGCCTGACGAAGGATGCTTCGAGCCGATAAAGGTTGAACATGCCGAAGATCTCCGCAAAGTCCAGATAGAACTTGTCCGCGGGATACTGCTCGACGAAATGGAAACCCTCTGGCACCTTCGCCGTGTAATACGAGACATTCGTTTCATCGGGTCCTAATTCAATGTCTCGAATGTTCTCGTGCAGAATCTTCATCTCGTTCGGGAGGACGTCGAACTCATCCTTCGGTACCATCGGGTGACCCGGGATGTGATAGGCCCGCCACTGACGACCCTTTGCTGTCTGTGCTGACTGGGAAGATGCTGCGTACGTTAAGGATTTCTTCAACCTGGCCTCACCCTGTCTATCGTAAGTTCCGGTGCTAGCATGTGCCTTCTTCGCCGCCCCTTTTTTGCTCGTGCGCTCCGTATCCAGGGATACGGCCCTCTGACCGGCCATCGCTTCTTTGGCTGCGCCCACGAGTGTTTTAGGAGTCAACTTCGTTTGGTCTTGCCTGTCATGCTTGGGTGGCGGCGTATCTACAACTTCTCGTGCCTCCTCGTCACGAGGCATGCCATGCTCCGCGCCCTCCTCGGCATGCTCCATCTCCAGATCCTTGTAGGATAGAGGCGCGGAAATACCCAGAGGAGATGGTCATGCTGATGGACTGTCGGTGTGGCTCGGCGAAGGTGCTGGACGATTGGAGGTCTCAATCAACTTAATCGCGTCCTTCGGCCACCTAACGAAAAACCCCTTGCAGGCTCCTAGCTTCTCGTATCCCTCTTCAGGGGGGTCATTCAGAACCAGGTCCTCAAAGGTGCCGACCACCTTAGTCAACTCCACCCTCGCCATGTTTGGTGGTAAATCCATGCAGTGCATCCTGTTCTCCGGCGTTATTGGGTGGACTCGACCGTACGCGACCGTCACCATCGAGCCGAGCACTTGGGTCTGGAGATGGCACGGAGTTATCACCTGCGGAACATACGTACGGGTCAGCGATGTTAGAGTCCAAACAACGAAATCTGTACGAGACCCTTACGGTTTGTTGAGCCGACGACGCTTACCGTTAGGCCGTCGATTGTATTTGGCGACCCGGGGCCAACGCCCGATACGGAGGGGCTGCTACTCCTTGCAGCAGTGAAGGCCGGCGGCTGCGTATCCAGACTATAAGGCGGCGGCTGCGTATCAGGATGCGTGGGTGGGCGTCGTAGTTGATCGTATAGAGGCCCTAACAGACGTTTCACAGCCGCCTCCACTCGCGCATCGAATTCTTCATCCTGCTTGGCTTTCCTCCTCTCGCGGGCAGCCTCGCGGGTTTGGGGACCGTAATCAGCCCACCGAGCCCCATACCCGACGCCCATGACGCGGCCACGAGTCTCCGGCTTCCCGAGAGCCTTGTTGATAGGGTCTTGCCACCTCTCGGTACCGACAGAGTCCTGGGAGCTCTCAGGTTGCTGGCTCAGCTTTCTCTGCAAGCAACATGAACCGTTCAGAAACGTAATCTTTAGGAAATTAATCTACGTAGGACAAATAAAGTAAAATGGGTTCAGAGGTTACCAGTTCTTCGTGCACGTCCTTCATTTTCTCGTGCGTGAAGATCGGTTCCCCCGTCGCTGGGTCAAATTTTGCGCGGGCCCTCACAAAGTCTTTTCCGCGCCCTGGCTGGATGTCCGAGAAAGGGGGTTCTTTCCCAGCCGCAATCAACCTCGCATCCTCCTTGTCCCATTTAGGCCTCTTCCCTTGGTAACCACGGCTGCCAAGTCTGTGGTCACCCACGATCTTCCCCCGCATGTCCTTCCCCCAATCACTCTTCCTCCTGAATTCCTCGCCGGAGCGAGTTTGAATGAACTCGGTCCAGTCCGCCTCATCTATCGTGGGCCATTTCGGCTTTATCACGGTCTCGAAATCTTGATCCTTCATCTTATTGGCATGGTATCGCCAGGTATTCAACGATTTCGACATCATGCTGAGGGCTTTCGTTGCGACTCTATTTCTGTCGGCCTCCGGGACGGAATACCTGCTGAATAGCCTGTCCAGGAGGAGAGTTCGAAGATGCTCGGTTTCTCTCGTCCTTATGTCGGGAGTTGTGATCTTCACCGTTTCACGCAGGATGCAGCCTACGGCGTTTGAGTACCCCTGTGCGGCTCTTATAGGACTGGCAGGTTTACCGAGATCGTCCACTCGAGTGATTACGAACGTCTCGGTACTCAACTTGTTAGGTCTCCTAGGCGCGAGCCGCCTTTTCCGTTTGGTTGGTGGAGCCCCGTCCGCCTTTTTTTCTTCCATACCGGTCTCGTATTCACGGCCGGTCCCTTCGTCACGATCGGTCGCGTCTTCAGCACCGCCGGACTCTTCGTGGGACGACTCGTACTCGTTGTTATCCCCGGAAGCAGGGTCGTCGACGATGGCGGCCCCCTGAGATGTTTGTTGGAGGGCCAGGTCCCGGGGAGCTTCCGCACGCCCCTCGATATCTCGGGACGATGCGGGGACATCCGTTGGTGTCCGCGATGGAGAGGGGCTACTTCCAGCCATTTTCTAATATCCATTCATTATAGCAAACAAGGGTGGGAATTAAAATTTTATTTGCAATTGAGATTATGAAATCTTGTTAAACAAAAGCATATAACTGTGCATGACAATGAACAACAATGACACGAATATACCGTACATACAATGAAAATTGAAAATTTCGGCATGACCTTTGCTAAAATTATGCAAAATTGAGTATCGAACGTTGACAAAATGTTGACGAAGCAACATTTAGTCTAAACGTTGAACTCAGTTTCCCTGAAAAATAAACAAAAGCAACGAGTGTTGCCTCGGCTCGACGGCCGGTACCACAAGCATATATGAACACGACAATTGAATCAAACAAGCCTCAATGCTTCATACTTTGAACAAAGCCTCAATGCTTCATACTTTGAACAAAGCCTCAATGCTTCATACTTTGAACAAAGCCTATATATAGAAAAATATAAACGTGTCCATGGAACACCCAAACTAGTAAAGAGTAAATGATCGTAAATATAACTTAAATATTTTATTAGAAGAGTTAACTCATCACTTCTGCGGGATAATATAACAACTCGTCTCTTCAGTGCACAACAAAAATAGTCTTAATATTGTTTGTATTGGTTTTTTATGAACATACTCACTAAACTTTCATGATTTTCTTGAAGTGTTGTTTGCATGAAATCTTCAATTTTCTTAGCTTTCATGCTATTAATAACCCATATACAGGAAACTAACCAATGATCAAGAAGATGTGTTACATTTCATTTCAAAATAAGAACAGTGTCATCTACAGATATATTTTCATATATATATAAAAGCACACATTTGTCTAGTGTCATCTAAAACAATATCTATTTTCTGAAACAATAGCTAGCTCGGTGTGGATTTTCAACTCATACTTCAACCAAAAGGGCGGGGCACCTGGAGGACAGCGGTGGTAGTGCTAGGGCGGCGGTTGGGGAAGCGCGAGGGCGGCGTCCGGTGAGACGACGCGGCGTCGGTGAGGGAGGCGGCGTCGGTGAGGGAGGCGGCGTCGGGTGAGAGGAGGCGGCGTCGGTGAGGGAGGCGGCGTGGGTGAGACGAATCGGCGTCGGTGAGGGAGGCGGCGTCGGTGAGGGAGGCGGCGTCCGGTGAGAGGAGGCGGCGTCGGTGAGGGAGGCGCGAGGGCGGCGTCGGTGAGGGAGGCGCGAGGGCGGCGTCCGGCGAGGAGGGGCGGCGGCGTCGGGTCGCGCGAGGGCGTCGGTGAGGGAGAGTTAGGGCGGGCGGGCGGGATTTGGAGAGTTTTTCTCTAAGTCCCGCGGATCCGCGCCTATTTATTTCGCCGTTAGCAGTGACGGGCCGGAAAGGCTGCTCGTCACTGGTAAATTTTAGCAGTGACGGGCCGGCAAGTCTGCTCGTCACTGGTAAATAATTTACCAGTGACGCGTAGACATAACCGATCGTCACTGGTAAATAATTTACCAGTGACGCTCACATATAAATGCTCGTCACTGATAATTTAGTAATTAGGGTTAGTGCTTAGAGTTAGTTAGTTACGGTTAGTTAATTAGTTAGGGTTTGTTAATTAGTTAGTTACTTAGTTCATTAGTTAGTTAGGGTTAGTGCTTAGAGTTAGTTAGTTAGGGTTAGTTAATTAGTTATTGTTAGTTAGTTAGGGTTAGTTAGTTAGTTAGGGTTAGTTCATTAGTTAGGGTTAGTTACTTAGTTAGGGTTAGTTCATCAGTTATTGTTAGTTACTTAGGGTGAGTTAATTAGCTAGTTAGGGTTTGTTAGTTAGTAAGGGTTAGTTCATTAGTTAGGGTTAGTTAATTAGTTAGGGTTTGTTAGTTAGTAAGGGTTAGTTAGTACGGGTTAATTACTTAGTTAGGGTTAGTTAGTTAGTTAGGGTTTGTTAATTAGTTAGGGTTTGTTAGTCTAGGGTTAGTTAGGGTTAGTACTTATGGCCCAATCTTTTTGAATCCAAACTTAGGCAATTTTCTTATCGATATAACTATCTTAAATAATTATTTACGATATAACTTTCTTAAATAATTATTTACGAGACCGTTTGTTCATTATTTGCGTGGGCAATGATTAGTTTATGCGTACATATACAATTAACATAAATACCATTATTGTTATATACATAAATTTCACAAAAGTGAGCTATACATCATTAATTAACTTAATTAAATTACGACATTCTTCGGCAATCTTGTCACTCTTCGACAGTCTTCTCAACGGTAGTCTTGGTCTTCTTCCTGGTATAGGTTAACCCCTCGGAGTGACTTCGTCTTTTGAAGGGACGCACGGCGGGACATGTAGTATTTCTCCTTCTGCTGGGCCGTGGCTGATTGTCTTCCTCCATATCCGGGTCGTCAAATTGGTCATAGTCGTCTTCGTCAACGACACCATTGATTCCAACGATACTCCTTTTGCCCCTCCTCATGACATGACGGCTTGGTCTCGTCGGGTCGGCTATGTAGAAGCATTGGGCCACTTGTTTAGCTAATACCCACGGCTCATTTTTGGCACTGATCGCTTTCACATTTACTGTCTCAATAGGAACTGCTTTCGGTATGACCATGGTAGTGAAATAGTCTTCCGTTTCGACATTCTTCGCCCATCTTACCCGGAACATGGGGATCTTGGTTACGGTGTAGTCCAGTTCCCAAATCTCTTCCAGCCTACCGTAGTATCTGTCCTTTTTCTTACCGGTCAGGGCCTCCATCGTCACCCCAGAGTTCTGGTACACGCTCTTCTGGTCTTGTGCCTCTGTATAGAACGTGTATCCGTTGATGTCGTATGCTTGGTACGTCCCGACATTCATCAGGGGTCCCTGTGCCACGTGGAACACCGTCCGTGCTACGTCATCATCTTTTGAGAAGCTATGTTCGTCGAAGTAGTTTTTTAGCCACCTGGCGAACGTTGCGTTGTGCTCTTTCATGAGAGCCGCATCGGTCTTTCTTGAGCCGTGCTTTGTTTTTAACATAGCCATGTGCTGAATAACGTAAGGACGGACCACTGACAGGTGCTGTAGCACTACTGTGTGCGCTCTGACGTAATCGTCTGATCGGTTCGGAGAGTCACTGTGCACATGTAAATCCTTCTTTCCGCGTCGGTGACCTACGCCATCGAGCCTGCCAATGTGCCGATTAACAGGCACGCCTATAGGTTTGTCGGCTTTCATGTAATCCGTGCAGAACTCGACGCTCTCCTCCGTGAGAAAGCCCTGGACGATGCTCCCGTCCGGATGAGACCTGTTGCGAACGTATCGCTTGACGACCCCGTTGAACCTCTCCAACGGGTACATGTTGTGTAGGAATACTGGACCTAGGTCGATGATCTCCGGGACGATATGGATCATGAGATGAACCATGACGTCGAAGAATGCGGGCGGAAAGTACATCTCGAGCTCGCAGAGTATGACAATGATCTCCGCCTGCAGTAGCCGGCAACGCTTCTTAGTGATGGACTTCTGAGAGATAGTGTCGAAAAAGTTACAGAGGTCAAGCAGTGTCCCGCGGATCCATGGCTCCATTAGCCCTCTAATTACAACCGGAAGTATCTGCGTGATCATCACGTGACAGTCATGAGACTTCATACCGATTAGTTTGTGGTTCTGCGTGTCTAGAAATCTCTGTATGTTTGCCGAGTAGCCGGAAGTTACTTTGACACATCTGAGGCATTTGAAGATTTTATCCAGCTCGTCTGTACTTAGAGTGTAGCAAGCGGCGGGACAGTCCGTCTTGATTTTCGTAACATTCCTGCCCAATTTGGTCTTCTCCTCCTTGGCCCACAGCTCTCGTCTTATCCCCAGTTGCTCGTAGTCAGCTCGTGCCTTCGGCCCATCCTTTGTCTTGTCTGCCATGTGGAGCAAGAGACCGAGCACACTCTCACAGACATTTTTCTTAATATGCATGACATCTATGCAGTGGCGCGTCTCGAGAAAAGGCCAGTAAGGCAGCTCCCAGAATACAGATTTCATTTTCCACACGCCTCCCAGCGGCTTTACCTTCTTCTGCTTCTTTCCCGCCCTAGGGCACTCACCCCAAGAGTTCAACATCTCGTATATTTCTTCCCCACTCCTCTTACGTGGTGGTCCTCGGGTCTCAACCGTATTGTCGAACTTTTCTTTATCTTGTCTCCACGGGTCGTCCTGTTGAAGCCATCTTCGGTGGCCCATGTAGACGATTTTGTGAGAGCCCGGTAGGTGACAACTTGTTGTATCTTCCATGCACTTAACACATCCTTGGTATCCGTGGCAAACCTGGCCGGATTGATATCCATAAGCAGGATAGTCTTGCACCGTTGTGATCATCATAGCTCTCATATTGAAGTAGTCTCCTTCGTGAGCGTCCCAGACCTGGACCCCTGGTTCAGCCCACAGTGTATCTAGCTCCTCCTTCAGTAGTTGGTGATACACGTTCAGATCGTTCCCTGGTTGCTGTGGACCTTGAATTAGCATAGACAGGTGTAGGTACTTCCGCTTAAAACAGAGCCACAGAGGGAGGTTGTACATCCATACGACCACGGGCCAGGTGCTGTGCCTGCTGCTCATCTTTCCAAAAGGATTGAGTCCGTCCGTACTCATTCCAATTCTGATATTCCTCGGCTCTCCTCCGAATTCGGGGTATTGGTCGTCGATTGCTTTCCACTGGCAACCGTCCGCAGGGTGTCTCAGCACGGCGTCATCTTTCCTTGGCCTCTCGTCGTGCCAACGCATCAGCTTTGCCTCCTTCTTGTTTGCGAATAGACGCTTCAAACGGGGAATGAGTGCAAGGTACCATACAACCTTCGCAGGAGCACCGCTCTTCACTCCGTTCTCACCATCTAGTTGGTAGTTCTTTCCCCGCTTGAACCGGGATGCTTTGCACTCGGGACACTTGCTTAGCTCCGCGTACTGCTTCCGATATATGATGCAGTCATTTGGACACACGTGGTATCTCGTCACCTCCAATTCAAGAGGGCACACGACCTTCTTGGCCTCATCGCAACCACGAGGCAACACGTTCCCCTCCGGCAGAACTTTTGCGAGATACTCCAATGTCTCATCGAGGCTTGTGTCCGTGCTGTTGTGGAGTGCCTTCAGTCTTAGAAGTTCGAGCGTGACTGAGAGGCGGGTGTGCTCAGGATTGCATCCGGGATACAAGGGAGTCTCGGAGTCTTTCAGCAGTGTCTCCAACTTGGCAGCCTCTCTACGAGCCGCACTGTCGTTATTCGTCTCCTTCACAACCTGCTCTTGCACATGACGGTCCTGGACCATTCCGGCCAAATTGTCCCCCGTGCTTCGCGTATCCGCTTCGGCCTCTTCATGTCCTCCGGCATCTTTATAATCCAACCGTTCTGCTTCCGGCTCCCCATGTCCTGCTTCTTCATCTAACCCTTCGTCGTCGGCAACAACCTCATCCTCCTCACCGTGACTTGTCCACCGTGTGTAACCTGCCATGAAACCCCATCGCACCAGGTGCATGTGCAGAAAACCAGATTTTCTTTCGTACATCTTCAGGTTTTTGCAATCACGACACGGACAGCATATCTTCGTGCCACCCTTTCGCACCATATCTTGCTCGGCGAAATCAAAGAACTCATTCAAAGATGTATAGAAACTCTGTGTGTTCCGATCGCCGTCATACATCCAACTTCGATCCATCGGTCGTTCGATCCCTAAGATATACGAAAATTAATTAGTACCAACCTTTCATGAGAGGCTAAAACAAAATTTTCTTTCCAATTGAGATAAAAGTTTTCTTTCCAATTGAGATTTTGAAATATTACATAAAACATTTCAAAATTTGGCAGGTTATTAAAATAAATTGTTCAAAATTGAAAATTTCGGCATGACCTTCGCTAAAATTATGCAAAATTGAGTATCGAACGTTGACAAAATGTTGACGAAGCAACATTTCACCAAAACGTTGAACTCAGTTTCCCTGAAAAAATAAACAAAGCAACGGATGTTGCCTCGGCTCGACGGCCGGTGCCACAAGCATATCTCTCATTCACATTTATGAAATACATTTCATGCACATCTCATATCACCACAGATCCACCGAATCAAAGTATCATTTGCTTGTCATATATAATTACATATATATATATGATTCTGCCTCAGTGCATAAGAAACATAATTACACATATATGAACCAATGTATACATAATTACACATATATGAACCAATGTATACATAATTTCATATAGCAAGGCATACGAGTAACAAATGATCACTGATCAATTTAGGGGAAAACAACAACAGTTCCTTTAACATCCTTTAACATATACATGTGCTCTTATAGATGTATATAAGATGCTCCTCAAACATATGATGGAAGCATCTATCCTTAAACATCCTTTAACATATCCATATGTTCCTCAAACATATGATGCAATTGAAGCATCCTTTAACATATACATCTATAACCATCCTTTAACTCTAGATGGCTCAACCAAAATTTAAGCAAATTTGGGGGAGATATCTGCTCTTATCAGTTTTAAAGCTAATTGGAGCAAATTTGGGGGAGAGCAAGTTAGCTAGCCTTGATGATCATGGATGGGAGAGAGCTAGGGGAGGTGGGGGATGATCATGGATGGATGGATGGATGAAGATCATGGATGGATGATCATAGATCGATTTGGAGGGAGAGAGAGAGATGGCAAGGGAGCTAGGGGAGGTGGGGGAAGCTTTTGGAGGGTTAGGAATTTACCAGGGGCGTCTACGGCGGCGGCGGACGTGCAGGCGATCGGCGAGCTCGCTGCTGGCCAGTGAGCTACGACTGGCCAGCAGCGAGCTCGCTGATGGTTTTTATAGGGCATCTTACCAGTGACGGGCACACATAAGAGCCCGCCACTGGTAAACAAGGTACCAGTGACGAGCACAACGTACACCCGCCACTGGTATGAAGGCAGGGAGCGATTTTGGCGGGAAATATTAGCGGTGACTGGTTCCATGGTGCGCACGTCACTGGTATACAATATATCAGTGACGAGCTCCCATTGGCGCCCGCCACTAGTAATTTGTACTTTACCAGTGACGAGCAGTAATAGATGCTCGTCACTGGTAATTATTTACCAGTGACACGTGGCAGTTCACGCCCGCCACTGGTAAATTTTTGTTTTACCAGTAACGTGTTTTTTTGTTGCTCGTCACTGATAAGTTGGCTTCTATAGCTGTTTCTGCAGTAGTGTCTCGTATGACCCTTTTTTGTAGTAGTGCTAGTATGTTTCCTTTTAGTACATTTCTTAAATCCTAATATATTCAGAATATGAGTCGCTTTCCTTAACATCCATGCATGTTTAAAAACTACATATAAATATTGCAAACGTAAATCTTATTTGAGGTCCAAATGAGTAGTGCAAGTGCTCTTAAGGATTTTCGTTGGTCGAGCGTCGAACGATTAGCTCTTGGGAAGTATAGCACATTTTTATTTTATTTTTCTTTGGTCTGTCATGCTGGTGGCACATCAATTTTAGCGCCACTCTGTTCATAATATTCCACCTTATTTTCGATATTTACACAAATAAACCTCGAAACCATGATTTTATATCAGTACACTTGGCGGTAGGATCGACTTGATCACTTGGCGATAGGACCGATCATTATAAACTTGACGGAATGATGTGGCAACTTCGGTCGAGCTTTGGTCAATAGACCACAAACCATGGTGGCAGGAAAGTCTCCCTATGAGTTAAAACCGGCCACAGACGGTCTTCTAGAGCTTGACACATTGCTTGTTGAGTGCCCAGGGCTTGACCAAGGCCTGGTCGATCTCTCGATGGGCAACCAGAGGCTGTTTGAGCTTCTGGTATTGATCAATTGCTCTTCCCTTGAAATGGATTTAGGTCCCCTTCTTTTTCCTTTACTATGTGTTTGCGTGTGGAGAAGAGCGAAGGAGGAGGAAAAGAGCTTGAGTTGACGGCGGGTATTTTTGCCTCTATATTTCTCATTTACAACAGTCAGTTCAATATTGCCTTATAATAATGCGGATGAAAAATACAAAACCCTATTTTTTGGGGTATCCTCCAAATCTCTATTTGTTTTGATATTTTGTGTGTAGATATATCATATGTATGAGTATGAAATATTCTATCTACGTACGTATTTGACTCAGAAAAAGTAGGATACTGTGCAAATAGTATTTCGTACTTTTACGATGCATAAGAACTATTGTATGAAATCGTCCTATTTCTGTGATACCGTTATTAGGGTTAGAAAATGAGGCGAACTAACTTTTCTTGGTTGACATTTATATATGCTTTGATTAAAGCATAATTCTTATTGATACATTATATGATTAAATCTTTGTGTATCTATCATATTCATTGATTATTTTTCGTCATTATTTGGCACACACATAGATGTCAGATCCATTTTATGCCGCGTTGAAGAGGCAATGGGATATGGCGCTTGCAACGCAAGCAGCTTTACATGACATGAAAGGATGCTCCTGTCCACCATGATTTCAAATCCCAAAGTGAGATTGCAGGAAAGATTGTTATGTCAAGCAATCCACACAAAGTAGCACTGCACGGCTGGCGTTCTACCTGTTCGGGGATTTGCCGCGTGAGTGTTTATATCTCATCGAATACTACATAACAACCTATCGCAAACGGCTGAAAATCGCTATTTCAGTTGGTTCGGTGTAGGTTTTGTAAAAAATGATTAGTAATAATAAATGACATCTCAAACAGATATTTGAACTGTCTACGATAAACATATCTCTGTCAATTCGGTTTAGGCAGTCGAGTGAGATAATCTATTAAATCTCTCGATTATATATATTGGATGAACCATTTGAGATAATAGATACCTCAGTCGGTTCTCTCTTCTGAAGTATTTGAGATAACCTATTATCACAGACGATTCATTTATTGAATTGACTGCGTTTTTTCACAGATCACAAACGTTTTCTTTGTTTGAACCATCTGTTGCTTTTATAAAAATAGTGGGTTAATTTTATTTTTCTGGCTAGTCTCAAGAAATGCTAGCCATGTTCGCTGAAACACAAAAGTTCAGACATGTATAATATTATGCTAGCCATTCAAATATCTCAGAATCACAACTATTAATCCACATGCATCTCAAATTATACAGAAATTTAGACAAGTAAAAATTCAACTCATAATTAACAAAATCCAAATATTTGCACTAATGTATATGTGATGCTCTAAGCAGCTCTTAAAAAAAAAGGATCTATCTATATTCCCAATAAAAAGATTTAATTAAAGTTTGATCTCTCCATAACAAGAATAATGATATAAAGTACAATTTTAAAAACAAGTGTCATCTCTTTACTTCTTGACCAAAATACTAACTATATTCTCACTACACATGTATAGACATACGATGTACAATTTTTAGGTAGTTATAAACCTTAAACCTCTCTATTGATCTAAATAATCATCTACTGTCTAAACATACATAACTTGACATGCATCATAGCTAATTCCCTAATCAATAGCATCCTCTTTTCTCTTTTTAAAATTAGCATGAAAAGAGAGGAATATATGCAATTATAATGACTATTAATAATTGACAACCTTGATCTCTACTCACTACGTGCAATTTCAAATTAGATTCCAAAATCACCCACCAGCCGTCATCTCATACGGTTCAAAACATCAACTATCTGAGATGTGTACACATCCTAGACGACTCAAATTATAAACAGACTTGATTAACTCTACATTCCAAATGCTTCAAACTAAGAACCGTCAGAGATGTGTATTTCTTCTAGACAATTCAAATTTGCCGCGAGACCTCCAAAGATTTCGTAGACGGCTTGTTATGAGTAATCGTTTAGGACGTCACTCGTTTCAGGGACAACGCGTCCGATGTAGACATTTTTTAAGCCGCCGTGTACCGCTGAAAGTGCAAGCTTGCGTACTCTTATTAAATACCATATACCGTACCGTGTGGATGCCGTACTCTTATCGCGGGAGATATAACCTAGTGGCTGCATTGCGAAAACACCTTTGAACAGTTGTATTTTCTTTTCATAGAACAGCTTGGACAAATTATGAGTAACATGAGACCATGTGCTTGCGACATGAAAAGGTTAATTAATAATAGGAAAGTCATGTGTACTGATAGTATATATAACCCCCCTGCAGGTAGAGCCAAATTAGTGCAGGAACTCCTAGCTAACCATTTGTTTTGTGCAAAACGGAGAATGGATGTGCAAGTGACTTGTTGTGGGGAATTTGGATTTTGTATCTTAAAGTGAAGGCTTGTAAATAACTAACTCAAAGTTAACATTGTTCATTCTACATCAACTGCTAAGAAATCTTATAATCCTACATATATCATGTGCATGCAGGTTAAGGTACACATGAATACAAATTGAATACACTTCTTTCGGTGTGCAAAACGAACAAGCTATATATGTTAGCAAATGAGAATTTTCTTATTTATCAGTGTGGAAATCAATGAGCTATGTTTCTTTTATAGATCATGCACATCTATGCACGCATGGTCTATCTCGCCAAAAGAAAGAAAAGATGTACGTCGATCTATGGGGTAGACGAGGTGTTAGAATTTCACTTTTGGGATGCTAAATCAGTTTCGTGAATCTATAACTGCCAGCCGGCTTTGAACTATAACTGCCAACCTGCCAGTATATAAGACTAAATCAGCCAGCAGGAGCAAAAGAAGAGATGCCAGCAAAATCATATTAAAGAATATACGGTGGGCTAATTGTTAATTGCAAGTCTATCTGTACGGAACATCGCTAGCATTTACATATGTACAGAGAGAGTATATGAGTGAAAGATGCTGTCGTACAATGGACATTTTCTTATATCATCCCGTTAGATCCTGTAGCTTATCAAGCGCAATCAGTAATTTTAGTACCATGTTGCTTATTTCTTATTTGTAGGGACCCTGCTTAGCCTATGTGTAAGGGAAGAACAATTCAAATGTATAGAAAAGAAATTATAATGAAGAGATAAGGCTCTATGACTATATCAATGTCTCTTGATCTTGTTGTTCTATGTTCTTCATAGATTAAACTTATCAGGAACGCGGCGTATGAAGCAACACACTAACAGCACGAAGTTGGGTTGCCAGCCAACCAGCCTGCAGATTGGTTTATTCATCGCCCTTGCTGTAGCATTTTTCCAAGGCACGCTATTGCAGTGGATTTTTTCAGAGTTGAAACGACTTGAGCGGCATTTATCCAATTATATCCCTATTAATAGCCCCATTTGACTCGGTTTTTGGGCAGAATCGACGTGTTTTTACGTTAGACATGATTCAAACATCAGATGTTGAAAAGCTCTGAAACTTTGTATTATTTGGGCCCATTAAATGGGCCTGTTTCTTTTGTAGTGTTCGAGATGATTGGAATTTTATAGACATATTTTGGGCTAGCAAAATTAGTTGTTGATGATGGTTTCCGAAAGCTAATTGGAGGGTCTATATATGAATTGTAAAGGTAATATAATACCTAGGATAATTAGATACTTTTTCTTTGAAAGAAGAAGAAAAAGGCACCTAAATTAAAGTCAAAGAGGACTTGAACCTCGGTGGTGAGATTATACCCACCCTACAACACAAGTGAGCTTGGCTAAATTCCGCTGCATATATGTTGTGGAAGTTATGTATAAGCAAATTGATATCTACACCTATACCCACCAAAGTTTCACCCATTTACCCACACCAAAAATGTGGGTAATACTCAATGGATATGGGTAATACGCGATGTATACAGTTCAAAATTGATCTATTCTATGGGCTTTTATAAAAGATTATATATGAATGCAAGTGGGATCCACGAGCTTCTAGTAGGTTTGCCTAAAGCTGTGACTCGGGCCGTGCCGGGCCGGCCCGGCACAAGCCCGGCGTACCTCGGGCCCAAGCTTGACCGTGTCGTGCCGGCACGCCCAGCCACAGCCGCGGCCCAAACATGGCACGGTGGCCCGCCGTGCCGCCTTCGGGCCATGCCGGCACGGGCACGCCATGGGCAGAGGGGGAGGAGGAGCGCCGGCGCGGGAGGAGCGGTAGGAGGAGTGCCGGCGCGGGTGAGGACCGGCAGGGATGGTCGTGCGCGTGCTTGAGCGGGAGGAGGAGGCAGGTTGGCGTGGCGCATGAGTGGGAGGAGGGCGGCGCGACAGTGAGCGGAAGGAGGGCGGGGCGGCGCCGGATGAGGAAGAAGAGGGAGATAGAGAAAGGCAGCGGGATTTAGTTAGGGTTAGAGGGGGAGAATGTGGCAGGCCAAAGAGCTGGATCGGGTCGACACGAGCACGACCCGTTACATCATGCCGGGCCGTGCAGCCCGTCAGGCTCCATTCCAAGGCACGGCCTGACCCGAGTGATTGTGACGTGTCAGCCCGACCCGTTTAGCGTCTGTGCCGGGTCAGACCGTGCACTGTGCTGGGCCATCTGGGCCTCAAGCTAGCACGGGAAAGCTCGGCCCGAGTCCCTCCTTTAGGTTTGCCGCACAAAGTAGCTCCTCGATGCATGCTGAATCGTCACAAGAGAATCAGTCGATTTTGTGAAAATCTCATGTAGTTAACGCGCTGTTGAAATCTCTGGTACCAAATATCTACTTTTTACGGAGCATAGAAATATTAAGTTTTTTCATACATATTTGTACCATACAATACAAATCATGTGCTCCTAACCCCTTGTGGGGCACTCCTGAGCAAGGTGGCACTACTAAAAGATTACAAAAGATTCCAAAATAGTTGGCAAATATTGGCACGTGATATATCCATCATGCTACAAAATTTAAATCTAAATTTTATTCGCGTACTGAAGTAAACAAAGAAAAGGAAAACAAGCACTGCTGAAATGGCTATGCCTACCCTACACATACTACATCTACTCCAATCAATAAGGTGCTAATGTTGTTGTTCAGTACAGGGAAGGATTAACTGAGGAAGAACATATAATCTGTGTTCGAAATATCTATTTAATCTGTGTTCGAAATGTCTATTTTGTTCTAAAATGTTATTAGAGGCGGTTGGTGCAGAACAATTGTGGCGGTCAGATCTAAGCAATCATGTGCGGGTAATGGAATTAATACATATACATGTGGCGGCGCGCGGGCGGATAATGGAATTAACATATAATGGTTTTTTACTTCGCATCTTCCATTCGCCCTGACCACCGCCGCGAGGAGGAGGAGCGCCGCCACTGCCACGAGGGTCGACATCCATCTGAACGCTGCCACTAGTGTAAGGTTAGTCACTAATGCACACGTTCCCGAGCTCCTGACTGTGTGCGATGTGGCTAGTCATTACACACGGCTCGTAGGCAATGAGCGTGTGCGATATGGCTAGTTATTACACACGGCACGTAGGTAATGACCGTGTGCAATGTGATACGTCCATCTGAATGCCGCCACACGGTCAGTCGCCCTCTCCCTCTCCCTCTATCAATTGTTGCAAAATTATACGGTCAGTCGCCCTCTCCCTCTCCCTCTATCAATTGTTGCAAAATTATACGAGGCGGCGGGAGACGAGGGGTCACGCTGGTACACGAGGCGGCGGGAGACGAGGAGTCGCGTTGGTACACGTGGCGTCGGGAGATGAGGGGTCGCGTCGGTACACAAATTGGCGGGAGACGAGGGTTTGCACCGGGAGACGAGGAGTCACGCCGGTGTGTATATATAATGTCTTCCTCTATTCTTCGTCGTCAAAAGCAAGCGCCTCCCGCACATCACCGCCTCTGTTCTGTTCTTCCTCTCTTCGATTTCTGCCCCCAAACATCACTGCCTCCCCGTCCCAATGGAGCCTATTGATAGCTCCTCCCGCATGGCCAGGAAGCGCAAGAGGGTGTCATATTCTCCGTCACCTCCTCCATCACCTCCTCTGTCGTTGATCAAGCACGAACTCGGAAGTGCCTCCGACAACTTGGAAGAGCGCCTCTCCCGCGAGACGGTTAAAGCCATCGAGTGTGGCTATGGGGGGACAGAGGGCATCCTCCTTTGTGCGTACATTGAAGGCATAGGGTACTTCGGCACCTTCGTTGTCCACTGTGTGCTGGCCAAGAAGTACCCACGAGCAAAGTTCATCGTGGAAGCACACCATGAGCTGGGGCGATTCCTCGTGTGCTGTACTTCCAGTGGGTCGGAGCGCACCACTCGCTGCACCATCATCCACCGCCTCCATGCGAAGTACATCCGGTGGGGTGCCGAGATGGTGAGCTTCTTCATGGTCTGTAGGGTCATCCCTCTGGTGCCGGAGCCCATGGACGAAGATCACCCGCTCGAGAACTTTAAGTTATCTATTTTCATTTTATAAATTATGTATATATATCTTAAGTATGTGTTTGAAGTTATATATATGTTGAATTTGCTCATATATATATAGAAAGTAGAATATGTATATGTGTATTCTGTGAATGAATTGTATGAAATGATATTGTGTGAAATTATATTATTGCCTGATAAATTCCTGTCGTTGTTGCTAGTCATTGCACATATTTATTTCTCTATGCCCGTGTGCGATGTGCTATTGGTGACGCTTTTTCTTGTTTGAACATGTGTGATGATATAAATATCGGTGACGGGTTGTTTTCTGCAGCCATGTGTGATATCAAATGACTTAAGTAGCTCGATCAACCTGGAGCTGAATCTATCAGTTCGATCGAGCAGGTTGTTGGAGACAACAACGGCTCGTTGGAGGGGCAGCACGCGGCGCCACGGGCTAATTGGAGCGGGACAGGGGCTGTGGGGCGGTGGCAGGCGGCGGGCATATTTAGTTTCTTTAGTCTCAATTAATGCTTAATTCTGTGTCTGAATTAATGCTTCATATATATTTAGTTTCATTGAATGCTTCATATTTAATGTATATAGATGGATTGGGGTTGGATGTCTGAGAGTCATACAACTCGAGCATATATCTGTGGTGTTGTTGGTCTCATTAAAGTCACCGAGGCAGACATGAGGAACAGGGGGAACCATTGATTTTTTGTCCACGCATTGATTGTGATAATTCTACACTGTGGGAGAACCTAAGAGCGATCGAAGAACATTTGTTTCGGAGGGGTTTCAAGACAGGTTATATATGTTGGACCAAACACGGTGAAGAGCCCGTAATACATGAACAGAACGATGGCGGTGATATGCCAAACTCCTACGATAGCCAGCCAAATGGTGATGATTATGATTCCGATGGTGATGATATGACAATGCTAGATCTTCATCAGATGATTAATGATTTCGAGAGCTACCATGACGATGGAGAATACAAGAAATTCATGGGCTTGATGGAAGACGTCGACAAACCATTTTATCCAAACTGCAAGGCAAAGCACTCCAAGTTGTCAGCAACACTTGACCTCTTGAGATTGAAGGCAGAAAGCAGTTGCTTAGACTTGAGCTTCACAAAGATGTTGGGTCTTTTCACAGAAATACTTCCAGATGACAATAAGTTGCCAAAACACATCTACGAAGCCAATAATGTGATTTGCCCTATGGGACTAGAAGTACAGAAGATACACGCATGTACTAACGACTGTATGCTTTACCGCAATGAGTACAAAGATTTTGCGTTAATGTCCGGTATGTAAAGCTCCTCGATACAAGCGTAAATTAGC
Organism: Stipa capillata; assembly: GCA_019208055.1. Lineage (NCBI taxonomy): Eukaryota > Viridiplantae > Streptophyta > Magnoliopsida > Poales > Poaceae > Stipa > Stipa capillata. The sequence goes on from JAGXJF010003322.1 coordinate 297,044, forward strand.
AAAAGACAAAGACAAGGCCGATGATGAGATCAAGACAGGAGTCCCTAACAAGGTTGTGTGGTACTTGCCTATAATTCCTCGGTTGAAGCGTTTGTTTGCAAACTCAAAGGAAGCGAAGCTAATGCGTTGGCATGCGGAGGAACGTAAGATTGATGGAAAGATGAGACACTCGACTGATGCCGCCTAGTGGAGAAGAATTGATGTGAAGTAACCAAACTTCTGCGATGTCCCAAGGAATGTAAGATTTGCAATGCGTACGGATGGAATGAATCCATTTGGCAGTATGAGCAGAAGACGCAGCACTTGGACCATGCTTCTGTGTATTTATAACCTTCCTCTTTGGTTGTGTATGAAGAAATACATCATGATATCAATGCTCATCCAAGGCCAAAGCAACCTGAAAATGACATTGACGTTTACTTTAGGTTACTGGTGGAAGAACTACAAACATTGTGGAAAGAGGAAAGGGTCACGGTATAGGATGCGTACAAAAGTGAGCCATTCAACCTACTTACATTGTTACTTCTTACCATCTAGGATTATCCAACACTTGCTAACGCCTCAGGGCAAAGTACAAAGGAAGCCAAAGTATGTGTGACATGCATAGATGATACCACGAGTGTTTGGCTTTCATTCTCGTGCAAAACCATATACATGCGTCATCGGAGGTTCTTGAGAGGAAATCACCCTTACCGTAGCATGAAAGAACAGTTTGATGGGAATACAGAAAGATGTGCAAAACCAAGGCCATTTACCGGCGATGAGGTCAGTGAGATGGTCAAGGATGTAAATGTCATGCTTGGCAAGGAACAGAAATGCCCCGCGAGAAGAGCGTGTGGAAGAAGAAATCAATTTTCTGGAACTTACCTCATTGGAAGGATCTAGATGTACGTCACTACATCGGCGTCATGCATGTCGAGAAGAACGTTTGTGACAGTGTCCTTGGTACGTTACTCAACATGAGAGACAATATGAAGGATGACATCAAGTCACGAATGGACATGGTCCATTTGGGCATCAGACCAGAGTTAGCTCTAGTAAAGAAAGATAATGACCAAATGTATCTCCCACCTGCCTGTTACACATTATTCAAGAAGGAAATAATTGAGTTCTTGGAGTTCTTGTATACTCTCAAAGTCTCGTCCGGTCATTGCGCAAACGTCAGGAGTCTTGTTTCAATGGAAGACAATAAACTAATTGACATGAAGTCACAAGATTGCCATGTAATGATGACACATATGCTCTTGGTGGCAATCAGAGATATCCTGCCCAAAAAAGTACGAGAGGCGATCATGAGGCTGTGTGATTTCTTCAACATGATTTCTCAGAAGGTCATGGATCCTGATACACTGGGTGATCTGCAAGAGGAGGTTGTGAAGACTATGTCAGCTTGAGATGTTCTTCCTGTCCTCGTTCTTCAATGTCATGTTCCATCTCATTACACACCTTGTGTACGAGATAAAGATGTGCGGGTCTGTGTTCGTACGTAGCATGTATCCATTCGAGCGGTTCATGGGGATACTAAAGCACTATGTTCTGAATCGGTATTGGCCCGAGGCTAGTATCGTAGAAGGTTATACCTCGGAGGAGGTGGTTGAGTTTTACACCGATTACATGGACAACTCACATCCTATTGGTGTGCCCAGGTCTCCCCATGAGGGAAGGCTATCTAGAAAAGGGACTCTCAGAAAAGCAGTCAGCTAGAAGGATACTCAATTATTTGAAACATTCCATTTTTTGGCCTTGCAGCACATGACAGTAGTTTCCCCTTATGTCAAAAAACACGTGGACAAGCTACAGCAAGAGTTCCCAAAAGTGCCGTACAGTTCAATCTTGAACAAGCACAACCAGACATTCTCGAAATGGTTACAGAACCGTATCATTGATGGGCGGACAGATGACACGCTAGGGTACACGTTCTACATGAAGGATCGAGATGAGAAGACCATATTTCAGAATAGCTCTGTCCGAGTAGAAGCCATAGATAAGAATTTTACTACGGGATCATAGAGGAGATTTAGGAGCTTAACTACGTGACATTCTTGATTCCATTATTCAAGTGCAAATGGGTCGATCTACGACATGTCCAAGTCAACAATTATGGCTGTACGTATGTCAACCTCAGCAAAGTGAGCTACAGAAGTAAACCCTTCATTTTAGCATCCCAATCTACCCAAATCTTCTATGTGAAAGACCTCGCCCATAAGAACTGTCATGTAGTGATGTATGAAAAAAGGAGGATCGTAGGAGTTGAGAATGTTTGTCAACAAGGATGAATACAATCAGTTCGATGACTTGCCACCAATTGGAGAATGCATAAGAGTTGACAAGCAAGACCATGAAGAAACTTGATACGTACAAGAAGATCATTCCGATGGGCTAGTATACAAAGGAAATCAAGTAGTGGAGTGTTGAATACTTTTGAATTTGATACTCATTTTAAATATGTAATCCTTTTTGAACTATTCATGATTGATTAACTGTATGTTATTAACAATAGCCGAGTATAAACTAAAAACCACAGGAGACAGTTAGCATATACCAACCCGTGTAAAGACAAAACCACATGGCACATGGTGAAATGAGAGACACGTGTGCGTTGTGAGCACATCGCACATGGTCGAACGAGAGACACGAGTGCGTTGTAAGACACATCACACACGGTCGAACGAGAGATATGTGTGCGTTGCGAGACATCATCGCACACGGTCAAACGAGAGACACATGTGCGTTGTGAGACACTTTGCACAGGGGGGTGACCAGAAGACCGTGTGCGATGGTATTTGTTCATTAGAGCACCCCGCGGGTTGATCCGAAATTTCTCCTCAAATGTTTCGTCTTCACGCCGCCTCACCCCAGTTTCCACTGCCTCCACCTCCGCCTCCCAAGTGCCGCCTCCCTGTCCCCGAGTGCCTCCACGACCGCCTCGCCGAGCACCTCCATGACCCACTCCCGGAGTGCCACCGACCTATCCATGAGTGCCGTCTCCACGTCCCCGACCACCTCCACATCCATGAGCTCCCCTTCCCGGCCGACCACGCTCCTCTTGCGGAGCACCGCCTCCTCGACACGCTCCCCAATAGGTTAGGGTTCTCCGCCTCCTCACATCTAGTGGAAAATTAGGGCTAAATCATATGGGTTTAGGGCATTAGGCAGTATGTGCAGTTTGTGTTATTGGCTAGAACATAACGTTATCGGTTAATTCTGTGCTGTTTATTTATTCTCTTATTATGAAGCTATGACTTCCGGCAATAAATCGGCAGATTTTTCGGCGAGAGAGTTTGATGAGAACTCATCATCACAGCCAGAAGGGATCACTGAACCAGAAACCCAACCACTTGTAAAAAAGGGAAGAAGAATTAGGAAACCATGTGCGAGCCAGTGGTAAGGGAAAGGGTCCCCCTTGACTTGGAGGATTGGAAGAAGGTTAGTAAGGAGGAGCGCGAGACAATAGTGTTTGAGATAATTAAACACTTCAGGGTGCCGGTGCAATGGAAAAGGCAGGTGGAAGAAAGTGCCCTCTCCAAGGCAAAGGATGCTTTTCGCAATTTTAAGTACGTGTTGCACAAAAAGTTTATGAAGGAGAATAAGGATCCCTTGTCAAAGTATCCACACATTAAGCTTGAGCAGTGGGCCAGATTTGTGGAGATTTGACGAACCCTGGATTTCCTAGCTAGGAGTGAGGCAGACAAGGCTCTAATCGCGAAGAACAAGCACCCCCATAGAATTGGGGTCAAAGGATACTACGGGAAGCGGAAGATTTGGGAGAAGGAGGATGAAAACGCACACCTTTGGGGGGGCCGAAGTGCCTTTTCCTGATGTTGCGGGACATCGGGTAAGAGACTTCCTGAGACAAGGTCTACAACCGATTCCTCGGGTCAGGATGTGTTTCCCAACCCAGCAGACCATGAAGTGCACCAATCCATGGTAAGAGCAGCTAACTCATTTAGTAGTCGTCTATAGTTACCATATCATATGACTTACATACTAATTATATGTTTTTATTTGCAGAAAGAGCTAAGCGTCCAGGCTTCGCAAGGCTCGTTCCAGCCCCAAGGATCTAATGATATTCTCATGGCCACTTTGGGAACCAAGTAGCCCTTGGGTTGTTCTAGGGCGATAGGGACCAATGTCGGCCATAGGAAGGCCTTCCCACAAGATCACAAGGAGATGCGTGCGAGGAAAAGGGCGACAGCAGAGCAGAAAAAGAAGCAGATCAAACAAGAGTTACTCGCCTAGTTTGCCGGCATGATGGAGGAAAGGCTGGCAAAAGAAAGAGCTGTGTGGGAGGAGAGGTACAGAGCACAAGCGCTGGAAGCTCCTGCACACCCAAGTCCTGGTGCACGCAAGAATAGCTATGCGTCAGCTCCCGATGGGGGTGAAGGCCTTCTTGAGACAGCCAGGTCTCCTATCAATGACATCATGAGGCTAACGAAGTGCAAGGTAAAAATGCCAACAGTGATTGTTTTTCTCTTGGTAGCAGCGCACAGGATGGTTCATCTACCGGCTGAGGGAGCTACGATCCATGTGTACTAATACAACCAGGGTTTGCTAGGTGCACCGTCGATAAAGTAGAGCCTGGCTTCCAGAGCCTCCCGCTCTTTCACATAAGCGAGGATGCAGAACACTAGACCTTGGGAGAGGCGGAGCTGTCATTCATTTAGTGGCCGAAGAAGGACATACAGCTTTTGCAGTTCACATCGTCACCGCCTACTGCTTCGCCACCATTAGGACCAGCATTTGAGCCGTTCTTCTCACCACAGGTCCTCTTGAGCATGCGGTCCGAGCCGCCTTTGAACCCACCTGCTCAAGACTCACCCAAGCTAGCGCTGGTGCTTCCAACACCCCCAATTCTTGACTTACCGCCATCGCCCCCCACCCCCCCAATTAAGAATAAGAGTATGAGAGGGCCACCAAAAAGCAAGGGCAAGGGCAAGGGGTGGGAGATGGGGTTAAGCAATGAAGAATTTGATCGAATGTTCCCCCCAGCGGAGTAAGCATGCAAGTACAAGAAAGGAGAGCCATTGTACTCCTCCAAGACCTGGCGGCGGCAGGTTTGTTTTGCCAAAAGCTCCATGACCACTATATGAAACTATGTAGAGCAGATGAGTCGAGCATTCCCATATTCTTCAAGAAGGAGCATTTTCTTCATGATTTTGATAATTGTTGCACGGTGGGCTTCGATGACTTGTTCCTCCTCTTCAAACTGGATATGATCGATGCCTCCATCATGAGATGCGTCACATTGTAAGTATTTTACAAAGAAATTTCACATTCAAGCAACTATCTTTTGTTTCCTAAATGATAATTCTTTTCTTTGCTATGCTTAGTTACATGATGACCGAATGCAAAACCCGAAAATAACCGGTGGGTTTCTTGGACCCACAGTTGGTCTCGAAGCAACAAATCGAGGAGAATAGGGAAATGGTCTTCAATTATGTTGTCGAGGTGTTGATGGCTCAATAGAACAAATCTTTCATTCTACTTCCATACAACTAGGAGTAAGTGTGGTTTTATACATTAGCTGTACCTCCATTATCATCATTCTACACGGGTTGTGATTTCTTTATTTACAGAGAATATTGGATCTTAATTATCATCATACCTAAATGGAGTAAAGCCGTCCACCTTGATCCCTCTTTTGGTCACCTCGTGACTACTCAGGAATTCGCAAATTCTTGGACAGTGTTTTCGCCGAGTATGTTAAGCGTGGAGGGAGGTGCTCACCAAAGGGAAACCCATCGGTCTTGCAACACGTGACCGACATCGTTGAGGGAACAATTGGTAGAACATTCCTCCTAAGTGCTAAGTAATGCTAATTGATACCCAAATTGATGCCGTAATTCCTCAACAATTTTTGAGTGTAATCAATAGCCACCTGAAACGAACCTTTGTGCTTTCTATGTTTGTAAGCAAATGATGTGGGTCATCCCGAATTCATGGACAAAAGATACGGCTAGCCTTCCTACGGTTAGTACTATGAGACTCAAGATTTTACTTTTTACCTATATGCACCCGAATTTGAATGTAATTACTTCATGCAAATTTTGCATTCGATGGATGAAAGAGCATTGAGCCATGCCGAGATTGCTGAAGTTAGAGGACAGTTTGCCCTCTTATTCGTCTACCAAGTCATAGCAGAAAAGGGACAATTCAGATCGCCTTGATTGTGAGGTCCTTCTTTTCTTTGTGTTGATGGATGAAACCTGTGTATGGTTGATGAATATTTCTGTGAATGTGGCTGACTATGAAATGATATTGTTGCCTGATAAATTCCTGTTGTTGTCTGCACGCGGTTCGAACGGAAGACCTGTGTGTGAAGTGCTCATCAACGCACAAGTTCTCGAACTCCTGACCGTGTGTGATATGGCTAGTCATTGTACACGGATCGAAGGTAATGCCCTTGTGCAATGTGGCTAGTCATTGCACACGGCACGGAGGTAAAGACCATGTGCGATGTGGCTGCTCATCACACATGTTCCTGTTTCCGCGACCGTGTGCGATGTGGCTGCTCATCGCACATGTTCCTGTTTTTGTGACCGTGTATGATGTGGATGCTTATCGTGCATGGTCCTTTTCCGTTACCGTGTGCGATTTGGCAACTCATTGCACACGATTGTGCAATTGGACCGTGTGTGATGTGGCGCACATCGCACACTGCCCTGAAAGCTCAGTCGTATGCAATTTGGCTGTCATCGCATACGTGTCTGGAGCCGTGTGTGATGTGCCCTCACATCTATGACCGGCCGGTGGTGACGGTCGTTAGAACCGTATGCGATGAACTTTTTAAACCGTGGGTGATGATCTGTTCTATAGTAGTGCAAATTACGATATTGTTTTTGGTTAGCAAATTCTCTAGGGAGGATTTGCGCAACATGACTGCAATGTCAATGGTTTTGTGTCGCTTGCTGCTAGGGGAGCCGTGTTACGAGCACCTTCCTGGCTACGATATTTTACTTTGAGAAAAAACTAGAAAATCGCTAGGTTGGTTATGACGGCCATTACGGTGTTTGTGAATTGAGAATCCATCTGGGTTTGTATTCCATGTGGGAGAATTGGAGGAGTGCTTGCTCAATTTCTTCGTGGGTCACTAGATCGGTCCAGGTGATACCTGGCATGCGTGGGGTTTGCCTTGTTATTTCGCTGGAGTTTGCATCGATCATCCGATAGTAAACATAGCATTTGTTCTATTTTCTTTATTTTCTGCTGATAATTCATACCGTCAAAGGTTGGACAACCCACTTCAGAAGAAAACCGACTAGTTAATCTGTATCACCATGAGTAATGGTCAAGGTAATCATTCGGAGCAGAACTTAGATAGGTATCATTCACAATGGATGTCTGATGCAGCTGTGGTGTTGTCACGATACGTCCTCTTGCACCATAAACCAGAGTTGGACAAGGCTCCAAGCAGGAAAAAAGGGGGTAGGACAAGGCTAGTACAATATTTAACATATAGCATGCAAGTTGCGCCGTACCTAATTTTGCATTGCCTTCTTTCAAAAAAAAATTGTCGAAAAGAAGGGTAGGCTTATAATATTCCAGGAGCACATGCATAGCACATTTACTCCGTGCATGCACGTGTCAGTGGAATCGGCTTTCAAATGGCAGCAGCAGTACTTAAGTACTTTTCCAACTAGTACTAGCAGTACTTTCCAAACCTCAGGTGACAATTTCTCCATAGAGTCTCTCTCTCTCGTAGCTAGCTACCTCGCGAATCTGATACATAATATCTCCGGTTAGCCGGCCGGCGTGTCCGCGTGTTTGTTTTTGTTGCTGCTCAGCGATCGAGTCGTACGTCGTGATGGTCCGGGGAAAGACCGTGATCAAGAAGATTGAGAACACGACAAGCCGGCAGGTGACGTTCTCCAAGAGGAAGAGCGGGCTGTTCAAGAAGGCCAAGGAGCTGGGCATCCTCTGTGATGCCCAGGTCGGCGTCCTCATCTTCTCTAACACCGGCCGCCTCTATGACTTCTCCAACTCCAGGTGTGTTTTATTTCTTGGGTTCTTGTTGTTTCTTTCCAGGCAGATTGTGCTTGCGTTAATCAGCTAGATATATGGAGTACATAGCTGTTTTGAATGAAGTTTCTTCGATTTATTGCCTTTCCCCCTCTTATTGTTGAGTCCATGAATGAGGATTTGATCTGCCATAATTTCTAAAGAACAGGATCCAGCGCCTCTCTCTCCCTCTCTCTCCCCCCCCCCTCTCTCGCTAACATGTACAAATCCCAGTAGGCAGATCTTTAGATCTTTGATACACCTCGGACCTCAATTAACTAGCGATTGATATTGATGTATTTACCGTCCTTGCCATCAGTTTGGAGCTTTAATTCATTTCTTCCATTGATCCACTTAGTGCGTTAGTTTTCAATAAGAGAGAAGAAAGAGAGCTAATTAGTCCATTGATCTTTTTTATCAGTTCATCATAGTCATGACTAGTATTTCTCTACCTCAAATTACTTAATTACTTCTGATTGCTTTCTGGGGAAATTTTACTTTGCTACTTCGCAGAGCCCAGCGAAGTCCACTTATGTTCTTTATCTATATTGACGAGGGATGTCATCATAGGAAAAGGATGAGCTGGTATTTTGCTATATGTCTGGCCTGTATGAGATATGAGCAGTTGTGACCCGCGTGAGTTGTTGAGATGTTTAATCTGCGTATCTAATTTCAACTAGTGTTATATCTTGATGCATGTACATCATAGTAACTTCTCATCGATTACTCAAAAGTGTCACACATTGAAGAACACATTGTATCGGCCATGCTTCATATTGCGCATGCACCTTCAGAAATAATTAATTTACATCCTGTTGCCTTCCTTTCATAAAACTTATCTGGAAGGCCAAAAGAGAACAAGACGTATTTATCCCTGCTTTCTCCCCTTCTAATTATATTAAGTAAAACCATCGATCAGTAAGTTGAAAGATCAGACCATTACTAAGTAGTAACAAACAGATGTGTATAGTTTTCTGTCAGATTAAAGAGTAACACTATTCTAAATGTACGTTAGTCCACTAATTAAATCTGCATAACTTGATTGCAAACAAGAAAACAAGAGGATATACCTTATTTTTACTCTTAAAACTTCTTACTCTACCTCGGTAAATGTTAACAATAATCCTAAATGCCATCTGGTTACTTTTTGTTCACGTGGAAGCCTATTTTATGGTGCTAGGATAATATGAAACCTTATTGGCTTGTGTACTTGTGCAATTAAAAAAAAATGGTAGTCAAAACATGCTAGAAGATGTGCGCGTGCCAAATTTTGAGCATAATCGTGATCATATACGAAGTATGCAAAACTGACAAAATAAACAGAATTAAGTCACATGATATGCTTACAACTTTTTTGTCTTTTGTACATCTGTACTGTGTACATATGATCATACTCTAACAATTGCAAGTTACATACTCTAACATGTTCTGCGTCTATAAAAAAATATATCTAATTGACATGAACAGGTAAAAAACCAAAGCATGGGTTCATGGGAGCAGAAGGGACTTCCCTTTTTCTTTATGTTTCCAACTCACTTCCATTAGAAACATAGCGGAAACATTTATGTGGTTATTTTATGCTCGCTCACAAATTCTTTAGCCTGCACTCTGCCTCTATTTTTCATCCTTAAATTACATTAACAAGTGATCTACTTATATCATTACCTTCTTATATATCCATCTGTACATATAGGGACCATTAATAAGTGGAATAGTTTTTCCCTCATCATCATCCATGATACCCAATTCACGACATGCATGTACTCTTTCCTTATCTATTCCACGTTTCAGACTTTTTACACCCTACGTACGCGTACCAAACTTTGACAATTACATTTTGCTCTTTATTCCTAAGGTAATCATATGCCCCGTAATATGTTTAGCATTATCTACTAGATTGGTTTAGACTAGATGCAATTCATGTAGCATACATTATGTTTTGTTGCGAACTCTCCCGTATGATCAAAATGTTTTATATTTTTACAAAAATATTCTATTAAACATTTAGGTATTGATAATATAAAAATCATATGATTAGACACTTCAATAAGTATATGTCAAAATGTTACGCTTTGGTTTTACAAATATATATGCTACGACAAAAACTTGTAGTCCAAGATGCATTTCATATACCATGCATGAAGTAATTATTATGTCCAAAAGTTGTGGTCGGAGAGAGATTTTATGTACACTCTTACACGTGTACCTCATTAACAAAAAATGTCCTTAACTATGTCGTCATTATATCTTCCTCCTGCGTACTACGAAAACATAATTTTCCTTTGAGATTATAATGTGTTCTCCCTTGTTTACCAGCATGAGATCCGTAATTGAAAGATACCAGCAGATTAAAGAGGGTCAGCAACTCATGAGTGCGAGTGCTGAGGCTAAGGTATGACGTTATGCATATGCATATTCCTTTTCAGTAATTCTCAATATAAGTTTAATAAGTCATGTGGTTTATGCCTTCGGGGTTCATCTGTCGCTGTATATATGTAGTCAAAAGTAGACAGCTACCTTCCACTACTGCAGAAAGGGCTATAGGCGCCACCTTACCAGTGACGAGCACAAAAAATGCCCGTCACAGCTAATAGGGAAATTTACCAGTGGCGGGCGCAAATTGCAACTTGTCACCGGTAATTATTTACCAGTGACGTGTTAGAATTTCAGCTCGTCACTGGTGACAGAGAAATTACCAGTGGCGGGCAAATAGCTGTACTCGTCATCGGTAATATTTGCTACCGGCCGCCTCCGGCCCAGGTTATCAGTGGCGGGCTCACATATTAGCTCGTCACTGGTATGTTATATTCCAGTGGCGGGTAATTAGTGACGCCCGTCACTGGTAACCTGGCCTATAAAACGCTTCAGCGAGCTCGCTGCTGCCTAGGATCCTCTCAACTGGCCAGCAGCAAGCTCGCCGGCCGCCTAGACGTCCGCCGCCGCCGTAGGCGCCCCCGGTAGTGTTTCTGCCCTCCAAAAGCTCTCCCCACCTCCCCTCCCAAGCCCTCTCTCTCTCCCTCCCTAAATCTAGCTAGCTAGGTCTCCAATGCATGGACTGACGTTTTGGTACGTTGCTTCATGAGAATATGTTCTGATGATCAGCTAGCTAGCTCAGCTCTCCCCAAACCTCTCATCTCTGATCATCATGCATAAATCTTTGCTTCAACTTCCCCCCCAAACCTCTCCCCTCCCATAGCTTCCCCCACCTCCCTAGTTTTCACAATAGATCACCAAGAACCAAGATTCTAATGAACCAATTCAAGATTTCACGCTAGTTTCAGAAAATTCATTTGAAGACCACGTTTCATGTGTAATTCTGTTGCTTATGTATACATATATATAGAAATGTATTTGTGTTAAATTGTCACTACTGCATGCCTCCATCGATCGTATGAAATGTTTCAATGAAATGTGTAATGCTACCGACATCGATCGTATATATGAGATGAATATTTGTGTGATGTGCATATCATGCATGGTGTTCCTTTCACCAACTTGTGGAGTCGCCTCTATATTTTGAGTATATAGTGGGCTAGTCTTCACTCTAGCATCAGCAATTTACCTCGTTTACACCAATCGTGAGGTAGTGGTGTACACACTTCACAACAAGGACCCCCTAGATGTAAGTAGAGTAAATGATGCTATAAACTTGGTTTTTGGGAACTAAAAGAGCTCCTTGGCCATTGCTACCCGGTGAACCACTCATGTATATACAGCCGAGGGTCCAACGACTTGGATTATTCTTCACACTGAAGAATAGTTGAAATCTTATAACCATATATGCTTTCTCCGTTAATCCGTAACCTTAGTCTTTTATAGTTGATCCCCACTACTAGGTAGTACTAATCTCTATTAATTTTCTTACCTTTCATTCACTCATGTCATCAAATATTCATATGCTCGTCTATGACGCTCGTGAATCGCCAATTACACGAGTTGCATCAAGAAACCAAAACGTCATCCAAACTACACAACCAAATGTGACTCACGTGTAAAACAAACATAGTAATTGTGATTCGTAGGCGCACACTTGCATGCAAGATGGCTATCAAATTAATTTATGAAGTGCATAATAATTCAGAGCACAAGATGGCGATCACATTATGCCCAATTGCTATGATTTTCTAGTTGAATTCATAAGAATCAATAGAAGGCTAGATCATAAAATGGGAAAATATTGCAACTGATAACAAAAATTGGGCGCACGTATCTCGTATCTGGTGCAACCACACCATCTCAATTATTCTTCATATTAATCGTTACTAGTTATTTCCTATGGCAACCATTCTCCACGCTCGACTGTGCCTGGAAAGCGTCCACTACTGCAGATTGAGTCTTTGCTGAACCCCCTCCACTGACGGGCGCTGTCTTGCCTGTCAGTCATGTAGTGTACCACTGACGGGCGTATGACAACCCGTCAGTGGAGATGCAGACAAACGTAGCGATATCGGCAAAAAAACATACCACTGACGGGCAGAAATTTCGGCCCATCAGTGCTGCCTTGCTACAACTGACACGCAGATCTACTGACGGGCTAAAAAATCCGACCCGTCAGTGATTCGTTCACCTCTACTGACGGGCCAATACATGTGCATGTCACTAATTATATTTGGCCCAACTACAGCCCACGTAGCCCAGAACCCGATCAATATCTAACCCTAACCCGAGCCGATCCCATCAAATCTCCCTTAGCCGCCGCCTTCTCCGACCTCACGCTGCTCGGCGATTCCTCCAACGCCGTCACCGTCGGGCTCACGCGCGACACCTCCTCCAGCGCCGGCACCGTCCTCTGCAGCCGCGCCGTCGCCTTCTTCTACCCCCGGGCACCGCCTTCTTCCTCTCCCCCGACCACGCCACCCTCGGCGCCACCGGCGGCTACCTCGGCCTCTTCAACTCCTCCTCCACCTCCAAGAGTAACTCCTCCTCTCGGATTTGTGTGCGATGGCGATGGGTTCGTCTGGTGCTGCGAACGGGTCTTTTGCGGCTATGTTCCGAGGCTTCGTCCTCTTTGCTCCTTTGCAGGTGGTCGGGCGCTTCTCGGCTCTTCGTCGTTTTCTGCTCCGGCGAACCGGCACAGTGGCGCTCAAGTCCGGTGATGAAATCCCCATGGCCAACCCGAAGTTCGGCGACCCCAGCGGCAACCACGTCGGGCTCGACCTCGGCTCGTCGACCTTGCCGCCTCCGGGATCGTCCTCAACAGCGGCAACCTCACCACGGGGCGGCGGCCATGTACGTCAGCTTCTCGGCCTCCACGGAGGGGAGCACCCAGCGGCGGCGGTGCCCAGCGGCGAGGCGAGGAGCAGCAAGAAGAAGAGGCTGGGGCTCGAGATGGTGGGTCCGGGCCTGGACCAGGCCCATAGGGCTTTTTTTTGTACTGTAGACCAATGCCACTGACGGGCGGTGAGGGCCCGTCAGTGGCATATTTTAGCACCACTGACGTTCACGTACTGACGGGCGCAAAGCCCGTCAGTGGAGGATGTTTTGCGCCTGTCAGTGTAGATGTTATACCAGGTAGTGGTCCCCATGCACCTGTGGAACGCAGAGACCGCCACCGCGGTGATCTCCCGGCGGTGTGCCTTTCACTATGTCGAGGCATGCTCGCTGCGCTGCGAAGACATTTTTGTCATGTGCCTATGAGCTTGGGCACTGGTGGTTAGCGCGGTGCCACGCACGGTGTGGCTCTCCATCCTGTAGCCACCGGCATCATCGACACACGTCATACCGTCGGTGGCTCCCCAGCTGTGGCCTCTTCCAAACAACCACAGACGGCCTAGCCGGGGTCTGTCTACAAGGTTCTCGTTCACCTCGACGTCCTTGAGGACCTGTCGGACCTTGGCGCGGCCTCCGACCAAGGCGGGAACCCCCGTGGCCAGCGCTGCTCCTCCAAGTTGGTGTGGAAGCTAGGGACCACGGATGGCTCTCTGCCTGTGCTGCCCCGTGATGTTGTCGTGCCCCACAGGGGTGACTCGCGTGAGGTGATACACAACCGTAGGATGGACAGCAGCTCACACCAGCACAGCCGGCAAGATGATGCCCGCGACGCCATCAGGAGCAAGCGCGGAATCACCGGTCGTCGATCCTGCCGTGAGCCGGAGGGACCGGACAGGCGGAGGCGCGATGACACCGACGATGACAACGACAAGGGAAGCGGATGCAGGGACGTTGGGCATCAGCGATGGGATGAGTGCCCACGTCGTAGCATGGCCATGCGAAGCCACGACCACGTCGGGAGCATGGCCGTGACCGCACGCCGTATCAACGGGGAGGGGGCGGACACCATAAGCATTGTCGCCACCCCGCAGCCACACAGTGTTCGCTTACTCGCCGCAACAAGCACGCGCCAACACCAACACCGACAACAACGACCACCGCTCGGCAAGGGAGATGTGCCTCGCTGGCCACTGGCCCTGCTCGATGCCCAAGCTGCAGCCCAAGTCCTCCGGCTCTCGGCTCTAGGGGTGGCCACGTTCCATCTGGTGATGTCAAGCACTCGCTGGGGCAGGATGCAATAGCCCTGCGGCAGGAGGCCACGGCTCATGTCCTGCCAACTGGCGGCATTATTTCCACGACAACGGCTGAGGCTCTGCAGGTAAACACGGTCATGGTCTTGCCGGCGGTGCCCGACGCTGGCATAGCAGGAGCCAATCCTGTTGATGCGGCTCTACTGATAATGCCTGACAAAGTCATGGCTGGAGGGCTGATGCTGTCTGCAGGGACGCATGGGGACCTCGGTGCTAGTCCCCCTCCTGCAGACAGCGCCACGACCTTTCTCTCGGGGATCACTAGGCCGGTCCCCTCGGCTGTGCTGGCCACACCCCAGTGCAGCGCCCCCACCGTGCATGCAAGCAAATATCTCCTAGCGCCGACTGAGCCGTGACGCAGCTCCCGCCTGGCAAAGAAGCCTATCTCAGCTTCTATGGAGAGGGCGGCGCAAGAGCTGCTCACCCGCAAGCTCGGGCTCCTGGAAAAAGAGGACCCTTTTGACGACGTTGCGTTCTGGCGCTACACTGAGCTCTTCGACGGGCCACTGTCGCCGATGGCGGTGCGTGCCATACAGGGGCTCATGAAGGCGGTTAATAAGGTGAAGAAGTTGGGCAAGCTACCGATGCGCAGGTCGTCGGCCCCACGTGCGATTGCCGTCTGACCAGTGACCTCCATTTGCTGAAGCTTGCTAGTAGTTGTTGTAGGGCTTTTGGGGATGTTTACTAGGGACAGTGTGCTCCTTCCTTCTGATTTAGGAGCTTGTGGACTGATCAGTCCTATTCTATCTTTTGTTCCTCACATGCACTTTTGCTTAATGGATCTGCGGCTTGTCGCATCCATGCTTTGCATGTGGGTTGGCTACCTTGGTCCTACCACTTTATTTTGGCCCAGGCTTGTAAGACAGGAATAAGGCAAATTTATAAGGCAGAAACAAGACCTTCAAAGGGCAGTCGGTGTTCGTTTACGTTGTCTCCTTCTACTCTTGCCATACTTTGCCGCGACGGCCACTCTCGTCGAATCCATCCACTCCATGGCGCAGCACAACGTTAATGTTCTTTGTTGGAATGTACGGGGGTTGAACGCATTGGCCCGCCGCACCGCGGTTAGGAAAATTGTAACGGACACTCGTTGTACCATCGCCTGTCTACAAGAGACGAAGCTTAGCAACATCGACGCAGCCTTGGTTCGAGAAGTTCTCGGTCCGCAGTTCACAGACTCCTTCGCCTTCCTACCTGCCGTGGGCACTAGAGGAGGCATCCTGCTTGCCTGCTCTAGTGATTTCTTCGACCTAGCTACAGGATATTTCCACCTCGACAAACACCATCTCAGCTCGCATCTGTATGAAAGAAGAAGGCACCCTTTGGCACATCACCAGGGTGTACGGCCCCCAAAGCAACACTGACAAAACTCTCTTCCTTCAAGAACTCAAAAATCTAGCATCCTCAACAAGGGACAAGTGGCTCATGCTTGGTGACTTCAACCTAATCTACAAAGCTTTGGACAAAAATAACAACAATCTCGATCGCTGCCTCATGGGAGGTTTCAAGGCGGCCCTCGACGCACTTGAGCTCAAGGAGCTCCATCTCTCGGGAAGACGTTACACCTGGTCAAACGAACAGCCAAATCCAACCCTCACCAAGATTGATTGATGTTTCTGCACTACGGGATGGGATATCCTATTCCTTGCTTCTCACTTGATGGCTCTTCCTACCGTGATGTCGGACCACTGCCCACTCTTTTTGCGTGGGCAAATAGATCACCACCACTGCTGCTCCTTCCGCTTTGAATCCTTCTGGCCCACCATGACGGGCTTCTCAGAGGTGGTCTCGACGGCATGGGAAAAGCCATCCTCCGCCAGGGACCCCATTCGTCGACTCCACATCAAACTGTCATGCACCGCCAAGGCACTCAGTCGTTGGCACCGTGAGAATTTCGCGGGCCTCAACCTCCAAATTGAGGTGGCAAAGGAAGTGATTGCCTGCCTGGACGTTGCCATGGACTCTCGCACCCTTAGCCCTATTGAGCTTGGCCTGCGCGTTGAACTAAAGTGCAGATTCGCC
Source organism: Stipa capillata (assembly GCA_019208055.1). Classification (NCBI taxonomy): domain Eukaryota; kingdom Viridiplantae; phylum Streptophyta; class Magnoliopsida; order Poales; family Poaceae; genus Stipa; species Stipa capillata. The sequence goes on from JAGXJF010003322.1 coordinate 313,585, forward strand.
GCTCTGGCCGTCATCAGGAAGATTCAATTGCGCCAACGGGCTAGACTATCTTGGATTCATCACGGAGATGCAAACACACAATTTTTCCACCTTCGAGCAAATGGCAGGCAGCGAAAGAACTTCATCCACTCAATCCAAACGGCGAACGGCATCGCAATCGCAAAAGAAGACAAGGAGCGGGTGGTCCTAGACCATTTCCGTGCCCATCTTGGGTCGAGCAACCTTCGGGAGGTCAGTCTTGATTGGAACGTGCTTGGGTACACACGCATCGACCTTTCTGCGTTTGAGCAAGATTTTCAGGAGGAGGAAATAAGAAACACTGTTTTCTCAATCCCCTCTGAAAAAGCCCCGACCCCAAACGGATTCATAGGGATTTTCTTCAAGAAATGTTGGGAGATAATAAAGGGTGACTTATTGGCGGCAATGACACAGGTGGCCAACCTGAGGGGCTCATGCCTGAATCTTCTCAACTCGGCCAGTATCATTCTCCTCCCTAAGAAGGAAGGAGCCAAGAGGATGGAACATTTCAGGCCAATTAGCCTCATCCACAGCTTCGCCAAAATCTTCACCAAATTGCTCGCGACCAGGGCGGCCCCAGTCCTGCAGGATCTCGTCTCTGTTAGCCAGAGCACCTTCATGAAGCACCGATCCATCCGTGATAATTTTCTGCATGTCCAGAATCTCCTTCGTGACCTTCACCGCAGGAAAGTACCAGGCCTCTTCATCAAGCTTGACATCTCAAAGGCTTTTGATTCTGTGAGCTGGCCTTTCCTCCTAGAGATGCTAGATGCACTTGGATTTGGTCAGAGATGGAGGGATTGGCTTTGTCTACTTTTTGCCTCCACCACTTCAAGAGTGTTGCTCAACGGTCGACCGGGAGGCACTCTTCGACATGCCCGTGGGCTTCGCCAAGGAGACCCCCTCTCTCCGATGCTCTTTATACTAGCCATTGTCCTGCTTCAGGGGATGTTTCAACAGGCTGTTGAAACTGGAACTCTGCAACCACTCAACGCAAAGAATGGATCCTTCAGGCTATCCCTATATGCGGATGATGCGGCAATATTCGCAAATCCAAATCAGAACGAGTTGAGAGTCATCGCGGAGATTCTCAATTGCTTTGGGAAGGCTAGCAGCCTCATCACAAACCTCGACAAGATGGAGATCTTCCTGTTTAGATGCGACCATATTGATGTGAACACTGTCATTCAGGCCTTACCCGCAAGCTAGGCACCCTCCCTTGTAGATACCTTGGCCTTCCACTCCACCTGAGGAGGCTTGGGAGAGTTGATTTTCAACCCCTCATTGATAAGGTGAGCACTAAGCTCCATGGATGGAAAGAAAAAACCTCTCCCGGCCCGGCCGTATGGTCCTCGCTAAATCTGTGCTCTCGGCCATTGGCATCTACCATTTGACGGTCTTCGACCTTCCTAAATGGGTGAGACAAAAAATTGATAAAATCAGAAGAAGTTTTATGTGGAAGGGAGATGATGGGGAGCATGCCAACAGGGGCCACTCCCTTGTACGATGGAATATGGTGTGTAGGCCAAAAGAGTTGGGAGGACTTGGGGTCCTAGACTTGACTCTATTCGGTCGGGCATTGAGGCTTCGTTGGCCTTGGCTGCAATGGACCGCCCCCTCAAGACCTTGGGCGGGATCTCCCCTCCCATGCGATGACATTGATATGGACCTCTTTCGTGCCGCTACTAGGATCATTCTGGGGGATGGGGCAAAGACTTCTTTCTGGTATGACAGATGGGTCAAGGGGATGGCACCAAAAGACCTAGCGCCATCTATCTATCTACTTGCTAAGAGAAAAAGGCGAACTGTGCAGTGGGAGCTTCAAGATAGCAATTGGATCCAATCCCTTCGATTGCTCACAACCACCAATCAGATTCAGGAGTTTGTACGGCTTTCGACCAGTCTGTGAGACGTCTAGGTTGTCCCTAACACACCGGACTCCATCTCGTGGCTTTGGACTACAAATGGTGAGTACTCCGCGAGGTCGGCCTACAAGGTGCAACTCACCATGTCCACCACCCTCTTTCGGTCCGATAAGGTTTGGCACTCCAACACGGAGCCCAAGTGCAAATTCTTTGCTTGGTTGATCCTACACTCAAAAGCGCTGACGGCCGATCGCCTCGCCATTCGTGGTTGGCCACATGATGAGACCTGCAGGCTATGCGACGTCGAATTCGAAACAAATGAGCACCTTGCCCATCATTGCATCTTTACCCAGGGGGTGTGGGGTGTCATCTCTCACTGGATGGGCATTGCCACTGCTTCTCTGCATAGCGCCCTCCCGCTAAATGCCTGGTGGGAAACAAATTTGACCCTTAGTGATGCTTCCGAAAGATCAACCTTTAGCGACATCATCATATACGTTATCTGGAATGTTTGGAAGGAACGTAACCGGCGAGTCTTCCAAAACATCGCACGCTCGGTGTTGGAGGTAGCTTCCCTCGTAAGAGAAGATCTTGAGCAAAGAAGTCTAGCTTTCCAATCCGCAATGTAATATTTTTCCTTTTCTTTAGTTCATGTACATAACTCTATTTCTCCTTAATGAAATTTGGCAGAGTGCCTACCTTTCCGCTAAAAAAAACCATTCAATGTATATAAATCACCAAATAATCTGGCAGATGCTGCTACGGAGACCCAAGTCAATGCACGGGTGCCTTCTTATTCTCTCGAGGAAGCAAACCCCTTACAGAATAGTAACATAAGGTACACGTGAATCCTCACTCGGCCAGATGCATGTTTGGTACTCCCTCCGTCCACAAATATAAGGTGTGCATGGAATTTATGGTTCAACTTTGACTAGCAATTAAGCCAATAATATTGAACTATATGACACAAAAGTGGTACCATTGGATTTAGATTCAAATATATTTTCAAATGATATCACTTTTGTGTTATATAATACAATATTATTGATTTAATTGTTGGTCAAAGTTGAACCTTAAATTCCGTGCACGCCTTACATTTGTAGATGGAGGGAGTAATACTCACCACCACACTGGTTTTGCTTATACTAAAGGAAAAATCTGAGAGCGCGGAAGGAACTCAAATAGCATCAACAACAATAGCTCAACATCTATACAATACATGAAGCATCACCAACAACACTCATACCTCAAAGAAACTCCTTTTTATCTGTGCTTAACTCCAATGATATCTCCAACTATGTCAATGTTATGGGATAAAAAAGAAAATAAATATTAAAGTTGATCAACGGAAAAGTCTACAAAGTGTGATCACATAAAAAATGCTAGAGGAATAATTACCTCAACTAGATATGTTGAATGTAAGAAGGACAACAAATGTCCATTTTAATGATGCAAATGATATAATGGAAATCACTGCCACAAAATTAACATCCTAACTGTATCTCACCAGGGAGCTAGGGTCATGACACAAAATGTAATAGACTTACGTGATCTAATTGTGAACTAGATAGGAACGTTGTTGGTTTCTTAAGCCTCTGTTTCTTTACTTCTTCTCTTCGTATTTGATCCTTACAACCTGCTCCCTTTATATAGATTTAAAAAACTCATACAAACTAACTAGAACTAGGAGTTCTAATCCTACTCTTATTCCCTCTCTTAATCCAACTAGGATTCAACACAATGTGATTAACACCATCATTCACCTCCTTAAGCTTGTTATTTCCTTCTCTTCACAGCTCGCACTCCGATCTTCTCACGCATCTCCACAAACTTCGGTTTGGCTAGAGACTTGGTGAGAATGTCTATGAGATGGTGTTTCATTCCTACATGTTGTACATCGATCATACTCACCTCCACACACTCTCTAATGTAATGGAAATGGGTTTCAATATGTTTGCTCCTCTCATGATAAACCAAATTCTTGCACAAGGATATTGTGGATTGATTGTCGATTTTCAGTGTCACCTTCTTGACCTTTTTCTTCATTAAGTCAGCTAGGAGCCTTCCTAGCCAAACTGCTTGGCATGCCGCAATACTTGCTTCAATGTATTCAGCTTTACATGATGAGAGAGCCATTACTCTTTACTTTTGTGAGCACCAATTGATCAAGTTGTTGCCGTGGTAGAACACCATGCCTAAGGTGCCTTTCCTGTCATCCACATCACCTGCCATGTCATTTGAGTAGCTGTGCAACCCTTCGTTGGATCCCTTTATGTAGATGCACCCAAATTCTAACGTGCTTTGATATAGCGCAACACATATTTGATAACCACCATATGTTCCATAGTAGGTTCTTCCATATATCTTCTCACAATTCCAACTGAGAAAGCTAAGTCCGGACGGGTATGGATTAAATACTTCAAGCTACCAACGATGTTGCGGTATAGCGTGGAATCCACTAGAGGATTGGTGCTCTTCTTGCTCAACTTGACTTGTGGATGCATTGGAATTTGTGTGGGGTTGCAATCCTTCATCCCATACTTCTCCAGAATTCTTTCGGCGTAGGCTGATTGACACAAGGTGATGTGGCCCGGTTCTTGTGTTACTTCTATGCCAAGGTAGTAGCTGAGCATGCCCAAGTCCCTCATGCTAAATAGCTCCTTCATCTGATCCTTGAACATGCATGGTGATTTCTTTGACACTTCCGTCTATGATGATTAGGTCATCGATGTACATGCCGACAAGCAAATCAACTCCATGGTAGCTTCTCTTGTACACAGCGTGCTCAAGTGGACATCGTTCAAATCCAAGCATGACAAGGGATCAATCAAGTTTTATGTACCATGCCTTGGGTGCTTGTCGTAGATCACAGAGCGCCTTGTGAAGCCGCAAAACATTTCCTTCCTCGCCCTTCTTCTCATAGCCGGGAGGTTGTGATATGTAGACTTCATCTACTAGATCACCGTTGAGGAACGCTGCCTTCACATCCATGCGATGGACTTCCCATCCTCCTTGTGCGGCCAAAGTGATCAAAAGTCTCACGGTCTCGAAGCGAGACACCAGAGCAAATACCTCCTTGAAATCAATTCCTTGTTATTGCACGTATCCTTTTGCTACCAACCGAGATTTGTGCTTGATGATCGCCCCGTCGGTGTCCTTCTTCAACTTGAAACCCACTTTGAACCGATTGGTTTGTGAGTTGGTGGCAGTGTAACAAGAGTCCATGTCTTGTTCTTCTTGATCAAACCAATCTCATCTTCCATAGCTTTCTTCCACCATGGATCAGCACTTGCTTCATGAAAGCTTGTTGGTTCTTTGGCTTTGAGTAGGCACAACACCGAGTATGCTACGTCAATTGGAGAACTGGCGTTGTAGATTCTATTGAGATTCCGTAGGCCGCGTTGGCCCTCGGAGGCTGATGATGCACTTCTAGTGGGTGTGTGCCGGGCTCGGTGTTGCAGGAGTAGCTAGAGGAGTTGTTGCTGCCTCATGCTCGTGGAGGGCCAGTGGTGGAGACCATGCTGGTGCTAGAGAACCTATATCCTGCTCGACTGCTTCATCGGCCTCATTAACACCAGTGGGTGTAGGAGCTACATCATTGGGTGGATGATCAGGAGCGGCGTCGCTTTCATGATGAACAACGGGGTAATGGACTATAAAACCTTCACCAAGCTGATGTGCATCTGCCGTGGGGCTGCTACTCCAATCCCAAGCCTTCTCATCAAAAACAACATCACGAGTCACCACAACTCGCTTTGTCATTGGATCGAACATACGATAGCCCCTTGTCTTTGCATCGTAGCTGATGTGAACCATTTTCTTGCCGCGATCAATGAGCTTGGAGAGATGTGGCGTCACAATCTTCATGTGTGCAACACACCCAAAGATGCAGAGGTGATCCACACTAGGCTTGCGGCCGTAGTAGGCTTCGTAGGGAGTCTTGTCGACTACACTCTTTGTCGATGCCCTGTTGAGGAGATAGCTGGCACTAGACACCGCCTCTCCCCAAAACCTGCTCAGAAGTCCTTTGCTTTTCAATAAGCTCCTCGCCATGACAACCACTGTTTGGTTCCTCCGCTTGACCACTCTGTTCTATTGCGAAGAATAGGGCGTTGTGAGATAACGCCTAATTCCCAAGTGTTCACAATAGTCCGTGAACTCGTTTGAGGTGAACTCGCCGCCGCGGTCTGTGTGCAATGCCTTTAGTCTTAGGTCCTTTTCCATCTTAGCTACAGCCTTGATCTTTTTGAAAGTCTCAAATGCTTTTCTTTGTTTTTGATCAGGGCAAGCCACATGTACCGAGAGTAGGTATCAACTAGTAGCAGGAAATAATGATTTCCACTGTGTGTGGTAGGGGTGATTGGTCCATACAAGTCATCGTGCCATAACTCAAGAGGGGATTTAGCTCAGTACTTTGCTTCTGACGGGAAAGGATTTCAGTGTTGCCTGCCGACCAAGCAACCGTCACAAATGCGCTCCACATGATCAATCAATGGCATATGCCATGCACCATCTTCTTGTGAGCCAAGTCCTTTAGGGCATGGAAGTTCACATGCCCATACCTGGTATACCATCACAATGCATCTTCATTGCTTCATGCTAGGAGACACTCCAGGAGGTTGGCTCGATGTTCAAAATATAGAGTCAGTTCCTTGACCTGCTCACCTAGGCTAATGGCTTGTGGGTTCTGTCCAAGATTGTCATCACACATTCATCGATCATAATCTTGCAACCGTTCTCATCGAATTGAGTGAGACTAATGATATTGCTTCTTAGTCTTGGGATGAAGTAGACGTTGGTGAGTATGCGATGTTCTCCTGTGAGGCACTCAAGTAAGACGGAGCCCCTTCCTTGTATCTCTACAGCTGAGCCATCTCCAAACTTGACAATTCCCATCACGGTCATGTCAAGCTCCGCGAACTTCTCCATGCAGCCGGTCATGTGATTACTTGCGCTGGTATCAAGGTACCAAGCCTTTATTTGTGTGCCGCTAAGCTTCGGTATCACCTTGTCTTTGTGTAGAAAAACCTCCTGAGTAGGTTCCCTTGTCATCTCATGCATTGTTGCTGTCATGGTAGCCGAACTGGTCAGGATTGTTGTCGTTTCGATGCCTTCGACAAACTCGCAGACTTCAGCAAGGAGAAGCATGGGCTTGTCATCATCCTTCTTCGCCAATTTTTCTCTCTCTCCTATTCGGCTTTTTGCAATCTTTGGTGAAGTGACCGTATTCATTGCAATTGAAGCACTCACTACCTCAGGAAACATCAGCACTGACGAGCAAAAAAGGGCAATCACTGATGGGTTACGCGCCCGTCAGTAAGCTCCTGTTAGTGGAAGTGCTACTTCCACTGACGGGCGGATGGCCCGTCAGTAGAGAGAGCTTTTCACTGACGGGTGGATACGGCCCGTTAGTGAAAAGCCTTCCAGCGTTGCTTGCACGGCATCCTGAGAGGACTTTCACTGACGGGTGGGAAACTTCCGCCCGTCAGCGGTAACAGTTTCCTCTGACAGGTACATAGCCTGTGCTCGTCAGTGGAAGTATTAATCAGACATTTTTTAAACATATCTGAATAGACAATATTAAGCATACATAGCAATTAATATCACAAATATTAAGCATATATAGCAATTAATATCACAAATATTAAGCATATATAGCAATTAATATCACAAATATTAAGCATATATAGCAATTAATATCACAAATATTATGTACATACAAGCTAGTTTACAACGAATTAAAACGACAAAGATATGAATTTATCAATGTTTATTTTCACTAGCCCTACTCTAGGCCTATGATGCTTGGCTAGTACTTGCATGGCGGTGGTAAGTGGGTAATTGGACTCCCGCGTAGAAATCACTGCTTGGCCGAATAACTTCGTTGTTGATAATGTACGCGAAGGTCTTCTGGATGCGGGCAAAGTCCTTTCTCCAGTCGTACTTCTCGTTGGCCAGATCGTGTATGAAATTATTGAATTGATCCTGGCTCCATTGCGGATTATGGGATATGACAAACGCGTCTATGTGAGTGTAGACGTAGTACCCACATGTCACGCTACCTTCCGGTTGTTGCTTGCAAGGGAAGTTGAATTTGTGGATCAGCTTTTTGCTCTTGCATTTTGCTCCTCCCCCTCGCAAGTTGTATTCCCAAAAGGCGGCTTCCAGAACTTCCTTAATTCCTGAGTAGTCCCGCTTGGCACTTCTTTGGGAATCAAAATAGTATATCATTTTTGAAGGCTTGTGGATGACAATGAGGATCCAGTGGTCGCTGTGTAAAAGGTAACGAACGAATATAAACAGACGGGGATACGTGCTTAAGAAAAGCAAACTAGGTACGGTAGTAAGTAACTTACGGGGGGTTGTAGGGCAGGAGTATGTAGTCCTTGTCCTTATGGTATATCAATAACTCCAGGACATAATTTATTAGGGCCGGCGTCGCTTCTCGTACATAGTAGTCGTTCATGATGACCGGATCCATTATTCCAAAAACGCAGTTGGGTAGACGCCTACACTCTTGGGCTTGGTGAAGCGCGCACAGCCTAACGAGCATGGTGACGAGCCAGAAGAGGTTGAACAACATAAAGATATCTTCAAAATTTTTGTCAAAGGTGTCATGCTGTTTGTCCAAGAAGAAACCGTAATCTTTTGGCACCTGGACCTTAAAATGTAGTTCATATTCATCTCGATTCCGTGACCTCATCATGATTGTGTCATGCAGCAGTTTCATCTGTACGGGCAACCTCTCCACCTCATCATCTGGGAGCAAGGGCTCACCTGCATCGTACACTATTCGTCGAGGCTTCTTGATAGTTTCGGTAGATGTCTGGAAGGATAAATCTTTTTTCTTGCTTTCCTTGCTTGCCTCCTTCGCAGCGGTGCCACCCTATTTGTGTGTTCTTTTTCTTTTCCTCTTCGACTCTGGAGAGGAGGCCCTCTTGCCTCCCGTCAACGCTTTGCCCATTGCGGCATTGAGTGTGTTTGGAGATAAGACCTTCTTTCCTGCTGCCTTCGGGTCATGGTGATGCTTGGAGCACCTTTTACAGGGCGACGAGTCCATCTTGGGTTGCTCGTCCTCCTGGGACGGAAGGATCGGCGTGTGTTGCTGCTCAGCAAGATCGTCGTCCCGATCATCGAACAAAATGGGCGTAGTGCACAGGCCGAGCAGAGACGGGCTGGCTCCGGTTGATGGAGAGGGGATGGTTGATGTAATAGGAGAGGACACTCCGGAGATAATTATCTGATTCTTCGGCCACAGGATGTAGTACCCTTTGCAGTCTCCTAGCTTTGTGACATCCTCTTCAGGGATGACAGGGAATACGATGTCATTGAACTCGGCGACGACGTGGTCCACCAGCACCCTCGCCATGTGGGAAGGTATAGCAGCGTTGTGGCACGTCATGCCCCCTACTGTTAGGAAGACTAGGCCGCGTGCAACCGTCTTCTTCACGCCGGGCAAAGGTATAGTGAACTGGCATTTCGTGGGGCTCTGCATAATAAACAGTGTGTCGTACCTATTGTTATCCGCACAATGCTGTGAATTAGAGTCCTCATACAAGTGATTCATGGTGGCGATGAAGCTTACAGTGATGTCGTTGACGGGATTTGGCGACTCGGGGGCGACGTCGGAGGCTGAGGTGCAGCTACTCCATCCAGAAGGATAGGAGCTCTGAGGATGCAAAGGTGGACGAGTTGCATCGCGGGCGTCGTAGCCTCTAGACTCTAAAAATTATTGGGCCGCTAGCTTGCCAGCCTCCTGGGCTGCCCTTATCATCTCTTGCATAAGAGATGTTTGCCTTCCTCTCCTCCTCTGGCGGGCAGCCTCGTGGTCTTGAGGAAAGACTTCATCCCAGATAGCGCCGCTCTCGATCCCTCGGACACGCCCTGTCTTCTCCCTCGTTCCTAGAGCCTTCGAGAGATGGTCTTTCCACCTCTCACTCTGGACGGAGTCCTGGAAGTTTGCAGGCTGCTGGGACAGCTGCCTCTGCAAGGAAAACGGCACAAGGTAGGGGCCGTTAGCGTATTGGAAGCATAATAGTATATTTCAAGAGGACATTGGGTTTAGATTATACCAAACGTTCGAAAACCACCTGAAGCTCGGGGTCCGTGATAATTGGTTACCCAGTAGCTGGGTCAGGAACTGTGTGCGCACGCGTTCCTGCTCGATATCGGCAAAAAGAATCGGTTTGCCAGGCGTTATTAGCGCGGCGTCCTCTTTGGCCCAGATCGGTCTCTTCCCTGCAACACCTCGGCTGCCAAGGTGGTGTGGGAATTTATTCTTTGCGCGCAGCTCCTTCCCCCGGTGACTCTTCTCCTTGAATGCGTCACTCTTCTTGTCAGCAACAAACTCCTCCCAGTGTTCGAGTTCTACATTTAGCCATTTAGTTTTAATTTCAGTTTCAAAATCGGCATCTAGCAGCTTTGTTGCTTCATAGCGCCATGTCCTTAGAGCAGCACACATGATGCTGTCGGCTTTCTTTTGCACTCTTTCCTTGTTAGCTTCTGGGATAGCGTACTTATTCCACAGCTTGTCGAATAGGACCTTTTTCGGGCGTCGGTCATTTTTTTGAAGTCCCGGCATGTGATCCTGACATGCTCACGGACAATGCACCTGCAGGTGTTGCTGAACGACCTCATAGCCTTCTCGGGACTTGAAGGAACACCTGTTATGCCGACTCGAGTGACGACGAATGTCTCGTTCGTCAGCTGGTTGCCTCCTCTAGGGTTGTACCGTCTCTTCGGCTTCGATGGTGCTGCTGACGATGGCTCGGGCGCCTCCTGTTCTTCCGATCCCGACTCCCTAGACCGAGAATCGTCAGATGAGCCAGACACACTCTCTTCGTCTCGCGCTGAGGGAGGTGCAGGTGCTGAAGGTACATTGGCCGGCTCGACGGCAGGTTCACTGCCCGGCTCGGGGGCTATTTGATCGGCTCGGGGCGGGGCGTCAATCGGGGCCGCCACGTCTAGGGGTGCCGCCCTGTCATCATCTACGCGGGCTTGTTCCCGGGTTGGCGACGAGTCTATTTTCGATTAAGAAACTTAAAAAATATAAACCATGTATCAGAACAAGTAACTAGAAATGAAAACAATGTGTTGTTCTGTTTCAGAACTGCCATGAAGTGAAGCAAGAAATATAAATTATTTATTTTAGTGGAGCGAAGGGGAAACCTTGAATCACACTAGTGGATGCTACCAGTCTACACTAGAAGTCTGGAAAAAGTTATAATTTTCAACAATATATCCTATAGAAAATAGATCAATATCATGTTATTAACATGCATAGTTTTTATAATAGCAAAACCGCTTATAGAAGGTGTTGGCTGTGTTGGGATAACGGTTACATTTCCTATCAAGTAACATTAATCACATGCTGCTAGATCAATTTTCATATACAACAGTGTAATGACCAACATTTTGTTGACAGTGAATATGACCAGCATATGCTACACAAATCCAATTTATTAGACAAAAATGACAAATAATCCCAAAAAAAATGCCAGTATCAAGATGCAGGTGTAAAATAGAGAACATTACATGGGAGTGAACAAGCTAATAACCACCAATCACATATCCTGAGCCAACATTCCCTGAGTCAGTTACGCAAATGTTGCTGATTGTGGCTGTTAGTTATTTCTTAATGAAAAATCTACAAGATTCATTAGAAATTTGGAAATCGTCAAAACGTGCCAAATGCAAGGGCAGTAAGAGGTCCAGAACGGGCTGTAACTAATATCCATAGTCCAATAACTTACATGAACATTATGTCAGTGTGACGAAGAGTAATTAAAATCTATGGCATGTCAGTGATTAGCACAATCAGGTTCCCAACAGAAAAAGGAACTACCTCACTAATAATGTATACCAACCTACTACATCGTTCATCACAGAAAGAGACAGGGGAAAACCAGCCAGGCAAGGGAAAACTAGCCACAATGCCATGAATTTGGTGAAAACTAGTCACCAGCCAGGCAAGCTCTAACTCTACCAATCTGGAAGTTTACATACAGATTACACAGACAGGGAGAAAACCAGTCAAGCAATGGAAAACTAGTCACAATGCCATGAATCTGATGAAGTCCTCCCAGATCTCCACATCTTTAGTCACCAGGTACTATGCTGAGGCTCACAAGCCCTAACTCTACCAATCTCGGAAGTGAACCGAAGCAATTACCTCCTTACCTGGCCGAAGGACGCGGAGATGGCCTCGAGGCCGTCGCCAGAGCGGAGGTCGGCGCGGAAGGCGCGGAGGCCGGGGAGCGCATCGAGGAGCAGCTGCGGCAGGGCCCCGCTGTGGTGGGTGAAGGCGACGTCGACGTCGCCGGTGGCGGTAGAGGCGAGCGTGGCGAGGAGGCTGAGACGGGCAGCGGCGGCGCGGCAGCCTGGCGGCGGGGCTAGGGCTGCTGGTTTCGTTATTGGTTCGTGAGGGAACACGCGAGAATTTGTGAATTTTCGCCAAGTCCCGCGTTTTGTAGTGCAACACTTTCACTAACGGGCACACCGTAGGCGCCCGTCAGTGGAAGTCCTCCGTCCATCACTGACGGGCGACAACAAGGCGCCCGTCAGTGAAAGTACGGTACCACTGACGGGCCCGGTGTAATGGCCCATCAGTGAAAGTACAGTACTACTGACGGGCCCGGTGTCATGGCCTGTCAGTGGAGTTGTTTTAGGGTTTGAGACTTAGAGCCTGATTTCATTTTGCAGAGTGAAAATAGAGGCTGATTTTAGGGTTTGCGGAGTGGACTTAGGGGCTGATTTTAGGGTTTGTGGAGCGGACTTAGAGCATACATGCAACATATGCCTATTTCACCAAGTCCCGAACATAACAATTCAATTCATATGTTGTCTTCCTTCGGTTTGCGATATGTCTTGATATTTTCTTCAAAGGTTCTTAGCTTCCAGATAGCTTCGGATGCCATCATTTTGAGACGTCTCCAAATTATTCGATCGTGCCAATGATGTCGATAAACTTCGCTGTGACCGACCCAACAACTTTTTAATGACCTCGGTTTCGTTGATTTTTCCACTGAAAGACCGGAGCTCACCCGCTAGGTTTGTGAGCTTCTTGGACTACTTGGTGATTGACTCAAATTCCTCCATCTCCGTCTTGTTGAGCTCCCACTTCAACACATGGGCTCTTGTCATCTTGTCCTCGCCAACCTCCATCTCTCTGAGAGCTTCCCAAGCTTCCTTCGCTGTTTCAAACTCGGTCAAGGTCATTAGGACAGAGTCTGAGATAGCTTGTACAATGGTGACCATTGTGTCTTGGTCTTTCTCCATGTTGGCATCTTCTTTTTCACCCTCTATCATTGACCAAACACCTAAAAAGCAGAGAATCAACTTCATCTTCACGGCCCATATGCCGTAGTTTGATTTGCTCAACATCGAGTATTGGATCAGGATAGCCTTTGACGATGTCATCTTCTTATTGCCGGAGTTCTCATTGCCGGAGCCTTTCTTCTTGCCAGTGGAGTTGTTGTCGTTGTCACCGGCCATCTCCTTCGCCTCACGATCGGTGGCTTGGATACCACTTGTACGTTGGTTTCTTAAGCCTCTGTTTCTTTACTTCTTCTCTTCTTTTATTTTCTCTTGTTTTCATTATATTTGATCCTTACAACCTTCCTCCTATATATAGGTGCAAAACCTCATACAAACTAACTAGAACTAGGAGTCCTAATCCTACTCCTATTCCCTCTGTTTATCCAACTAGGATTCATACACAATGAGATGAACACCATCAAACATCTTAGACACAACATGATGAGGTCTAAGACATTCGATTTCTAACTGTGTACATTTTATTGCTTGTTTTGCTTAGTTCTTGCAGTTTTAGTGAAAAAGCTAATTCATAATTTCATAGATTTGAACTAACCCACGAGCTAGCATGTTGGTACCCCTTGTTCATTTTTTTGATTTTAAATGACAAAATTAACTATTGCTATCTTACTGGTCACTTAACAGTTTTGGCAAGCGGAGGGTGCATGTTTAAGGCAGCAACTACATAACTTGCAAGAAAACCATAGGTATGATCATCATCCAACCAAGAATGTAGCAAGTAAATTATATGAGTAACCAACACTACAAAAGAAATGTTTACTGACTGTGCAACTGCAATATTGAAATTACATCCAGCATGTTAAATGCAGGTTACATGAATCCTATTAGCATAAGAATCATATGACACATATATGGCGTAATATTTAGACTCAGAAACAACAAGAACAAGTTGCATTACATTACTAACTATTACTCTGTAGAGGTAGATCAATGCTCAATCACGGAGCATCTACATGTACCCACTGCAAATACCAATGTATATCTTAATATCATAGAGCTGTAACTTTTCTCTAAGTGAAAAACAAAACTTTTCTTTCAGCAACGATGAAGTGGTAATAAAACCAAAAGTGGATCCTACAAATTTTCATTATAATAAAAGATACAATTGAAGCCTCGAACATGCAGCCCCAAAACCTTACAAATTCTCTAATCATATTTAGATAACTGCAACATATGATGTGTACCTTCACTAAACCACTGCAGTCAGTTGCTGGGACAAAATCTATCTGGCTTAGGTGTGAAAGACTTGAAGGGTTTAGAGAACCAGCTGGAAATGAGCCTGCATAACATTCGGCTAATGAAGGTAATAGTTATTCCCACATGTAGAAATCATGCATTGACAGTGCCATTAAATGTATTGTTCTTTCCAGGACCAATTTATGATTGATCAAATTGAAGAGTTAAACAAAAAGGTTAGTCCTAAAATTATAGAGAATTATGTGTTTGAATATGTATAACCATTTGTGAATTGCAGGGAAGCCTCATGCACCAGGAAAATATTGAGCTACACCAGAAATTTAACATCATTCGTAAAGAGAATGAGGACTTGAAAAACAAGGTGCATAAGAATAAAAATTACTCCATACTCGACAAACATTCTAATGTAGCACAATATCTCATGAAAGCTAACATTTTCTTTCCATTTTCCAGATAAATGGGCAGCCAGAAATAAATGGCGGACAAACAAGTTCTGTTACCCAGTATAGCATTACTGCTCCAGAGGATATAAATCCAATCCGTCTTGAACTCAGCCAACCACAGCATGCAGAACAGGAGCAACCAGAATCACCAACATTGGGGTGAGTTTTATTGTCGTTGCCTCTAAAATTATTAAACCTATTAAACACATAGCTAACATTGTGAGCACCAATTTAAATGCAGCAGACTTTGACGGCATTAATTACATCACATGAACCTTTAGCAAATTGATTCACAAATAAGAGGCCGGAAATCTGTCGCCAAAAGTTTCCGTGATAAGGAATATCCGCAGAATTAAGTGTTCAAGTACAAACTTTGTGTAAACAAGTTTATGGACTGTATTGTTTTAATTTCTCTACATCTGAACGCATTTCAATTTACGCAAAACTTCCGCCGTGAGACTTGCGTACGTATTGGATCGTTGTATTTTCTTGTTCCTGAAAAAATTAGTACTTATGAATACGAAAACATCAAAAATATACTTGTTGAATCTCAGATAAATGTCTACTCAAGGATAGGAATGCAAAGAGGGCCATGTTAATTAGTTGCACAATGCTAATGGGAGCTTTAGTACACACTTTTGCAAGTGTACAAATTTTAAAGCAAAGCAATTAGATTAACTAGTCATCAACCCCGCCTCTGCATGGGCTAGCAAAATTATTTGTATAACATTTATTATATATGAAAATTTATAGGAATTAGAAATATGGGAAATTACTATTTTTCATTGGTTCATAAATCAGTACTCCAAGAGATTTAATTGGATATGTGCTTTATCCGCATCAGATTTAACAGACTCACTAAATTAGTTTCCATAAAACTATGTTCCACCGGCAACATAGGATGACTGTCACGTACACGGGCAGATTAATATCTAAATTGATATAGCATAGTCAACACATGAGGAATTTGACACTACTACGCATAAATTAACTTAGATATGCAAGAAAATAGAAGAAATAGTGCAATGATAAAAATGAGATTAATAAAGACAATTATAGCAGAAAGATGATAAGATTTGCTATCCTGCATATAAATTTTAAAGAATCAGTTAAAACAATAGGTTTTACAAAGGACGGCCAAATTATAACTTTTTGAAGCATTAATTATAAGGACATTCGGAACTAATAACGTAGTGCAAGGAAACAAAATCAAGATGTGAAATAGATCTTACATACTGTGATGCTGGTGGCGATCACAATATTTGGCTAAACAACAAAATAAACCGCAGTGCGTAGTTTGTGAGTGCTTTAATGCGTAAGGAGAAACAGTCACCCAAAGGACTGTAGTTTATCTTTTAAAAAAAAGGACTGAGTTTACATGTATAAAGCAAAATAAGGGGCCGATTTGCAAAGCCCTATCGTAGTACACTTCGCACGGCCAAATTCCATAAGGACGTTGGCCCATTACAGGCTTGTTATCGAATTAGCATAATCATAAAAAACTTGGCCACACACTTTCCATTGATCAGTACTATATTATATTTACAACCACAATCAAAGGACGACACCTGGCTAGTCATAGTATTAGTGGAATTACGAAATAAAGTTCTCTAATATGTCTATGTTCTGTAATCTGGGTATCGCAGCACATATATATATCATCTATTCCAGGACTATGCTGACAAAATAATAGATACTTGGAACAGAAAACAAAGTCTAGCGCACACACTGAGTTAATTAGTCTTCCATTGAACAACATGATATTTTCACCTAGAAACAAAGCATTATATGCATAAAGCACCTTGATATATACATATACACATACAATAGGATATACGCATGACTTTTGATACTGCAGTAATTACAAATGATAGGACCTCTTAACCATAGTACGGAGGTGTACAAACTCTAGGATCAAGGAAGCTTGTAAACAGTCCTGATCAGGATCCATTAGGCCAAACGACTATAGAATATATATAACACAGTAGTTCACTGAATTGAAACAGCATATCTTCTGTCCAGAGGGGCTGGTGCTCTATGTTGCCACAGAAGTTGCTACCATGACCAGATTGGAATCTACCAAGCAACTCCGACAGGAAGATTTAATAGCTAGCTTCACTGTGCCCATTTGCTTTGCTTGGGTTTCTTCCTTGCTGCCAAGGAAAGCACTGTGCAAGCAACATATATTTCTTGCTAGCACGATAAACAGAGGACGTAGAAACGATACATGACCAATCCTATAGGCTATATATCCACAGTAACACCTAGAGAGTTTTGTTTATAGAGTTTCAAACAACCTCAGAAAACAGTTAGAATCTTAAGCTAGATCCTGAGCAATGTTTTGCATTCATCGAGATTCGAACCAACAGTACATTTCTAGAATGTGCAATCATACCTGACCTCTTGGCTGAGGCGGTTTAGCATAAAAGTAGCCATTCTCCAGCTGTACACTATTTTAGTTGTTTCGTATGATAGATATCATTCATCCAAAATTTAAAACTGAAACTAATGAAGAACTTCATTGTGAATAAAACTAATGAATAATTCTTAAATTTCAAGAGCTGAGATGTTTTCTAAAGAATATTAATGAAATTACATAAATGTGAAGCCCTTTCTTCGGCATAATCCTTTCGAGCATGAGTTCCATCTTAATATCCTCTTTTATTAAAGCTGTGAAGAAACAAAAGAAAGAGCTGAAGTAGTACAGCTGCAAAAGAACCACATCTAACTAATAGCGTTTGGCATCATTTTTTTTTGCAACGAGTGGCGGGAGCTCTGCCATGCATTATAAGAGGGTAAAAAGTTTATGTACAGGGGAGGAGGAGGGGGAGGGGGGGTCGGGACGAAGCCCAACCTACACGACATTTTGGAAGAGCAATGTGTTGGTGCCATTAATCTAGAAAGATCGAAAGCTTGCCTAGTGAGGGACCCCACCTCGTCCACTGTTGTAGTTTTACCCTGGAAGGTTCTTCTATTCCTTTCTTTCCAAATGTTCCACATAATGAAGATGACGATCCCATTGAAGTCTTTTCTTTTCTCTTTTGGTGTGAATTTGGATGCTTGTAACCACCAGGAGAGGAGGTCATCATAATCTTCAGGCTTGATCAATAGGAGGATGTTGAGGTCGTAGTCCGTGAGGACATTTTCCCATACCTCTCTAGCAAAAGGGCAGAGAAGGCATAAGTGGTGTCCGGTTTCAAAGACTGAGCTGCAAAGGAGGCACGACATGGAGTGCGGCCAACCTCGAATCGCTAGGTTGTCTGCGGTGAGAGTTTTCCTTTGAATGAGCAGCCATGCAAAGATTTTGTATTTTGCCTTAGAGTTGGTTTTCCATATCATGGTGAAGCAGAATGGCGTGGAAGAGCCGTTGAATTGTGCCTTATATGCCGAGCTGGCCGAATAGGCACCATTTGTCGTCCATCGCCAGATAATGGAGTTTTGGGAGTCCGCTTGAAGCTCCACCCCTTGTAGCCTAATCCATAGATTGCCGAACTCCTCAAGTTGGTTGGCATTGGAGATTTCCCCCCTGAGGGCTTGTATCCAAGCATTGTTATGGAGGTCGACTTGCACTGTCCGAAGTTTGTCCTCGTGACAAGGAAGATATCAGGGGCAATGGATTTCAGCGGGGTATCATCCAGCAATGCATCATGCCAGAAGCTGGCTTTTTGCCCATTTCCCACAGTTATGAGAGTAGAGGCATAGAAGAGATCAAAGTCAATCTTGTTGCAGGGGATTTTGGTGCCGATCCATGGCTTGGAAGTGGATATCGAAGACAGCATAGTTTTAACTAGAAGAAGTCTTCCAGCTATGGAGAACATCTTGCATTTCCATCTCGGTAGCCTTTGCTTTAGCTTGTCAATAACCGGCTGCACATGGATTTTTTGGAGCTTTCGGTTGTGGAGAGGGAGGCCCAGGTAACGGCAGGAGAAACCCGCATGCTCCCCAAGGAAATTCTACAACAAGGAGTCTAGATCGATGTGGTCGCAATGGATGGGGTGGATAGAGGTCTTCGCCATGTTTGTGACTAGGCCTGAGGCGTGGCCAAAAAACTCCAGAATGCCTTGCGTGGAGGAAAGGTCTTGTTGTGTCAGGTTGATAAAAATCATTGCGTCGTTGGTGTAGAGGGAAGTTCTGAGCTTGGCTATCATCAGCGTTAGTGGCGAGAGAACCCCCTGCTCGGTGGCTAAGCTGAGGAGATGCTGGAGAGGATCAATAGCTAGAATGAAGAGCGAGGGAGAGCGGGTCTCCTTGGTGAACCCCTCTGCGGTGCTCAAAGTTTGGCCCGGGGGATCTGTTGAGCAGGGCCCTAGAGGTCACAGTGCGGAAGAGGATAGAGATCCATTCGCGCCACCGAGGGCCAAAGCCAAGGGATCGAAGAACCTCCAGGAGAAAGGTCCAGCTAATAGTGTTAAAAGCTTTTGCAATGTCTAACTTGATGAAAAGAGCTGGGGTCTTGGAGGTGTGCAAAATCTGAGCCAAATTTTGGACATAAATTAAGTTCTCTTGGATGCACCTCTTTTTGATGAAGGCATTTTGGGAGGGGGAGACAATGGCATCCCATCTAGAGGCGAGCAAGTTTGCAAGCAACTTGGAGAAGATTTTTGCGACACTGTGGATTAAGCTTATCAGCTTGAAGCTCGTAATTCTTGCAGCATCGAACTTTTTTAGCAGCAGAGCGATATTTGTAGTATTGAGTAGTTTGAAGCAATCCGGCTGGAGCATGAAGAGCTGGTTGAAGGCGGATCCATTTCTAGCTTAATGATATCCCAACAGGCCCTAAAGAAAAATTTGGTGAAGTCATCTGGGCCTGGGGCCTTGTCATTGGGCATAGACAGGATAGTGGAGTGGATCTCTTGCGGGGATCGAGAATTCTACGAGGTCTGCTTGTGAATATCCTAGCTCGGTCCAATTGATGGAGATGTCACGGGGCAATCTTTGTCCAAGGTGAGATTTAAAATGTTTCCGGATTTCCTACTCTTTGTCTTTACTGGAAAAGATTTGGCCTTCCTCCATGTGAAGCAATAGGTTTAAATTTTTCTGTTGACGCCCGCCTGTGCACAGGTGGAAGAATTTGGTGTTAGCATCGCCGAGCTTGAGCCAAGTTAGTCTGGCTAAGGAATCTAGTCTTGAGGCACTTCCGGAGGTCCTGTTCATCTCCAGAGAGTGGTCTTGACTCTTGAGCGGTCTCGAGGCGGAGAATGATTTCTCTAGCGATGTGCAGTTGAAAGCAGGTATTACCGATGCGAGATTTACTCCACTTCTTCAGAGCCCTAGCGGTGTGAGATAGCTTGATGTGGAGGCGCGCAGCGCGTTGGGGGTGTAGCACGACCTGTTCCACGCCTCTAAGATGACATCATGTAAGCCCTCGATTTTGGTCTAGAAATTTTCAAACCGAAATCCCTTGTATTGCTCTTGGAATTGCTCTCCTTGAAGTAGAAGGGGGGGTGGTGTGATCCGAGATATCTGAGGAGAGCAAGTGGAGGAGGTGATTTGGGAACAACGCCTCCCACTTGACAGTGTAGAAGATTCTATCTATGCGGGTCAAGGTCAGTTTGTCCCTCTCATTAGACGAAGTAAAATTTCGACCATTGATATTTATTTCTTTGGGGTTTGCCAAGTTGAGAGTAGTGCAGAAGGAGGCCATTAGCCGGCCGTTGGCATTTGCATTTTATTTTTGTCACTGTCTTTGTAAATCAAATTGAAATCACCAAGAATGATCCGTTCCAGCTAGGCTGTGGCCGCGAGATCTCAAATTTCATGCATGAAGAGAAGCTTCTTAGCGTCCCCTTGAGGTCCGTACACGCCAGTGATGCGCCACATGGGGTTATTAGCCCGTGAGGTGACCGTGGATGAGACCAAATGTTTGGCGAGGGATGCGTTTGAGAGCATGAAGAAATCTTTGGAGCACGTGCGGAGGACTCCACCAAAGGGTTTGGGTCACCGATAGAAAGGTGAAGTTATTCTCAAAAGCGGCGCCGAGGGTCTGGTTAACAATGTAGCGGTTGATGAGCATTAATTTTGTTTCCTGGATGCAGACAATAGAACATTTGGTGTCGTAGACAAGAGCTCAAACAGCATCACTGTGAGCAACCGAATTAAGACATCAGACATTCCAAGTCATAATATTGCAATCTTTAGCAGACATTTGGTAGCATGTAGACTTCAGAGTGAATCGTGCTGAGGGGATCACTGCTGGCAGATTTCAGCGCAAACAAATATATGGGACACAAAGCAGCACCCGTAGTGGCATCGAGTCTAGCTTGGATTAAAAGAGCAGGTTGCATTACATTGATAGTTCAGTACAGAATTAGGGTTGCTATTTCCACAGGACGTTCCTCAGGAGGTGAGAATAGATGAAAACAGAAAACACACATCGATCGCTACAGACTAGATACAAATACTGAAGCTCCAAACTAACACAGAAGGGCCTCCGCTGGAGTGATGAGCGTGAGGCAGCAGAATACAAAATATGTTGATGCAACATTAAGGGAGGTGGTGACTTCTGGGGGCAGCTTCTAGAGGAGCAGGTGATCATGCAACAACAGTGGAAATCTAACTTTGCGTCGGCCACCACGAACGACACATCTGGGGCTACTGCCACGGGTCTCCTTAGAGGCGAGACCACGACCCAACAGCATGGGATGCCGCACGCGGAAGACTCGACACCCACTAGAGTCGTTGCAGTGCTGATCTCCGAGCCTGCGCTCTTGGTGATGGTCGTCGAGATCATCACGACGGTGGTGGTTGCAGCGGTCGTAGTCATCATGGCGCCGGTTGTTGTTGCGGTCGTGCTCGCGACATCCATCCTTATGGGGGCACGTGAGCGGCTTCGACTGAAGACGCGGCTGCCCCAGTCATGTCGCTCATGGTCACCGTCCTGACCGCGCCACTGGTCGTCGTTGTCATTGTCTTCTCGACGCCCGTCGCTTCGGCTCAAGGGCTCCTAGCGAGCTAGAGGGTCGGCATTGTCACCGTCAACCACCCCAGGGGACCAGGGGTCCATGAGAACTCATGGATGCGTGTCAAGGTGGGAGGCACTGTGGAGCCTGCTGGGGGAGTGTAGTCCTCGTGCAGACCCATGTGAATAAGGACGCGCAAGGTGAGTCTGGCTTCCTCGTGCGCCGGTGCGTTGCGCCTAGGGGCGAAGGCCGGAGTATCGCCAGTAAGAGTGAGCTAGTTGACGTGGGGAATGAGCGAAGGGTTGGCCGTCCAAGCCCAGCAGCCAGTATGGAGGTGTCCTCCAGCCATAGAGTTGGCGAGTCAAAGTAGTGGAGGCTGAAGGCGTGGCCGAGGATTGTGTAGAACACCTCGTCGGTCCACGCGTGCAGAGGGACCCCTTCCAGGGAGAGGTGAACGTGGTGCCGGAGGACGACGTGGTCGGCGCGAGCACTTGCCCGCCATGGTCGCAGATGAATCACGACGTTGCCGAAGTCGAAGCTGCTGGTGGAGGCGACAATCTCCCAGTGGTGATGATGAGCAAAGTTGATGTAAAAATCCTCCGGGCGATGATCAACGATGACGAAGTCCTCCGCACGGAGGCCAAAGTGAGCACAGATGGCCTCCGCCATGACAGCTTTTGTGGTGCCCGGTCACTTGCTCTCGGGCCAGGCCACCCCCCTATGGCGCTCGATGTGCGTGCGTTAACGCTCCAAGTCCGGTGTGGTTCGAACCACATCGTAGGATTCCCTGGGGCGAGTGTTGGCATCGCTGAGACGAGGCATGGCGATGGTGGCAGGGGCCGGCAGAGGAGGCAGAAGAGGTGGAGCCATGGATTGGCGCTGGCGTTGTTTGCAGTCGTGGACGTGATGACCAATGCGCAGGCAATCTGAGCACCTCACCGAGTCATGGCAATCTTTGGCGATGTGTCCCAGTGAGAGGCATCGATTGCATCTATGCTGCCATTTCTTGAGCTTCTCGGGCCTTTTATTGAAGGGGTTGAGACTGGGTTGCTAAGAGCGTTGCGGAAGAGTTGAATGCTTAGAGTGATGGTGCTGCCACTTCCGCAGGGAGGGGGTGAGCATTTCCACCACCAGTGACGGGACCTGATGGGGTGCCAGCCGGAGAGATGATCTGCATCGCGCCCTGCATAGATATGGTGAGGAGTGGCATTCCTCGGGAAGGGATGCGGGAGGGGCGCTCGCCCGGACGGAGTTGAATGCTGACTTGAGAGTTCCTTTCCTTGTTTGCTCGTGCGAGAGTAGGAGATATGAGATGGATTTGATGCAGGGTCTTGAAGGCGGAGGGGAAGCTTGCACGGCAACATGAATGCGTCCGTTGGGGGATGTTGTTGGACCTGCGCACGGAGAGACAACAGCAAACGGGGCAAAACACGCCTTTTTTACCCGTGATGAGGATGAGGCCCCATGGGACAGGCCAGTTGGGTGGGCTAGTGCAGTGATCGGAGGGGGCACCGAGCTAGAGGGGAGTAGGCGAGGCTGCTGCAACGGGGAGAGAGTCAGATCTGGTCCCTGGACATGGACACTAGGAGGGGCGGCGGCAGAGCTCAAATGGGCATGCGGCGATGGGGAGCAAGCTGGCAGCGGGGGAGGTGGGGGAAGCTAGTGAGGGAAGCCAAGAGGCGGCGGCGGCGGGGGGTGAGGTGGGTGCTGGCGTCGGAGCGGCGTGCCGAGGGGGGAGCTGGCCCGAGGGCGGCGGTGGCGGCAGAGGAGAGATGGGGGCGGGCGCCGGAGCAGGGATCCACAGGGGCTGCACAGGGAGCTGAAGGAGGAAGCCAGGGGGCGGCGACGGAGGTGAGGCGAGCTTGAGCGCCGGAGCGACGGTCCGCCAGGTACCTGGTTCTATCCCCATCCCCTGTTGGCCAGTAAGGTTTTTGGCATCATATTTATACAGGAAGCTCATAAGATCACCCTTTTGTAGGCAATAGCACAAAAAATGGGAAATGCTGCCACAGAACTACTTGATCTAGTGCATATGTCTAGCAGAAGATGAAAGATGTAGGGATCTCAACTTTGTATCTTGACAGGAATCCCTGCAGGCCTATCTTCGAACCAACAGAGGAAAAGAAGAGGCATAGTTAATTGGCGAACTAAAGTACTAAACGCTCCTCGCAAAAAAAAAGTACTAAACGCGCGCGCCATGCAAAATCATAATTCTCATTGCATCAAATTATGTCTACAAGCACAGTATGTGAGATAAATGGGAAATTCTAGCATGCCTCCTCCCGTAAATAAATATTTTATCAAACATGACAAAAGAATGTAGCCAACACCATTATGCTTCATAGAATATTATAAAACCCTGTTATAACTTATAAATCACATGGAAACTGGATGGAGAGCTAATTATTTTGCTATTGTAAAAAAATACGACCATAATTTAACATGTGCAAAACAAACAGAAACAGAGACAAATTCCTTTAATATCACCCTCTTCCTAACTCTCCAAGTGGCATGGTCTTATAGGGATGTGTAATGGAAGTACTATGCATATTAGAAATCCATCTGCTGGAGAGCATGAGTTCATAATTGAACAGCGCAAACATCTTCTAAAAGGCTAAACCTGCAATGACTTCCCCCTGCATATACCTGAAAATTCTATTGTAGTAAATTTATCTGAAAAATTGTTATGCAAGGAAGATACCTCTTCTTTTGAGGGAGAGTGTGATGTCTGAGTTCGACAACTGCATTGCATCTCTGCCACGGTCAGTAGCCAACACAGAGATAAACCTGCATACTGCATAAAGGTATTTTAAAAAATACTAAGTTAATTGGCAGTAAGCATCGTTAATGCTTTACTCCATTACTACTACAACAACCTCTTTAGTTGGATGAACAGTTAAAAAGGGCCTGAAGAGTAATACCTCACCAAAAAAGGATTATGATCGGAAAGGCAAAAAAATCTGCATCGAAATGTGCATAATTGTTAGCCCGCAATCTATATTATATATATGTAAGAAATTGCTAGATACAACTAAGAAAAAGAAAAAACAATGTTTGCTCAATTACAATGTTACCTTAAGCATGGGACATGTCCAGTACCTTTGAACAGTTGTAGGGTCAAATCCGTAAACATAATTCAAACTCATGAATAAATGATTAGATAAATAATTAATAACCTTAAGAGTGGCAAACATATATGAAGCAAAAGGAGAAGAATTCTAACGACACAACCGAAATCAGGGAAAGGAGAGCTAGTTAGTTGGGCAGAAGGTGAGTTTCACACCCGCCAAACCAAAGATGAGACAAAAGTTAAGGTTTGCAGAGGATCCTGCATGCATTGCTTAATCCCTCCTTTTAGGCCTTTCTGGAAATGCAGTGCACGATCATCCACTGGCTAGGCTCCAATTATTTCCCACATAAAAATCTGAGACTGTAAGAGTAATCTTATGCTCTACCTATTCAAATTTTAAAATTATCAACTTTAGGGATTACAGAAATAGAGGAATCGCTTCTCTATATTCATTAATTCAACTGGAATAGAGGAAGAAGCATTACTAATGAATAGGAAGTCTAACTATGAAATTTCCAGTATGTCAGCATGCCTATGGGCTATGGGTTCCAGAATAACGAAATTTAATTATTCCCTGAACCGGAAAAGAAGAATAAACACAATCATCCATCTGTCACTAGATCATGTGTCTAGATTAGAAAAAAGAGATGGTACAACTATAGGAATAACAACATATTGGAAGCAGTGAATAATCATTGTAACAGGACCCTTGGTATCGAAATTCATCAGCTAGCCTACGTAGCACCATATGGCCTTGCAAACCATACACACTGAGCTTGGATGCCAAAGAATCAATTTGTCAAACACCTAACCTCCAAGAACCAACAAAGATGTGTGTCTCTCTCTTTCTCTCTATATATAGGGCAGGAGGGATCGGATGTTTGATCCTAGCATTGGATCGGATATCCGTGGAAATATTTCTAGTACGCGATAGAAACGTTTTGTTAAAACACATTTAACAAATTTTTTAAACCAATCCAATATGATATTTTTATGTAACAAATTTCATGCAATGGAAACATTTTTTCATTCAATGGAAACTTTTTCTACGAAAAGCTAAAACTAGACTATAGACTACAAATGTATAGCATTTTCCATATATATATCCCTGCAATTGAAGCTATACCAACGTTGTAATAACATGAGGAGAGGAACACCGGAAAAGTAGGAGGGAGGTGCACCTGTGTGACAATGACATAGCAACAGAAATCACATCAACTGTGGCCGGGGATGACTAATTTGGTTGATGGTGTTGCCTGCGTTCGAGATGGCCACAAGGTGCACCTAGCACGGAGACGTCATCAGGGGCGACGGTGAAGCCTGACGCTGTAGGTGGTGTCCGCACACCGACGGGACAAAGCGCCAGTAGGGAGGCAACGAAGGACGGTGACCAGGTGGGCAGATGCACCTACGATGGAGGAGAAGAGACCCTGACGATGAAATCTCGTGGGGTTTCACGGAGAAGTCATCATATGCAGGCACCAAGGTAGGGAAGCACAGCCAATCTACACTGTTCCATCGCTCATCCAACGGCTTAAACAATCACTACTGGATTCCATCACTTTGCCGTGTGCCACAGGCACACGGCGAAGGAGCAAAAGCACTCGGCAAATTATTTACCGAGTGTTACACTCGGCAAACAGGAGTCGGCATACAGGCTGCCGGCAAAGCCCTGTTTGTCGAGTGTTTTCTGTCGCGCACTCGGCAAACAGTTTGCCGAGTGTCAAACCCGACACTCGGCACACAAAAGCGAGTAAACGGACGGGGAAGTGGTGATGAGGGCAGGAGGAGGCAAGAAACATGGCCGCTTTTGGATTGGCGACGGCACACTCGATACGGCCTCCACTCCCTCTCTCTCTCTCAGCTCAGAGCTCGGAGCACGAGCTCAAGTCCGGCTATACGCCCTCGCCCAAAGCCTACACGGACTGCGATGACCGAGCTCCAGGTTAGTTCTATTTCATTCATCCTCCACGGTCTTTACATGCTTTGCATTGGAACGATGATGAGATTGCGATGACATACTGTAGGCCCAGCTGGCTGAAGAAAGGAGACTCCGACAGGAATTGGGGAGAAGGCAAGAGGCCGAGAGGATAGCGCTCAAGGAGAGGATGGCGGTAGAACGAGCCCAGTGGTACGATCTTATGAAGGGTGTTTATGTTGCAATTGGCCAAACTCCACCACCGATGCCAACCCCTCCTCCTAAAACCCTTTCTATAACCATAGAGTGTTGTGTAACTATCTTTTCCTTTGTGTAGCATCCGTCGGCGGGATCGAATGATCCTGGAGCTGGATCCTGGAATTGAACTATGCAGTGATGTTTGTGATGTCTGAACTATGGAGTGAACTTTGCAGTGATGTTTGTCATACCGTTCTGAACTTTGCATATGTGATGTTTGTGATGTTTGTCGTGACATGTGATATGTGATATGTGAATTATATTTGTGATATGTGATCTGCTGTGATTTGCTGTGATATATAAACTGTTTTGAATTGCAGGGATTTTTGAAAATACAAACAAAATAAATATTTCCTGTGTACTTTGCCGAGTGTTACACTCGGCAAACACAGATATGCCGGGTGCAACACTCGGCAAATCGGCCACGTGGCGCAAGCCTGTGCAATCTGGTATTCGGCTGACAGATTTTTGTCAAGTTTTGCGGAGTGTCGTCGAACCGACACTCGGCAAACAAAGTAGCTTTGCCGAGTGTCGGGAATCCGGCACTTGGCAAACCGTGCCATGTGGTGCGCCACATATTCAGACATTTTTTTGTTGAGAGCTGGGATCGACACTCGGCAAATAGGTCTAACGGGCGTCCAGTCCGTTTACTCGCTTTTGTGTGCCGAGTGTCGGGTTTGACACTCGGTAAACTGTTTGCCGAGTGTGCGACAGAAAACACTCGGCAAACAGGGCTTTGCCGGCAGCCTGTATGCCGACTCCTGTTTGCCGAGTGTAACACTCGGTAAACAGTTTGCCGAGTGCTTTTGCTCCTTCGCCGTGTGCCTGTGGCACACGGCAAAGTGATGGAATCCGGTAGTGGGGGCTGTTAATGGCAAAGGGAAAAGGAGAGAAGAGCAGTTTCCATGTGGCATAACATAAGGAGCAACGCACGCTGGGCTGCCATATTGTGCAGGAGATGAAGACATTGAGTTCTACATTTTAGGGTTTCAAATTTGTCTATATCAAGGGGGACGCAAATCATGCGGCGCATGTATTGTCAAAACATTCTCTTAGTATCAGCACTCCTGCTATTTGCTTCGATGTATCCTGAGTTCCTGATCGCCGCTTTACAATCAGAATATTGTACATCTGTGGTTTAGTAAAGCCTGGACGTTCCTAGTAAAAGAAAAAAGGCCAACGTTGTAGCCTATCCGCGTGCATGCATTACCTGACGGAAAGTGCGAAATCCTGTCGTAGTGACTTCCATCGGTTGTTACTACAAGACGAGATCACTGGAATGATCGCATACTTTTTGCTTGAGTGCAATGTATATGTGATATCAACAGGATCAGATCGATCAATAGAGTTAACAGAAGCATACCCGAATGGAGATGAAGATAAGGACTTGATTTGGTCAAGGATTTTTCTTTTCTTCAAACGTACCCAAAGAATACTCTTTATTTTATCTGAAGCTAGCTTAACACTATTCGGTCTTGGATCTGGGTTTGCTTTCTTTAGATCTTCTTTACCGCATTTGCCCTTAACTTATGTTATATACTTTGCGTTAACATTACCATACTTTTTGCGGAAGGGTGTAATGAAGCAAACTGGAAGACTTGGAAATTTCAAAATTTGGAGTTTGTCGAATTTTGTTGAATTTCAGCTCTTTTTGAAATCCAGAATCAAATTCAAATCTAATCCCAACTGAATTCAATCTAGCTCAACATTAATCTCGGTTCAACCAATTTTAGGTCCAAATCATGATTAATCTTGTCGATAGAATTCTAATGTTTCACGTTAGGTTAAATGTTATGGTCAGTTGGAGATATTGCACGTTTTGCACGTCTCAAAGGTTGTTGGATAGGAGTCGGCATGTAACCGGAAACTTGCTTGTTCAAGTGGACGCATCGTTTTGTTAAGTGTCTGTTCGGTAAAGGCTGATTTTGTGGTTGTCACGAAGAGTCCAGGCTGTTACCAGGTCATGTAACTAGGTATAAGAAGAGAAAAAAAACGAAATTAAAGGACGCAAGTTGCTTTTGCACGTCGCCAAAACGTTCTCCGGTGTTGCCAATTTCCAATCTACTGTCGCGTGCGTGTTGTGTTCTTGTGTTTAGAGGGCGTTTGATCCAGGGCTGAAACCAACAAATTCAACCCACCGTGGCTCGCATCAGCGCGCGAGGTTATCGCCATGCCAATACCTTGCATCCGCTTCTCTACCCTCCTCTCTCTTTCTCTCTGCTCAGTCACTGTAGCCATGCTGTCACCTGCGCTTAGGGCCACCTCCGCTCCAGCAGCATAACTACCTCGCCTGCTCAGCGCCGCGCTCCAGTGAGAGCCAAGAGCACCACGGCCGTCCAGCTCAAGCACACCGCAAGTGGCCCTCCAGCGGGGCCGAAAGACTTCGCGAAATGCGCGCCACACCACACGGACGCTTGCACGCGTCGCTTCCGCTATGTCCTGTTCTTCGGCTTCGAAGCCCTGGAGCACCGTTCGCTCGTTTGTTTAGCACCATGATGTGTATATTTTGCATATATATTTGTTATTAGTTTATACACTCTAGTTAATCTTTTTTATTACTTTTACTTTCAGAACTATCGTCCTCGTGCAGATTTGCCTAAGTCAGTAGAGAGTTTTTACGGTATCTAGTACTTTACAGAGATGACATGGAGTACCAATTAAATCTGACCATTCATATCAAAGGGTAATATAGTATTTGGGTGCTTTTGTTTAACCTAATGCTGGTCAATTTTTGAAAGCCGCTGCTGCCGCCGCCGCTAATTCGTCATATTGCATCTACCTGAAGGAATCAGCGATCGAGTGACATAATTCCGATCCTCCGCATGCAATTAAAAGACCAGGCTGAATTGACGTGGTCACAAATCCTCATTGGGCAGCCACTCAGTGATTGCTTGAATATTTTTTCTTTTCACACAACACATCAATAGAGCGAAGAAAGAATCAGTCATGCCGTATCTTTCTAATTCCGAAGAACAGGAGTAATGCAAAGGATTTGTATCCAATTGGAATCCAATTGAAGGAGTAGCACTAAGTTATCCTCAGATTTTTATCGTAAATTTGGCCCCACTTAGATTACAATTTTACCCTTGAAGTCAAGGTACTCCCTAACTTTTGGTGGCAGTACTCCCTAACATTACATTGGAGTACCAACTAAGCTTATCCATTTGATTAATTAGAATTGATGGATGACTCATATTTACTTAGGGGTACCATAAAAGAACTCAAGTCAGTAATCAGGCCGTAAGAAGGTTAGATAACCCTGATTTCTCAAGAATTTTCAATAAAATAAATGCACCAACATATTCTACATGAAAAGATAAAGCTGGGACGTGTGGCCAGAACCGGAGGAGTTTGAGGGGGACAACTCGTAAAAATGCTCGCGATGGATATGCTTCATTTTGTTTCTGGGGGCTCCATGCCGAAGAAGATTCAATGATGGCCGACCCATCACCCAGTGCGGATCTTAAAGCACCTACTTGTAACATTCACATTTTGATAAAGTGACAATGAAATCATGGATGCAAATGATGCTGAAAATAAAATGAAGACACTAAGAAAGATTGACTCCACTTCTAGGTTGCCTCCCAGGAAGCGCTTTCTTTAAACCCATATAGCTAGGCTTAGGCTTAGATGTCAACTCTAATCTTACGAATTATTATCCTGAACCGTAGTAGAGAGCACCTATGAGAAATAATTAGCAAGTGTCGAAGACGTATCCTCTTCCTATGCATTGGCATTTTATACAAAAATAAATTCTCACACATTAGTGAGTGTACCAATGCACAGCGTGCAGCATAAATGTCTCAATAATATTAAGATGTAATTTTTGAACATTTGTATCATGGAGTGGAAGCTCAAAATATCACGAATATAATCAATGGAAGGATTATCAACCTCTAACTCATCTTTATTTGAGTTCTCAACTTCTAATTCTAAAATTTCAACACAGCATTCATCTAATAGTTGAGTACTTTTTAACACAGAAGCATTGAAATATTCATCATTAGAGCAAGATAAATTGTCATCAAGAAATTCTATTGTATTTGGAGAGTTACTATCATTGGTAGAAGACGTGGACCAGTAGGCAATCCATTCTTCCTTCTATTTTTCTTTTGTTCTTCATTCTCCATACATGCTTTGTGCTCCGTTTCTTTAATAGCATCTTGTGATTTCTGCGGAAAATTAGTTCCTTCATAATAGAGACCATCTTTCTCATTAAAAAATTAATGAAAGCATTATCACAAAACACTTTTCTACTTGTGCGACACATATTACCTATCTTCTCACAAAGAAAGTTTAAACTACGTTCGGATATTTGTCCCCTCAAAAGATGGACTATAGCAAGTAACTCAATTGATACATTGTCAATAAATAGTTCTTGCACTTGATCATGGGAGTAATCAATAAGTTTTTTTCTATTGAATACTGCAAGTACAAGGTTTTCATTGTACTTACATCGGAACGGAAAGTGATTACCTTCACAAATTCGGTAAGCAACTTTAATAGTAGTACAAACCAAATGACCAAATGAAAGAACATCCACAAAAATGTTCCAATTTACTCACGGCGAGTAGGTGGCTTCTTTATTCCTAAAAGTTGCAAAAGTCTAGGGTCATCTGTAATAGACATCTCAAAGCACAAGTTGACGGTAGCAATATTATTTTATTATTTTTAATAGTTAAAAAATAAATAAAATTTAAAAATAGAAAACTAATAAAATTAAAAAATAGCAAGCTATTAAGTGCAAATAGAAATGAGACACTGAGCATTACTGTCCTAGGAAAAGGCGCCAAAAAATATGCTTGATGGCCTACAAATACATAGGATCAATCGTAACAATTTTTCAATGTGGAAGTATTGAGTATCGAACCTAAGGAGCAAGAAGGATAGCACCTCACTCTGCAATATATGCATCAAATATGATTGTTTTGCACCTAAAAGACCGAATAGCTTGCTTTACTATTGGAAATGATAAGATTAATATATGGTAATGTAATGAGAGCAAGTAAAGCAATAATAAAGTGCAATAAATTAATTAATATCTACTGAAAATAAATATGAAATGCTTAAATAAAAATACTAGACTCGATGTAAACAAGTGTTCCTAGGCAACCGGTTTCTAACAATTCAAAGGTTTGATTAAAAGTGAACATTTTTGTCGGTAGAGAGGGCGAAGCTTAAATGTGACAAAAATCAGTAGCTAGTACTCACATACATGAATAGATTTGAAAAATTAAGGTTTCCCTAGCCATAACATAAAGCATGCAAGTCCTCGTAAATCTTCCGTGTCAATGGTTCATGAATTAGAAATAGGCTTCTCTCACTCAATCCTTCCCTTAACCTATTCTCATATGACAATGCAAACTCATGTGTTCACCTAATGTACTCATGCACTCGTACACCAGCACAAGGACTTGATCAATATCAATAATTAATACATGCAAACCATCTTATACTATGTTACCGATGCCATAGAACAACACACTACCCGAAGATAGATGAAAGGAAACAATAAATCTTATGCAAATAATATATTGAATCCAACGTCATATTCAAATTGCTAATAACATGATGTATACAAAGGAGAAGAGAGGAGGGATGGAGGTGATGGATGTGGCGTCGGCGGCTAGGGTGCAGTGCTGCTCCCCCTTCTCCTCCTTCTTCCTTGGTTTTCTCCCCATATAGCAGATGATTTCTTGGCTATAGATGATGGCTATGGAGGTGATGGCTATGGCGGCGTGGCGGTGGTACCATGCCGGTGGCAGTGGCTAGGGGCGACGTCCCTCTCACCCTCCTTCTTCCTTGGTTTTCTTTCCCTAAGTAGACGAGTTCTGGCTGTATATGATGGATATGGAGGTGGAAAATTCATGTCCTTGAGGTGGAATAGATTGGTTTCATGATGACTAGGGATTTCTCTCTTTAAATAGCCTCCAAACTCTCCCCTTAGTCATCTGATCAAAACCCCTTTGATCTAAGGGATCTTAGGCATTTCTAGACCCTTCCAAAGCCTTCCTTATCCCCTAATGAATTCAATGCAAAAAATTATGTTCAATTTGGAGTTGAATCGATAAAGTTATGGTTAATCCCGAGCCTCCCGTCAGATATGCGTATTTGGCCCCAAAAGTCTACGTTTAGTATGATTTTGTAATCTTTGAGGTTTCTTCATATAGATTCTGAATTGGGTCGTTCTTGTGCCCATTTTGGGGTAACTCGTTGAGACGAACAACTTTCATCTGGTAAACTTTCTTATTTGAGGTAATATTGATATTGAAAATGCCCAAAAATCATATTTTGCCTCCCGAAACTCATCCGGATTATCTCGGACTTAGCTCATATTTTCATGACAATTCCATTAGGGTTCCAAGATATCATCCATCTATAATAAATTAAATACAAACATAATTAAAAATAAACAAATGTAAGCATGCAACTACAAGACGTCTCATCCGTTCGACGAGGCTCAAGCACAACGGTCTCACGGAGCCTTGAGCATGTGAACAGGGAGAACGTGCCGTTGACGATGACATGGCACCCGGGTATCGTCAAGGAGGACAAAGCTGGCCATCCGGGCATAGAGTGGGCCAGGCCGACTACTCGGAGTCTGACTTCTACATGGGGGCGCCTCATCAACTTGGAGTACAAGGCAAGGATAAACGTACATCCGGCAATCCTGGATCCTGTTGTAACTAATTAGGAAACCAATCTGTAAGCCGATCGGGACTCCTGTAACCTTACCCCGGTCGCCTATTTAAGACCAGGTAGGGATCCCCTAATCGGCAGAAGCTCATAAGTTCAAGAGATTCTTGGGTTGTCGTGTTCCTAAGCTCACGAGTTCTCTAGATCTTGTATTCTCATACGGGATTCAAGCAATACCAGCCACCAAACACAGGATGTAGGGTATTACCTCTTCTTGAGGGCCTGAACCAATCTAAACACTGTGTCCCGTGTGCATCCATCTAGATCTTATGTGTTTGCGCAGCCCTATATTCATTATTACCGGATTAGAACACCGATAGTTGGTGCGCTAGGTAGGGGAGCGCGCATAGATTCATCTGCCAGATCCAGATGGGTTTCTTCATCAACAACGGCAGCTTTGTTTCGGGCATCATCATGTGATTTGCCTTCGCGAACGCTGTCCCTGATCCAGGCCAGCTTTTCCGATTTGGGAAGTTGGACTTCATCACTGACCAGATCGGCAAGCTTCACCTTTGCTATTTGGTATCTTGCCGACCGACAGAGGTGTCATCAGCAAACTCACTCGGACTTGCCATCGAGTCCGCGCCTTTGATTCCTCTTCACCAGGAAGAGGATACTCCGAAGTCAGATCAACTGCTCAAGTACAGGTTCCCACTCGTTGAGCGGGGGACCCAATTGGTTGAGGCAATCGACTCTCTCCTGCCCGTCCTCGAGTATGACTCGGACGATTTTGAGAGCTCGGGAAGCCACTGCCCGTCTCGGGAGGTCTTCATGGCGAACCTGGGCACGTTGCCTAACAACGATGACCAGCCTATTCCTATCGAAGACCAGACTCCTGAGCAGCTAACTGCCACTCGGCTTCGTCTCCGTGCGCAGGAGACGGAACTCGTCGAGCGCAGGCCGTGCTGGCTCACCAGTGCGAAGAGAATGAATGTTACGGTGACATGCGGGGTCGTGGGCACCAGGTTCACGATGCGTTTTTGCATGCGAGAAAGGGACGGCGTCCCGATCTTCCCGCTTCCCAGTCACAACATCGTCGCGGCCTCGTGGCAGCACGTGCCATTCACATCCCTGAGGGCACTCCAGGCCATGATGAACTTCGAAAACTCCAGATCCTGGTGGAAGAAGCGGCCCTCCAGCAAGTCGAGATCTCCGAGAACCAAGCGGGGTCATCGGCGAGTGCTAGGAGTCGGCGAGCTTCTCCTCCGGGGAACCCATCACAAGCCGCTGCGCATCACCGCGCTGACCCCGAGCGTCGTCACTCTGTCGAGTTGGTTCACAACCAACTCGGACCAAATCGTGACGCGTGGGGAACTATTCTCGCAAGAGTCCATGCCCGACAAGGAGTGGACAAAGACGTGCGCCCTGCCGGATCGGCGCGCGATCAACTCGGGATGAACCGTGACGCATGGAACATCCTGAACGATAAACGCGACGCCTGCCAAGACGTAGGGAGGAATGATCGCAGTGGTCATTAGATGCCGATAACGACCACAGCGCCACAAGCCAGCGCAACTCTCTAGCTCCTTCCGGCATGGCCTATGTAGGCCCAAAGGCATTCGGACCCCGCATCCGCAATGCCGTCTTCTCGTCACGGTTCTGAGTTACCGGGATCGACAAGTATACGGGGGAAACTCAGTCAGACATCTGGCTGGCCGACTACCATACCGCTTGCAGGACGAGTGGTGGCGACGATTACGTCGCAATCCACTACCTGCCTCTGTTTTTACCCGACTCAGCTCGAGTCTGGCTTACCAGCTTGCCTCAAGGTTACATCCAGTCATGGCCCGACCTCGAGACCCTCTTCGTCAACAACTTCCAGGGTACTTACAACAGACTCGGGAACGCGTGGGATCTCCATAGTTGCACCCAAGAGGAGGGTGAAACTCTCAGAGAGTACATTCAATGCTTCTCCAAGAAGAAGAATTCTCTGCCTGAGGTCCGAGAAGGAGATGTCATCACCGCCTTCTCCAAAGGTGTCCGCAGCACCGACCTCATCCACAAGAAGTGCAAGGGCGAAGATCCCGTTGCTGCGGCCGAGCGCGCCCTGCAGCGACGTCCTCCGCGCGGCAACATGAGTTTTGAGGAAATGATGAGTCGGCCATGTCACTTCCATGGGTCGAAATCAAACCACGTCACGCACGACTGCAATCTCCTGAAAAACTTGAACAAGTCTTTTGTCCACAGTCAAGACAAGAAGGATTCTCCTCCGGATGTAGGAGACGAGTTCACGAAGGAATCCGCTTGCTTGATGATCTTCGGTGGCCCCGGCGGCTACAAATCCAAACACCGCCAGAAGATCACAAGCCGAGAGGTTAATGTAGTCGAGCCTGTCATACCTCAATACCTCCGATGGTCCGAGTCCATAATCTCTTTTGACCGCGCGGACCATCCCAACTACATACCCCATCCGGGCAGGTTCCCCTTGGTAGTGGACCCAATTGTCAACGGCGTCCGCCTCACCAACGTCCTCATGGATGGAGGGAGCGGTCTAAACATTCTCTACGTCAAAACACTTGATGACATGAAGGATCCCCGCTCGAACATCAAACCCACTGGGGCACCCTTTCACAGGGTCATCCCTGGCAAGATGGCGAGTCCACTCGAACAGATCAGCCTGCCCGTCACTTTTGGCACCCCCGAAAATTTTCGGACCGAGAACCTCACCTTCAAGGTCGTCGACTTCTCGGGCTTATATCACGCTATTCTGGGACGCCCTTGCTACGCCAAGTTCATGGTTGTCCCAAGCTACGTCTACCTGAAGCTTAAAATGCCGGGTCCCAACAGGATTATAATGGTGCAGAGCAGTTTCCAGCACGCCTACGCGTGCGACCTGGAAATTGCAACCTCGCCGCAGCCCAAATCGCCGCAGCCGAGCTTGACAACATCAAGTCAGCCACGGTCAAGGAAGTACCCCCCGACAAAGAAGGCTTCAGCGTCGACGTCGTTCCAGTCGGCGAAGGATACCAAGGCAATCCAGCTCGACCCGGAAGATTCTTCCAAGATGACGCAGATCGGGACTGCGCTCAGCGACAAATAGGAAAGCGCGCTCGTCAGCTTCCTCCACGACAACCGGGACGTCTTTACATGGACATCTTCCGACATGCCCGGAGTTCCATGGGAGGCTGCCGAGCACTCTCTAAACATTCGGTCGGATGCTAAGCCGGTCAAACAGTGCTTACGCCGCTTTGCTGAAGATAGACGAGTAGCAATAGGAGAAGAGATAGCCAAGCTCTTATCAGCTGGCTTTATAAAAGAAGTGTATCATCCCGACTAGTTAGCGAACCCAGTTCTTGTTCGAAAAAGAATGGAAAATAGAGGATGTGCGTTGATTACACTAGCCTTAACAAGGTATGTCCCAAAGATCCTTTCACTCTGCCTCGCATTGACCAAGTGATTGATTCTACGGCCGGCTGCGAAATTTTGTGCTTTCTCGATGCCTACTCGGGCTACCATCAGATCAAAATGAAAGAGGAGGACCAAATCAAGACCTCGTTCATCACACCGTTTGGGGCCTTCTGCTACGTCTCCATGCTGTTACGTACCAACGGTGCATACAGCGCTGCCTCCAGGGGCAAATTGGCAGGAACATACAGGCCTATGTTGATGACGTGGTGATTAAGTCAGAAAAGAAAGAGGATCTCCTGACCGACCTGGCAGAAACCTTCACTAGCCTCAGGCGATTTAGTATGAAACTCAACCCGGAGAAATGCGTCTTCGGAGTCCCTTCGGGAAAGCTACTCGGATTCATTGTTTCTGAACGAGGAATCGAGGCTAACCCGGAGAAGATGGACGCCATCATCAAAATTGGGCCGCCAAGAAACCTCAAAAACGTCCAGAGACTCACCGGCTGCGTGGCAGCTCTTAGCCGTTTCGTCTCTCGACTCGGCGAAAGAGCTTTGCCCCTCTACAAGCTCATGAAGAAGTCTGACAGCTTCACCTGGACTCCCGAGGCTCAAGACGCGCTTGATGGTTTGAAAAAGCTGCTGACCACCGCCCGGGTGTTGGCCCCACCAATGCCTAGTGAGCCGCTGATACTCTACATCGCAGCAACCACTCAGGTGGTCAGTACAGTCCTGGTCGTCGAACAGTCTGAGCCGGGTCACGTCCAGAAGGTTCAACGACCAGTTTACTTCATCAGTGGAGTACTTTCCGAGTCCAAGGCACGTTACCCACAGATCCAAAAAATTATTTACGCGGTATTTGTCACATCTCGGAAGCTGGTTCACTACTTCCAAGAGCATCCGATCTCAACAATCGGGACGCCACAGGACGGATCGCCAAGTGGGCAATGGAATTGCTCACATTTGACATAATTTATACCCCCCGCACGGCCATCAAGTCCCAGGCTTTGGCCAACTTCGTGGCCGAGTGGACTGAAATCCAGTCCCCACCCTCTGTCGTCGACCTTGAACACTGGACTCTCTACTTCGACGGATCGCTGATGCTCCAGGGTGCGGGGGCTGGCATCGTGCTCATCTCTCCGAAAGGGGAACGCTTCAAGTACGTGCTCCAAATCCATTTCCCAGCGTCCAACAATGTCGCCGAGTACGAGGCTTTGTTGCACGGACTGTGCATCGCCACGTCACTCGGGATTCGCCGACTCCTCGCTCGGGGAGATTCCGAACTGGTGGTTCGGTAGGTCATGAAGGAATGGTCATGCCGCGACCCTATCATGGAAGCCTACTGCCAGGAGGTACGCAAGCTTGAAGCCAGATTTGACGGTCTCGAGATTACGCATGTTCTCCACCGAGACAATGAGGCGGCCGATGCACTCGCCAAACTGGGGTCCAGTCGGGACATCGTCCCAGCTGGAGTATTCCTCCAAGAGTTGCACACCCCCTCCATCAAGGCAGGGACAACACCCGACACCGAAGAGCCACAGCCCGAAGAATCTGAGGGCACTCGGCAGCCGTCACAAGCGCTCCTCGCCGTCATTCCCGACTGGACGACGTCATTCCTCGACTACCTCCTACGAGCCATCCTCCCGCCAGACCAAACCGAGGCACGGCGCATTACTAGGAGAGCCAAAGCATACGTCGTAGTCAAGGGGGAATTATATAAAAAGAGCACCTCGGGCATCCTCCAGCGGTGTATATCCCAAGATCAAGGCAAGCAACTATTACAGGATATTTACTCGGGCGTTTGCGGGCATCACACGGCGCCAAAATCTTTGGTCAGTAAAGCCTTCCAGCAAGGCTTCTACTGGCCAACCGCCGTCTCCGACGCCGAACACATTGTCCGCACCTGCGAGGGCTGTCAATATTTCGCCCGACAAACACACTTGCCGGCTCAAGCACTCCAACCTATCCCGATCTCCTGGCCTTTCGCCGTTTGGGGTCTGGACATGGTCGGTCCTCTCAAGAAAGCTCCCGAGGGCCATACACACCTCTTCATCACCGTCGACAAGTTCACCAAATGGATTGAAGCCAAGCCGGTGGCCACTCTCACCTCAGAGCACGCCACCGAGTTCTTTCGGGATATCGTTTTTCGCTTCGGTGTCCCCAACAGAATCATCACAGATAACGGCACTCAGTTCATTGGTGCCGCCTTCCTCGAGTTCTGTGATGATTACAACATTGGCCTCAACTTCACCGCGGTCGCACACCCACGCACCAACGGGCGGGTTGAATGATCCAATGGCCTGATTATGCAAGGTATCAAACCTCGGATTTTCTAGCGCCTGAAGAAATTTGCGGGTAAGTGGGCAACAGAGTTACCCTCGGTGCTCTGGAGTCTTCGAACTACGCCCAACCGGTCAACCAGATACACGCCTTTCTTCTTGGTCTTTGGAGCCAAGGCTGTTCTCCCGACTGACCTAGACCATGGATCTCCACGCGTCCGCGCGTACTCTGAGGTTGAGTCGGAGGAAGCAAGACAAGACGCCGTTGATCAACTCGAAGAAGCACGCAAGGTCGCGTACCTTCGGTCGGCAAAGTACCAGCAGGGCCTACGATGCTATCACAGTCAGCACGTACGTAGCCGCTCGTTCAATGTTGGTGACTTGGTTCTACGCCGAGTCCAATCCAACCAAGACAAGCACAAGCTTTCTCCGCCACGTGATCGCCGAAGTATTGCGCCCGGGGGCTTACCGACTGAAGGACGGCGACGGAAACGTCCTCACCAACGCATGAAACATTGAATAGCTACGTTGTTTCTATGCTTAAAACTTTGTACTCTGCAAATTTTGAGACATATGAATAAATTTTCTTTTCACTTACAACTATCTCTCGGGGTTCCCGACTGGCCGCTATGCATGCTCATAGCGGGCACTCAGCGGTCACACCCTTCGGGTGCGCTCAGCCGCACTCGTGTTTCTTTCATCCAAACTAACTACTCCAGTATTGCGTATACAACCCGTCGTTAACTCCTTGACTCCGATCGCCGGTTTTCACGCCACAACCCTATGCTACACGGGAAACAGCCCACGGCTAATCTCTACGCAAGTGAGGCTAAAAACGGGTCGGCAGGAGCATAAATGGGGGATTAACATATGCATGAACAAGTACTTGATAGAGGAAAGAAACCGATAAACTTGAAAAGCTGAGTCTGTTACAAAAGCCAACGTTCACTCGGACAGTTCACCTACATATGTGAAAATTCTTTACAGGTTGGCGCGGTCAATGAGGGAGTTCGCCGTACCCTCGACCGCCTTCATCAACTCCGGGATGTCGTCATCGGGGACGTCGGCGGCGTATCCCTCTCCGATTGCTTCCATATCCAGCAACGGATAATGGGATTTCGCCACGGCGAGTGACAGCACGGCCCCGAATCGCGTCATGTTCGGCAGTTGACGCTTCACTTCATCCGGCACCTGCCGAAAATGCTCGGCCACCGTGTCCGTGTGGTCCACACCGGGTTCTCCTCCCACAAGGCGTTGCAGGCTAGGCGGCCCGCTGCCTGCAAGGACTCGACCGAGTCGGTGGCCTTCTTGAGGCGAAATTGGAGAGCTACAGACGCAAAGCAAAGGCATAAGAAAAATGACCAGCAGACTCCGACCAACCGGCACCCGAGTTAGAAGACTTACCAGCCTCGGAGTCGGCGGCCTTCTTTTTCGTCGCCTCAACAGCCTCTAGAGCCTGCCTCAGGCTCCCGTCCGTGATTGCCGCCTCCTTCTCTAGGTGCTGGATGCGGGCCTTTTCTGCGTTGAGCAGCTCCTAAAGCTTGGAGACCCTGTCCTCGATGAAACTCAGCTCCTGGACTTGGAGCCTCTTTGCCACAAGCTCTGTCTCGAGCTTAAAAGCCTTCTCCTCAGCAACTGCTGAAGGCAAGTCAGGCACGGCACCAAATGAACGAAAAACTAAAGGGACTCGGGACCCTTACCTCTGGCTCGGGCACCCTCCTGAGACAGCCCGGACTTAAGGCTGGCAATCTCAACCCCGCGTTTGCGGGCCACGGCCTCCGCCGCCTGGACATTGGCTGACAGCTTGTCCCACTCCTCCTTGTGAAGGCTAAGCCGGGAAAACGTGTCCAGCCGATCCTGAAGGAAGACGGTCTTGTCCTGGGACCGGCGGTTCAGTTTCTGCAAAAAAAAACAACAGCAAGGGTTAGTCATTTGGGAACATCATCAAGACCCTCCACTCGGTTCTTTGGACCCAGCGGAGGCTCGGGGGCTACACCCTCTGGGTGCACTGATCGTGCATCCAGAGTGAAAACTATAGAAAAAGCAAAGAAGACCCTCCGCCCGACTACTCTAGTCGACTGAAGGCTCAAGGGCTACACCCTCTGGGTGCACTAATCATGCACCTAGAGGGAAGTTTACAAACCATTTAAGAAACCCTCTGCCCGACTAAGACAGTTGGCCAGAGGCCCGGGGGCTACTCCCTAGTGGGTCACTAGCAAGACACCCACAGTTGAAAAACAAAAGCGGATGAGAAGTGTTTACCTGCATCAGCGGCTGCAACCGGCCGTTTAGCAGGTTGGCTCCCTCCCTCATTGTCTGCATCAACACCGGGAGCATCTCGCCAAGTTGAGTGACCATGCCCATCGCACCGGTCCACTTATCGTGCTCCCGGACGTCGTCGACCTCCCGAATCATCAGGCTTGGCTGTGCAGGGTCCGCCTGCTGGATCCGTAGTGGCCGGATCACAAGCGCGGATTCCGGCTCCGAAGGCGCGGCGCGGGGAACCTCCTCCAGTCGACGGCAGCTTCAGGTTGCCGCGGCGATCGGCCGGCGCACCTCTCGACGAGCTCGGGCCCGCCCCCGCGGACGCCCCGATGCTCGGGTCCACGCTCCTGGACGTGGCCGGGGCCGGCACCTCGGCAGGGAGCACCTCCGGCGGGGGAACAGTAGCTGGCGAAGACGCGCCGCCCCCAGGAGATGGTTGGGGAGATGCAGCCACGACCACCCTCGAAGGGGACGAAGCCCGGGTGTCCGCTCCCGACTAGACCCTGCCTTGGCTGGATCCTGTGGCGCCCGACGGCGCCTTCGGGACATCTCCCGTCCGCCGTGTCCTAGAGAAAGCATCCGGGCTCGTCAAAATCGAAACACAGAAGACAATCGAGATAACATTTGCTAAAACGACTTACTTGGTGGATCGGGGGGCAGGAACCCGCTTCTTGGGCTTCGGGACTGGCTGCTTCGAAGAGCCAGCTGCCGGGGCCTGCGACATTGCGGAACTACCCTGTTCCCCGAAGGCGGCGTCGGCCGTCCGTTTCTCCCCCCGGTTGGCAGCGACTTCTCCCCCGGCTGCTTGAGGAACCCCCACCGGGGTAGCAGTCGACGCCGCCGGGTCAGGACAGGCGGAGAAGCCTTCTTCCCTGGCTGCCTGAGGAGCCCCTGCCAAGGCGGCAGTTGGTGCCACCGGGTTAGGACAGGCGGAGGAGCCGCCCTGTCCTCCCGGGACAGCACTTGCAGGCGGCACCCGACTCCTCCGAAAGCAGAGTGGGACCTCGTCTTCATCGTCCTCCTCCTCCGGGGCTGGCGTACTTGGTGGAGGGGCGCTAGGCGTCGCTGCGGCGGGCGCTAGGCGTCGCTGCGTCAGGCACCTTCCCCTTCGAGGCCCTGGCTCCCGAAGAGGAGGCGCCGACCTTTCCCTGCGACGATGCCCCCGCCGCTGGGGATATCGGCATATTGTGGCTGGTTCTAGACCTCCTTCTGGGGGAGAGGGACGTTGGAACTGAAGCCAAAAAGAATCTGTAAAATTGGAAGATACAAGAATTGCCCAAGTTAGTCTGGGCATCACGACCGACAAAAGAAATTGGGGAGGGTCGCCTACCTGGCTCGGGGGGTTCGATCTGCTGAAGGGCAGCGACCGTCCGGAGATGTCCAGATCCGTCCCCTGCGCCATGAGCTTCTCGACTCGGCGTTGGACGATATCATCTGAGAGCTCCTCGGAGAACTCTCGGGCCGTGTCTTATTCATCGGCGTACTCGAACATTGGGTGAGTCCTCAGCTTCGCGGGCTGCACCCGCCACCGGATGAAGGTCGACACGACGACGGCTCTGGTGAACCCGGCTTGAATCGCTTCAGCCAGCTGCGCCATGAGGACCACGATTCCATCCTGCTCCCGGTCCAGCGGCGGCTCGGACCAGCTCAGCTTGACCACTGGCGGCTGACCTATGAACGCCGGGAGCGATGGCGCGGGGTTGGCGCAGTAGAACCAATGTGCGTGCCACCCCTTGTTGGAGGTCTGCATCGGCAGGTTCAGATAGCTCTTCGCCGCTTCGGATCTCAGCTGGAATCCAGCGCCTCCCACCACGGCCGAGTTGTCCCTGCTCGGCTGTGGCTTCACGACGAAGAGGTACTTCCACAGTGCAAAATATGGCTCGATTCCGAGGAAGCATTCGCACAGGGTGATGAAGCACGAGACATGGAGCATACTATTAGGGTTGAGATTGTGGAGCTCTAACCCGTAGTAGTACAGCAGTCCTCGGAGGAAGGGATGGACGGGCACGAAGA
The DNA here is from genome assembly GCA_019208055.1 of Stipa capillata. NCBI lineage: Eukaryota > Viridiplantae > Streptophyta > Magnoliopsida > Poales > Poaceae > Stipa > Stipa capillata. The sequence goes on from JAGXJF010003322.1 coordinate 357,184, forward strand.
AGCCCCGCTCGAAGAAGGAGCCGTGGATGACGAGTTCGCTCGTGTTCGGAGTGCCTCGGCGGCGCGCCACTCAACCAACTCCTTCGGCGGCAGCACTCCCGACCTCACCATGGCCTCCAGCCGCAATTCGGTTGCCGATGACTTCATCTAGGGGGCCATCGGGTCGGCGGAGGAATCTCTCTCACTCAATAACTTCCACACCAAAGCGTCCTCCTCTGCTTCGGTCGGATCGGCTGCCCAATCGGGGGCTTGCATTCACGGCCGGCGATGCGGAGCTAGGGTTTTTTGGTGTGGCGGCGCTCCTGAATTGGCGGGTGCGAGGAAGACGAAGGGGGTTTTTGGGCGCAAAGGAAGCGAAGTGTGCTCTGGAAGGCGTGAGTGGACCCCGCCGCTTCCCTGGTCTTATAAAAAGGGGATGGGTGGGACATTGTAACTCCTCCGTTGCCGCACGCGTGCGGATTTTTAGCGCCCACAACGCGCTTCTTCAGCTTCCACAGCGCAGATTAAACGGCCCACGATGCGACTGTTCAGCACCCACGATGTGGTAACGGCGCGATCTGCGCTATTTAACAGAGGGGATCCGACGGTTGGCCTTTCGGGGTTAAATAGCCATTTGGAATCCACCCCCATAAAAAGAGTGACTGTAACTGCCTCAAACGGGCTACTAATCGGTTACCGCTTAGCCCGGAACCGGACGTTATGGTTTTGAAGGGTTTCAAGGATTGGCCTCCCGTAGGAATGCAATCACTTGAATACACCCGAGTGAATGACAGTTATGGTGCGCCTTCAACAGGCCACTAGTCGGAGCAGCTCAGAGCCACCGGTTTCTTCACCCAAACTTCCCATGGATTTTGTTCCGGGATTTTTGGGGTCTGAAATTTCCAGATTCAGTGGAACGTCTGGGTGTCAGGCTCTGTCACTCGGGAACCTAGGCATCACAACTTGTATTCTGGTTCTGACACAAATCTAGGAGGCATTCCCTCAGAGGGATGCTAGCTGGGCCCGAGCCACTCGGGAAACCAGGTGCTACTCGGAAATTCAGTCGGGATTCTTCGTATGCCCCGCGCTGGGCTATCAGCCGGTTCCTGTCCTTCAGGATGGATCGGATACCACCAGAATTTACCGGCTATTAACTCATCAGCCATGATATTCCTGCCTTATGGGTGAATGTCACTCGGCTAATTACCTTTACTTTACAGAAGTCCTATGAGCCCTTCACGATATTCCTGCAGGCGATTAAAGGGCACGCCTGGGTGAATGTCACTCGGGGAAAGGAAGAAGGTTGAGGCACTCGGCTAGAATGTTGCCGTACTTAGCTGCAGTTAGATGAAGGACTCAGGGGCTACTGACGATGACATGGCACCCGGGTATCGTCAAGGAGGACAGAGCTGGCCATCCGGGCATAGGGTGGGCAAGACCGACTACTCGGAGTCCGACTTCTACACGGGAGCGCCTCATCAATTTGGAGTACAAGGCAAGGATAAACGTACATCCGACAATCCCGGATCCTGTTGTAACTAATTAGGAAACCAATCTGTAAGCCGATCGGGACTCTTGTAACCTTACCCCGGTCGCCTATATAAGGCCAGGTAGGGATCCCCTGATCGGCAGAAGCTCATAAGTTCAAGATATTCTTGGGTTCTCGTGCTCCTAAGCTCACGAGTTCTCTAGATCTTGTATTCTCATACGGGATTCAAGCAATACCAGCTACCAAACACAGGACGTAGGGTATTACCTCTTCTTGAGGGCCTGAACCTGTCTAAACACTGTGTCCCGTGTGCACCCATCTAGATCTTCTGTGTTTGCGCAGCCCCATATTCATTATTGCCGGATTAGAACACCGACAGCCGTCATCGTTAGAATCGGTAAAAGAAGTGCACTGAAGGACAGAAAGAATGTTTCCTCCAGACGCCTCTGCCATCTCCTCGACATGGCATCGGTGAGCGAAATCACATCGTAGCTCTCAAGAGAAGCATGCTCGCTTGATCCTCCAAAAAGTTTAGGCTTAGCCACGCTGGTGGCGAGGTAATATTCACTGCCTGAGGATTTGCTCGGTGCGAGTGTGGTCGACAGGACTCTATTGATAGTGGCGCCCTGTGCGGGGCCACCTCCCGTAGGATTTCTTGTCGCCGGTTTGGGACCAACGGACATGGAACCGTCGTGGGATAGATACTTCCCTTGCGAAGGACAATGAGGGGGGACACTGGCCGGTGGAATGCCGACGGGCTCGTATTTGTTGCTAGATAGAAACTGCTCTGGGTTGGAGACACGAAGCGCCCCGTCGTTGCACCAGATGATGACGAAGCCTTCGTCCATGCGATCGGCAAGTTGGGAACATTGAGGGGACACTCCTCGGGTGGTGTCGGTTGGAACTGCTCCATGATTGACGTGCTAGATGCATCACCATGGCTATTTTCACGCTACAAACGGCGACTCCCCACGGGCGGCATGGACGGTGCCAGCTGTCAACGACTGGGACTCTTGTCCCGAAGATCGATCTTGCAAACTTGTAGTATTGCGGGGAATCAAGTTTCTACAACGCTGAGATCACTTAGGATGAAGAAAGAGGGATAAACTTCTCTATGGATTGATGATGTACAGAGACAACCTATTTTCCATGCTATGCATGTTACGCACCTATCTATCATGGCATGCAGATTGGGCTTACATACTACGATCACTAGTGGTTACTTATTTCTCGACGCTAACTATTATCGAGACGGAACCGTCGAAATGTCTCTAATCACCAAGGCTTCTGAGATGATACCACGTAGCGGTGTCTTGATCTAAAGGTGGTTGCCTGCCCCATATTTATGCACAAGGTTAACCGCTCTTGAGTAGGGAAAAACTCCTAAGTTAATAAACAGGCTATGCTGGACCTAGTGGGTTTAGGCCTGTTACTGAAGATAGTACGGCTTCGAGCCTTTCGGTTTAGTACCAATAAAAATTTATGAGATAACTTAATTTTTGATAAATCGTGATCATCAACATGTCGATGACCGTCGTCAGTCTCTTTTTCCTTCATGAGATGTACCATTCTTTTTAGGTTGATAATATTTTTCCCCGATAGTTCTAAAAATGATTTTTAAATTTTTGATAAAGTTATATTATGGTCAATATAATACATCTAATTAATTTAATTTAATTTATATTAGTCCTGCACGCGCGAGATTAGTAGCGTGAATTATATTGGTAACTGCAATTCGATACGTCGATTAAATCCGCTGTAGAAAATGCTCGAGGAGGTGCTTTAAGATCCGGCTCGGAGCCCCCAGAAACAAAACGAAGCGTCTCCGTCGCGAGCATCTTTGCGGTTTGTCCCCCTCAAACTCCTCCGGCTCTGGCAATGCCGGCCCCCTCCGCCTCCGCCTCCGCCTCCGCCTCCCGGTTCGCCGCCCAGTGGATCGCCGATGCCCTCGCCGGTGACGAGTCCCTCGACTTCGCCGTCATCAAAGGTAATATAAGATCATAAGCGGATCCTTTGCGTATTCGGTTCGCCTCGATGCCTTCATTCTCTCACCTAGGGTTATTGCTGCTCCCTAGCGCTGGTGGGCATCTCAAGTGAGTCCCTCACGGGCGCACCAGAGGCCACGCGGGAGCGGATTGCGCTCCGGTGCCTGCAGGAGGTCGTTGCCGTCGCCTCCGAGGGCGAGGTCGCGGCGGCGGCGGGGGGGAGGAGGAGGCTTAGGATTGATGCCACCCGCTCTTGCGAGGAATTGCTGATTGAGCTCATTGGACAGGTATGTAGTGCCTATGCTACTATGTACATTCACGTGGTCCAGAACTTTAGATTTCTGATTTGCCTTTTGTAGCTCAAATAATATTTGTGTAGTGGAGTGATTGCAGTTTTATTAGAAAAGTATACCCTGTCTTTGGAACCATTTATTGAGCGGTATGTAGATAGTCATTGGTAGCCGTTTGGTTCCCGTGTCGGTTGCAATTGTATTGCTGTAGGTTTACTGGTTTGGATGTTAGTAATTAGTAAATCATGGGTGAAACAGCAAAACAATGCGCTAGAACTTGGAGATGTGGGCTTTGGGGGTTGAATGAGCGGATAGATGAAAGTGCTATTCATACTCATGAAATCTGGATAGAGTATCTAATCTCAAGCTCCTCTTATGTCATTTATCACAATGAATTGAAAAAAACAAAGAAAAGCAAATTAGGAAAGTTTACAGTTTGCATTCCATGAAAGGGAGTGGAATTTGCATTTCTAGCGTTGACTAGATGTGTCCCTTTAATGAAGAAAGAAATTTGGAATTTTTGTTGTGAGATGTTGAAAGATTGCAATATAGCTGTGAATCATGATTGCATTTTAGAGGATTACATTGTTCACACGTTTTCATAAGAATAATACACTTTTGGATCATTTGTCAGTGTAATTGCTTTATGATACTTTATGTGTCAAGCATATACGCAGTCATGTTTCTGTAAGCAGAACTTGAAAGGTAGCTGATGTAATATGGAACAGATCATTTCTGCATCTGCTCCTCAATATTGTGCTAATAGGATTAAATTGTTGTCCAGATCACGATACAAAATCGATCCAAAATCATAATTTTAATTCATTCAGTTAAGAATGCAAATTCTTACTCTCGTTCAGGCTTGATTTTTCCAATGGACAAAGTGCAGCCATTGCAGTTAAAAGTTGGAGATTACAGGCTCCACTATACAGCAATTGATCCCACGGATGGGTCTCGTTATTTAATTTTTATATTTCTTTCATTGTTTGTGGCGTTATGTTTGATTCAATTAAGTGATCGTGTCTTTAATGACAATAGCAGTGAACATAACAAGAGGAGGACTTTGCATATTGTTTGTTGTATCTAATATATCAAGGACTAAAAATTCGTGAGGACATTACAAATTCTAACAGGCAACTCATTGTTGGTATTCAAGCAAATGTGATAGTGGGATTTTGTGAGCATGAAAGCAAAAGCATGTAACCTTTTAATCTGTTGTGTTCTCTGGAGAACTTCTGCTTAAATCTGCCTCTATCCAATGAGTTGTTCACCGATCCAATGTTCTAGTTTCCCAATGTCGCTAGGCTAGATCAGCTTATTACTTAAGCTCATGCATTCTTGTGATAGGAAACATGCTATATCGCTTGGCAACTTTGTCTTAAGTCTTGCCAACAACGGGTATTCAAGTCATATGCTTACGATGTTGCCAAAGATCATAACTGCATCACTTTACAGGTGGTCTGTTTAAATGCTTTAATTTGTGTAGGGAGCAGGGTGCTATGTTAGATATTGCATCACATAATTATGCATGGTTCCAATGGTTTTTGCCTTTTTGGTGCTTCTTTGTGATTAAGCTTTCCTTATCACTTGGTGAAACAATCTTCATGCATTTTGGTTTTGTTTAATTTTCTCGGAGCTAAGACATGCCGCAATTTAGTTGTCACCAAGCCCTTCCCTATCCCCAGATGATTTTTAGGTTTGCTTTACATGAATGTAACATTTGCAGGTTAGTAGCTCAGGTAGCTTGGAGAAGGATATGCTTCCACCTTTTAGTCAAGATATCCAAAAGTTTATATGTATCAAGATACCAGCATTACCAGAAACTTCTTTTGATTTGGTATGTTAAAAGCTATTTTCAAAATTAAAACTGAAAAAGGACTCCTCTTCACATATCATTAAGCTGCTTGTTTTATGTTCAGCTTAGAGAAGTGAATCCAGAGATCACGTCTATGGTCCCACCGTCCCCAGTGGAGCAGAATGGCAACAACAAGCATGACAATGACCAATCATCGTGCAATAGCAGCCATGATCATGTAAATACAGAGAAGCTTGGGTGCCCTACAGATAGTGCTCAGCTTCAGCAAGAGAATTTAACAAATTTAGTTAATGACACTGACCCAAGAAATGTGCAGAAGGATCCAATGGAACTAACTCCTGATTTTCACAAACCATGTACATCATACATTAGGTGTTACAATCACCCTCAAGAAGATACGATTGGTGCCATTGGTTTCAGTCTCAGGACCCCAGAAAAGAGTCCAACTACTGTCGATAGAAACATGTCCGTTGCAGCTGAGCCTGCTTCAGGTAGCAGCAGTGCTGCTTTGCTTGGAAGTAATACTGAACTCATGTCAAAACAGGATGCAGTGGATCATACTACCATGCTTCAACAACAGTCTTGTGGAGGCAAATATCCAAATCCACCACACTGTAATGATGAAGAGAGACCCCATGGTGACGGCACCAGCATTCAGTCATCAAAAGATCTCATCCATGAAGGATCGACCATGCAGGCTACGGTGGCTCCAGATTTTGACAGAAGCACTGATGCTTTACCGACAAATACATCTGAAGGAAGCCACTTGCCTGAGTTTGTTCCTGCAGAGGATATGACCATGATTGCAGAACCACACAGCAGCAAAACTCATCCGAGTTCACCGCAACATGACAGCAGTGAGGAAGTAAGTCAAGATCTGGATGATGGTAGTGCCAGGATTCAACCAGTGGAAAAGGATCCTGGTCATGATGAACTGACTCTGCGAACTGCTGGCATTGCACCTTCTGTAAGCTGCGATGGGGCTATTCAAGGAGATAAATCTGAAACCAACCATCCACAAGAGAATACTACGGAGCATACTGAAATGTTTGAACAGAAGAATGGTGATAAGGCTCATCTAGAAGTCAGTTGCGCCGACAAAGTTAATCCAGCGCTACATGATGATGGCAACATCTTGAGAAAGAATACAGTCTATGGTGGGCAGACTGCTCTAGAGTCTCCTTGCTATGACGTGGCCTTACATAATAAAAGTTCAGAAGCCGATTCTTTATCTGAGAAGAATACTGGAAAATGCATGGCTGACATTCAGAAACCTTGTTGCATTAGATCTGTTCCAAACTCTCCTTGGAATGGGAATGGAGCTAAGGGAGCTTCAAACAAAAAAATCATGACGAATACTGTGGTGGATACACCACATATGCACTGCTCAGATGATAATTCCAGTGGCTTTGCAGCTGCTTGTCTTCTATCGATGACGGGCAAAATGCCGTTCTGTAGTCAGGATAAAGATGCTAATGGTTCCACTGAGGGCTTGACGGAACAAGATTTGTGCGTAAAATGTGGTAAAGATGGCCAGTTGCTGAAATGTAGCAGCTGCTTGTTAGCCGCTCATGACAGCTGTTTTGGTTCATCAGTGACATTTGATGATTGTGGCCAGTTCTATTGCCCTGTATGCTTCTATACTAAAGCCACTGAGGCATATAAAAAAGCGAAGAGAGCATATTCTGAAGCTAGAAAGAACCTATCTGCTTTTCTTTGCACAAAGCAATTTGCAAAGCAACACGATGAGCGATTTAGTGGAGAGCAGCAAAGAGCTGCCAACATGGAGGATCACTTGAATGTGTGTAATGCATCTAAAAGGCAAGGTAACCATCAGTCTGAAGCAGATAACCTTTCTCATAAGGATGAAGAGCCTGGTCAGCAGAGGAAGAAGCAGAAAACAAATGCTACAAGTGATGCTTATCCTGAGGAGGTAGTCACTGAAAAGGCATCTGTTGGTCTGAATTCTGATGTTGCACCCGTGAGTAAAGATTGTGTAATCCAAAATAAAAGAAAACAAGTTCATGTTGCAGAGCATGAACAGCCCGTGGAAAATGCAGAAGCCCGTGAAGATGGCAATGGCAATTCATTTCATGAAGCGCAATATTCATCTCAGAATAGATGCAGCCCTGTTGCAAATCAGAATGTTGAGGTTGACAAAGACCATGGTCTTACAAATTCTCACGAGTGCGAAAATTCCGATGAAATAGAAGCTACATCTTCAAATGACTCCAGCAAGCGGTCGTCGCCCCCTTGGCGAAACACGAGACACAACAAAGCAAGATTTCAAGAAAAGGAGACAGCTGTGTCAAATAATTCTAAAAAAACATTGGGATGCCAGGATCAACACATGCCTTCACCATCAAGGAGATGGAACTATGCTTATCCACCCAAGCGATAGTAAGTGTTAGAAAGGAGCTTCATAAGCACTTTCCTTAGTCTTATTCTTTGGAGTAATAAAACATGTCAGTGAATTGTGGTTAATTTAGAATAATATGACATTGAACCCCCTGATTTAGACTTGCGGTAAATAACGCTATACCATGGCTGTTTGTGGGATCGAACCTACTGAGTTCCAGTGCAGTACCATGGATAGCATGATGCTAATTAGCTTCCAGATCATCTAAACATTAGAAGACCTTAAACCTCTGGAGGGAGTGGTAACGCTATGTCATGATACTGATAGAAGGGAAAGTCAGCCTCTTACATTTAGGATAGTGAAGTTAAGACTGTACTTAATTGAATTCGGTGCTGACTGGCTAGCTAAAGGCATGTTCATATTGTTAAGCAGTTTTGCACAGGCACAGATGGGTCTCTCCGCTATGTGACAATGCCTGCATTAAAATAATCTGCAGACAAAAAGGGAAGCAAAAATGGAGATTTTTTCCCCATAGTTTTAGAATACAAGTATTCCTTAGCATAGCTCCTATCCAGATGCACCATTTGTTGAGAAAGTTCCCATATTTGAAAATGCACCATTTAATTTTGTCTGCTTTTTTAATTCCAGAAACTGAGCATATCTGTCTTGCAGCTCTAATCCTCTTGCACCAGCTGGAAGACGCTCAAAGCTCTGTTGGACGGAAGAAGAAGAGGGAGCTTTGAGGGTAAGCATGCTCCTGGCTCTAAAATTTCATCAGTAATGCTGAAATATCACACTATCTTCTGCTGAGCTGGCATTAGCCTAGTTAATAATGCGTATGTAGTCGTGTCCTGGCTTGTGTACTTACACCATTCACTCGTCTGATTCAGGATGCAATGAAAAAATTCACCCCAAAGGACAACGGGGCAATTCCATGGGTTCAGATACTAGAATACGGCAGGGATGTGTTTCACAAGACACGCCTCCCAAGTGACTTGAGAGTCAAATGGAGGAACATGAAGAAGAAATCAGGATCCTGACACTGACGATGATCTGGCACCTAATGCAGCCATTGTGCCATGCTGGTCTAACCCTTTATTCACCTCTTCGAGTTAGCTCTTCGCCATCCTCTTGTAAAACTGTAAATATTGCGTGCTGTGTTGTGGCTTCTGAGCAACAATGTTGACGCGTGATGATGGGTGATATGTGTAGCTTTCAGCCATTAGTTCACTTTTCATTTCTCTGCTGTTATGGTCGTAGGCTATGTAAAGAAACTGTATTCTTTTCCGGCAAATAAACATATCGCTTTCACAATTTTCACCAGGAGAAGGCCCCTTATAGACCGGTTGTGCGTGCATATACCTGATCTCAGATCGATGTGCTCATGACAGACTTTATGTGACTTCCTATTAGTTGGGAATGGTTTTGAATGTGCATGGTAAGTATCTCCGCACGACAGCAACATGGAAGGGTAGCTAGGTGTGATGAAGTCTTTCAATAAGACATGCCCGAATGTGACATGCCCACTAGGTTTCAGTACAGACAGAATACACCCTCACAATCTAGACCCCCCTTGGTGTCGAAGGTCGTGTCTAACCCACACCCCATCTGCGGTATGCGATAAAAATAATAAGCATGAACTATCTACTTAACTAAGCCAACGCCCATATAGCATGTGGTTGTAACTAATTTCTAAATATCAGTCAAGTATGTTTATCGACCCTTTGAAGATATGACAGGAGCGCCAAACCTTAGACTAGAATTTAGGTAGTAGGATGGCAAACTCAATAAGTTTCTAGATATCAACAAGTAATGATTCATGTGATTTCGATAACAAAATATTCCTCTAAAGAGAAATATTCGATGATTCTTGCAGAGCTAAGCATTTATTATTATTATACTAAATAGACATCTACTTTAGGAACAAACTAGGTAGCAGGGTTAAAGACTAGTTTCTAGAGTGACCAACAAACATTTAATAAACATCATGAATGTTTGAAAACAATAAAGTATAATGATTTTAGAAGTATAGGATCAATACAATCAAGAATAAGAGGGCATGCCATCGTTGTCATGTTGCTGATCTTTGAAGTTTGGTCCTTGTTCAGCTTCGTCACTTCCTACTCATTGTAAAATGAATAGTGCGAGCAAATAAATAACATTTCAAGTAATAAATCCCAAAATACAATATGAGAGATGAAAATCGACGACATGACGAAACAACGTCAAAGGTTGAAATAGGGTCCTAGCACCAGGATATCCTTAATATTTGTCTTCTAAAGAGAGGGTCATAACCATATATAATATATATTATATACCATACAAGATTAAATGATTACTTAATATGAGCTAACATGTCCCATTAAAAATAATAAAATAATATTTTTATTATTTTCTAAGTTACCGTAATGACATCATGCAATTTAATTTGTATAAATATTTCCGAAATAATTAGTTATTATTAGGGTTAATCCCAACATGCTAAACAACATCACAATTGCATTAATAAAAGCAATCCAAGTACTAACAGAGAAGATCATAACATTAATCTAGCAACTGAGAATAATATTAAAATAATAATCTTGAAATTATACTCTAATTAAAAATATGTCTACCTAGTACATGCATGAATAGAGTCTGTGCTCTATGCTTACATTCTAAAGGAATACTTCATATGTTTATGACATAAGCTAGTTAAGCATGCATGAATAGTAGCTATAATACCTAACTAAAGGGTACAGTAGCAGCACATGTATGTACCTATGAAACTACAATCTAAATTACTTAGCATAATCAAGCAACTATTTAAAATTAAATACCACTAGCGAAAGCATGCATTATAAAGGAATGAACAAGACTTCCTAGGGCAAATCCTAACATCCTAATTGATTGAGTAGTACAAAAGTATACTGAATTTGCACGGAGTTCAATCACGTTGGAAATAGACTTGTGCTAATATGGGTTGTAACAAAATAATTCAAAATGTGAGGCTGCATATGGAATCCATGGTGTCTCTGGATTCTAGCTTAACCATGATCACCATCTAATTTAACATTAGCTACTAGATAGATGATGTACACAAGGAGCTAAGTACAGAACAGAGGAAGAAAAGAAGAACAAAGTAGAGAAGAAGGCGCCGGCCATGGTGGCTCGATGATGAGGGAGTAGATGACGGGAGTGGGAGTTCCCAAAAATGGAACAGGGGGCGGTGAGGTGAAACCAACCATATGGTCGCTTGCACTGGTGGGGCTCCGACCATCGCCAACGACGAGATCAGAAGGTGGTGGCGGTGGTTGCATGTGGGAGCGAGGCCAACGAGTGAGGGATCAACAGATTGAGGGGAAGGATAGAAGAGATGAAGGTGAAAATAGTACAATCCTTCATTGATTTCGTGAAGATTCTCCCCCTAAATTATGCAATTTTCTAAATCTCATCATCCCTATTTCATGTACATATCTTTCAAAGGTAGATGCTGGGAGTGACTTGGTGAAAAGATCCGTGAGACTCTCACATGACATAGTATGCAATACGTTTATCTCGTTCAACTCCTGCAATTCATGAGTATAGAATAACTTGGGGTTTATATACTTTGTGAACTTGCCCTTGGCATAACCCGTTTGCACTTGTGCAATACAAGCTGCATTATCTTCATAAATGATAGTGGGGTCTCTTGGATATTCAATCCACATGACTACTTGATGTGGTTCGTCATTTGTCGAAGCCACACATTCATGGATGGTTTGTATAGTGCTATGATTTTCTGAGTGGTTCGTCGAGGTTGATACTAAAGTCTATTTCAAGGACTTCTAGGAAATTGCAGTTCCACCACAAAGAAATATATAACCAGTCTGTGATTTGGCTAATTGTGACACTACTGCAGAAATGACCTTTACTGACGAGCAGTAAACCCCCTCTACTGACGGCCAGGGTGCCCGTCATGTTGGAAATATGCCCTAGAGGCAATAAATAAAGTTGTTTTTTGTCATATTTCAAGTTCATGACAAAGTTTATTCTCCATGCTATAATTGTATTAATTGGAAACATTATTACTTGTGTGGTTATATAAACAACACCGTGTCCCTAGTGATCCTCTAACACTAGCTTGTTGATTAATTGATGGTTAAGGTTTCCTAACCATGAACATGAGTTGTTAATTAATAACAAGGTCATACCATTAGGAGAATGATGTGATGGATAGACCCAAGTTGAGCGTAGCAATTTGATCGTGTCACTAAGTTTTGTTTGCTTCAGCTATCATATGTTAAATGTTCTAGTCCTTCGACCATGAGATAATGCCACTCCCTAGTACCGGAAGAATGCTTTGAGGGCATCAACCATCACGCCGTAACAGGGTGATCATAAAGGTGTCTTTCAGGTATCTCGGAAAGTACTTGTTGGGTTGCATGTATCAAGAGTGGGATTTGTCCATCCACGTGACGGAGAGATATTCTCTGGGCCCACTCGGTAATGCACATTCGATATCGCTTGCAAGCAAGGGACTAAGGAGTTAGTCACAGAGGATGTTGTATTACGGAACGAGTAAAGAGTACTTACCAGGAAACGAGATTGAACTAGGTATGGTGATACCGACGATCAAATCTCGGGCAAGTAAAATATCGTGAGACAAAGGAATGGAACATTCGACATCGTGGTTCAACCGATAAATGATATTCGTTGAATATGTGGGAATCAATATGGACATCCATGGTCCCGTTATTGATTATTGATCGGAGAGGTGTCTCGATCATGTCCGCATATTCCCGAACCCGTAGGGTCACACACTTAAGGTTCGTTGATGCTAGGGTAGAGAATGAGATATTAATATGGTGAGACCGAAATTTTGTTCGGAGTCTCGGATGGGATCCAGGACGTCACGAGGAGCTCCGGAATGGTCCGGAGATACAATTTCATATATGGGAAAGTATTTTTAGGGTTTCGGAAAGGTTCGGGATTTTTCCGGCAGAGTTCCGGAGAAGTTCTAGAAGGTTCCGGAGGGTTCTAGAGTAGGGCCCACTTATCCCGGAGGGGTCCACATGGACCAAGGGTACTGCATGAACAGTACACACGTGAATAGTGTCACGTGAACAGTAACCCCCCCTTCCTAGATGGATAAGATTGATATCCCTTAAAAATAGGAGAGATAAGATAAAAGAAAAAGGGGAACTTAGGAGGCAAGTTACTGTTCACGTACTGTTCACGTGAACAGTACCGAGCGTATATAAAGAGGGGGGAGGGGAGGGCTGGGCGCAGCCCCCCTTGAACCCTAGCTGCCAGCCCCTCCCTCTCTCCCATCTACTCCTCTCCCGCAGCTGCTTGGGTGAAGCCCTGCAGGAATTTCTCCACCACATCCACCAACACACCGTCGTGCTGCTGGAGATCTCATCTACCTCTCCACCTCACCTTGCTGGATCAAGAAGGAGGAGACGTCATCGAGCCGTACGTGTGCACATCTCGGAGGTGCCGCTCTTTGCGGTGCTTGATCGGATTGGAACACGAGAAGATCCCTCTCGCGGCTGGGAGGTATAACCTAGCTGCGGGAGGCTGCGGGCTTCATCGACAACGGTCAAATTCTCCACTGCGTTGACGTGTTCGTTGAGGGTATGTAAATATGATCTATCTCTCGTTGCAAGCTTATTCTAGATTGGATCTTGGTTTTCGTGATTGGATCTAGGTTTTCGTTTGCATCTCGTAGGAAAATTTTTGTTTTCTATGCTACGAATCCCTTCAGTGGTATCAGAGCTAGATCTATGCGTAGATGCTTTGTACGAGTAGAACACAATTGGATTGTGGGCGTTGATTCTCTTGTTGCTACCTCTTTTCGTGCACTTTGGATTTTGCGGGATAGCAAGATGAAGCGGCCCGGACCAACTTTACATGTCCTCGCACATGAGACCGGTTCTGCGCTCGACATGCAACTTGTATTGCATAAGCAGCTGGTGGGTGTCTGTCTCTCTTGCTATAGTGAAATCTAATTTGCAACGGGAGGCTTGGAAAAGTTTATAGCAATAATTGAATCCACGTTGTGGCTTTGCGTAGGTAAGAACGGTTCTTGTATACAACCCCTAGAAGCCACGTAAAACTTGCAAACAATAAGTAGAGGCGTCTAACTTGTTTTTGCAGGGGGCATGTGATGTGGTATAGCCAAGATGTGATGTGATATATGTGATGTATGAGATGATCATGTTTTGTAATATTTCACGGCTTGCATGTCGATGAGTACGGCAACCGGCAGGAGCCACATGGTTGTCTTTAATATTTATTGTATGACCTGCGTGTCAACTCCAAACGCCATGTAATTGCATTACTTTATCGCTAGTGGTAGCAACAGTTGTAGTTACAACACGTGGTGGTTGTTGGAAATATGCCCTAGAGGCAATAAATAAAGTTGTTATTTGTCATATTTCAAGTTCATGATAAAGTTTATTCTCCATGCTATAATTGTATTAATTGGAAACATTATTACTTGTGTGGTTATATAAACAACACCGTGTCCCTAGTGATCCTCTAACACTAGCTTGTTGATTAATTGATGGTTAAGGTTTCCTAACCATGAACATGAGTTGTTAATTAATAACAAGGTCATATCATTAGGAGAATGATGTGATGGATAGACCCAAGTTGAGCGTAGCAATTTGATCGTGTCACTAAGTTTTATTTGCTTCAGCTATCATATGTTAAATGTTCTAGTCCTTCGACCATGAGATAATGCCACTCCCTAGTACCGGAAAAATGCTTTGAGGGCATCAACCATCACGCCGTAACAGGGTGATCATAAATGTGTCTTTCAGGTATCTCGGAAAGTACTTGTTGGGTTGCATGTATCAAGAGTGGGATTTGTCCATCCACGTGACGGAGAGATATTCGCTGGGCCCACTCGGTAATGCACATTCGATATCGCTTGCAAGCAAGGGACTAAGGAGTTAGTCACAGAGGATGTTGTATTACGGAACGAGTAAAGAGTACTTACCAGGAAACGAGATTGAACTAGGTATGGTGATACCGACGATCAAATCTCGGGCAAGTAAAATATCGTGAGACAAAGGAATGGAACATTCGACATCGTGGTTCAACCGATAAATGATATTCGTTGAATATGTGGGAATCAATATGGACATCCATGGTCCCGCTATTGATTATTGATCGGAGAGGTGTCTCGATCATGTCCGCATATTCCCGAACCCGTAGGGTCACACACTTAAGGTTCGTTGATGCTAGGGTAGAGAATGAGATATTAATATGGTGAGACCGAAATTTTGTTCGGAGTCTCGGATGGGATCCAGGACGTCACGAGGAGCTCCGGAATGGTCCGGAGATACAATTTCATATATGGGAAAGTATTTTAGGGTTTCGGAAAGGTTCGGGATTTTTTCGGCAGAGTTCCGGAGAAGTTCTAGAAGGTTCCGGAGGGTTCTAGAGTAGGGCCCACTTATCCCGGAGGGGTCCACATGGACCAAGGGTACTGCATGAACAGTACACACATGAATAGTGTCACGTGAACAGTAAACCCCCTTCCTAGATGGATAAGATCGATATCCCTTAAAAATAGGAGATCTAAAGATAAAGGAAAAATGGGAACTTGGGAAGCAAGTTACTGTTCACGTATTGTTCACGTGAACAGTACCGAGCCTATATAAAGGGGGGGGGAGGGCTGGGCGCAGCCCCCCTTGAACCCTAGCTGCCAGCCCCTCCCTCTCTCCCATCTACTCCTCTCCCGCAGCTGCTTAGGCGAAGCCCTGCAGGAATTTCTCCACCACATCCACCACCACACCGTCGTGCTGCTGGAGATCTCATCTACCTCTCCACCTCACCTTGCTGGATCAAGAAGGAGGAGACGTCATCGAGCCGTACGTGTGCACATCTCGGAGGTGCCGCTCGTTGCGGTGCTTGATCGGATTGGAACACGAGAAGATCCCTCTCGCGGCTGGGAGGTATAACCTAGCTGCGGGAGGCTGCGGGCTTCATCGACAACGGTCAAATTCTCCGCTGCATTGACGTGTTCGTCGAGGGTCAAATTCTCCGCTGCATTGACGTGTTCGTCGATAACCTAGATTGGATCTTGGTTTTCTAGATGGATCTAGGTTTTCGTTTGCATCTCGTAGGAAAATTTTTGTTTTCTATGCTACGAATCCCATCAGTGGTATCAGAGCTAGATCTATGCGTAGATGCTTTGTACGAGTAGAACACAATTGGATTGTGGGCGTTGATTCTCTTGTTGCTACCTCTTTTCGTGCACTTTGGATTTTGCGGGATATCAAGATGAAGCGGCCTGGACCAACTTTACATGTCCTCGCACATGAGACCGGTTCTGCGCTCGACATGCAACTTGGATTGCATAAGCAGCTGGCGGGTGTCTGTCTCTCTTGCTATAGTGAAATCTAATTTGCAACGGGAGGCTTGAAAAAGTTTATAGCAATAATTGAATCCACGTTGTGGCTTTGCGTAGGTAAGAACGGTTCTTGTATACAACCCCTAGAAGCCACGTAAAACTTGCAAACAATAAGTAGAGGCATCTAACTTGTTTTTGCAGGGGGCATGTGATGTGGTATAGTCAAGATGTGATGTGATATATGTGATGTATGAGATGATCATGTTTTGTAATATTTCACGGCTTGCATGTCGATGAGTACGGCAACCGGCAGGAGCCACATGGTTGTCTTTAATATTTATTGTATGACCTGCGTGTCAACTCCAAACGCCATGTAATTGCATTACTTTATCGCTAGTGGTAGTAATAGTTGTAGTTGCAACACGTGGTGGTGACTATCATGTGCGACGCCCAAGGAGTTAGGCGTCATGCTGGTGATGATGGAGATCGTGCCGGTGCGTTGGAGATGGAGATCAAAGGCGCAAAAGAAGAAAAGGCTATACCATGTCACATTATTCTTGCATGTGATGTTTATCCTTTTTATGCATCTTATTTTGCTTAGTACGGCGGTAGCATTATAAGATGATCCCTCACACTAATATCAAGATAAAATGTGTTCTCCCTTAGTATGCACCGTTGTGAAAGTTTGTCGTTTTGAATCACCTCGTGATGATCGAGTGTGATAAACTCTACGCTCACATACAACGGGTGTAAGCTAGTTTTACACATGCGAAATATTTTGGTTAGCTTGACGAGCCTAGCATGTACAGACATGGCCTCGGAACACATCGAACCGAAAGGTTAAACATGAGTCATATGGATGATATGATCAACATGTTGATGTTCACCATTGAAATTACCCCATCTCACGTGATGATCGGACTTGGGGTAGTGGATTTGGATCATGTATCTCTAAACAACTTGAGGGATGTTGAGTTTAGTGGGAGTTTATTAGTAATTTGATTAATTTGAACTAATTATCATGAACATAGTCTAAATGCCTTTGCAAATATGTTGTAGATCAATGACTCGCCCCGTAGCTCCGTCGCTCAATTTTAATGCGTTCCTAGAGAAAGAGAAACTGAAATCCAATGGAAGCAACTTCGTGGACTGGTACCGCAATCTGAGGATCATCCTCACTGCTGCACAGAAGGCTTATGTCCTTGATGCAACGCTGGGTCAGGCCCCTGCTAATGACGCTCCTGAGGATGTCAGGAATGTCTATCAATCTCGCAAAGATGACCACACGATAGTTCAGTGCGCCATTCTGTACGGTTTAGAACCTGATCTCCAAAAACGTTTTGAGAAACACGGGGCATATGAGATGATTGAGGAACTGAAAGTGATATTTCAGACTCATGCCCGTGTGGAGAGCTATGAAGCCTCTGAGAAGTTCTTTAACTGTAAGATGGAGGAGAACAGCTCCGTCAGTGAGCACGTACTCAAAATGTCTGGGTACGCCGATCGCCTAAGTCAGTTGGGTGTAGTCATTCCCAATCTGTTGGGGATTGACAGGGTTCTCCAGTCACTGCCACCAAGCTACAAGAGCTTTGTGATGAACTATAATATGCAAGGCATGCAGAAGACGCTTCCCGAACTGTTCGCGATGCTGAAAACTGTTGAGGTGGAAATCAAGAAGGAACATCAAGTGTTGATGGTCAATAAGACCACCAGTTTCAAGAAGAAGGGCAAGAAGGGAAACTTCAAGAAGGGTGGCAAGAAAGTTTCCACTCCCGCGAAGAAACCCAAGGCTGGCCCTAAACCTGACACTGAGTGCTTCCATTGCAAGGAGAGTGGCCACTGGAAGCGTAACTGCCCCAAGTACTTGGCAGATTTGAAGGCTGGCAACATCAAGAAGAAAGGTATATTTGATATACATGTTATTGATGTTTACCTTACTAGTACTCGTAGTAGTGCCTGGGTATTTGATACTGGTTCGGTTGCTAATATTTGTAACTCGAAACAGGAGCTGCAGAATAAACGAAGACTAGCAAGGGATGAGGTGACGATGCGCGTTGGAAATGGCTCCAAGGTTGATGTGATCACCGTCGGCACGCTCCCTCTCTACGTCTACCTTCGGGATTAGTTTTAAACCTCAATAATTGTTATTTGGTGCCTGCGTTAAGCATGAACATTATATCTGGATCTTGTTTATTGCGAGACGGTTATTCATTTAAGTCTGAGAATAATGGTTGTTCTATTTATATGAGTAATATCTTTTATGGTCATGCACCCATTGTGAATGGTTTATTCTTGTTAAATCTCGATTGTAGTGACACACATGTTCATAATATTGATGCCAAAAGATGCAAAGTAAATAGTGATAATACCACATACTTGTGGCACTGCCGTTTAGGTCATATTGGTGTAGATCGCATGAAAAAGCTTCATTCTAATGGACTTCTGGAATCACTTGACTTTGAATCATTTGATACATGTGAACCATGCCTTATGGGCAAGATGACTAGAACCCCGTTCTCTGGAACAATGGAGCGGGCAAGTGAATTGTTGGAAATCATACACATACTGATGTGTGTGGACCAATGAGTTCTTCTACGCGCGGTGGATATCGTTATTTCCTAACCTTCACGGATGATTTAAGTAGATATGGGTATATTTACTTAATGAAACACAAGTCTGAAACGTTTGAAAAGTTCAAAGAATTTCAGAGTGAAGTAGAAAATCATCGTAACAAGAAAATTAAGTTTCTACGATCTGATCGTGGAGGTGAATATTTGAGTTACGAGTTTGGTATGCATTTGAAGAAGTGTGGAATTGTTCAACAACTCACGCCAGCAGGAACACCACAGCGCAATGGTGTGTCCGAACGTCGTAATCGCACTCTATTGGATATGGTGCGGTCTATGATGTCTCTTACCGATCTGCCACTATCGTTTTGGGGTTATGCATTAGAGACAGCCGCATTCACTTTAAATAGGGCTCCATCAAAATCCGTTGAAACGACTCCATATGAGTTATGGTATGGTAAAAAGCCTAAGATATCGTTTCTTAAAGTTTGGGGATGCGATGCTTATGTAAAGAAGTTACAGCCTGATAAGCTCGAAACCAAAGCGGAAAAATATGTCTTCATAGGATACCCTAAAGAAACAATTAGGTATACCTTCTATCACAGATCCGAGGGCAAAGTCTTTGTTGCCAAGAATGGATCCTTTCTTGAGAAGGAGTTTCTCTCGAAAGAAGTGAGTGGGAGGAAAGTAGAGCTGAACGAGGTTGATGAACCTTCTCTCGAATTGGAGAGTGGCGCAGCGACGGAAGATGTTCCAGTGCAGCCTTCACCACCTAGAGAGGAAGCTAATGATGATGATCATGAAACTTCAAACGAGGCTGCTACTGAACTTCGCAGGTCGACTAGGACACGTACCGCTCCTGAATGGTACGGTAATCCTGTCATGAACGTCTTGTTGTTGGACAACGACGAACCCGCGAACTATGAGGAAGCGATGATGGGCCCAGACTCCAAGAAATGGCTAGACGCCATGAAATCCGAAATGGGATCCATGTATGATAACCAAGTGTGGACTTTGGTTGACCTCCCTGATGGTCGGAGGGCCGTTGAGAACAAATAGATCTTTAAGAAGAAAACAGATGCTGATGGTAATGTGACCGTCTATAAAGCTCGACTTGTCGCAAAAGGGTTTCGACAAATTCAAAGAGTTGACTACGATGAGACCTTCTCACCAGTAGCGATGCTAAAGTCTGTTCGGATTCTACTAGCAATTGCTGTATTTTTCGATTATGAAATTTGGCAGATGGATGTCAAAACTGCGTTCCTTAATGGTAACATTGAGGAAGAGTTGTGCATGGTGCAACCCGAAGGTTTTGTCGATCCTAAGGATACTGGTAAAGTATGCAAACTTCAGCGTTCCATCTATGGACTGAAGCAAGCATCCCGGAGTTGGAACCTTCGATTTGATGAGGTGATCAAAGGTTTTGGATTTGTCCAAAATTACAAGGAGGCTTGTATTTACAAGAAAGTGAGTGGGAGCTCTGTAGCATTTCTGGTATTATATGTGGATGACATATTATTGATTGGAAATGATATAGAACTTCTTGAAAGTGTAAAAGGTTATTTGAATAAGAATTTTTCAATGAAAGACCTTGGTGAAGCTGCTTACATATTAGGCATTAAGATCTATAGAGATAGGTCAAAACGCCTGATAGCACTTAATCAAAGCACATACCTTGACAAGGTTCTGAAGAAGTTTCAGAATGGATGAGTCAAAGAAAGGGTTCTTGCCCATGTTGCAAGGTAAGATATTGAGCAAGGCTCAGTGTCCGGCTACGGCAGAAGATAGAGAAAAGATGAGTAATATCCCCTATGCCTCGGCCATAGGCTCTATCATGTATGCCATGCTGTGTACTAGACCGGATGTGTCCCATGCTCTTAGTTTGACGAGCAGATACCAGAGTGATCCAGGAGTGGAACACTGGACAGCAGTTAAGAATATCCTTAAGTACCTGAAGAGGACTAAGGACATGTTTCTAGTCTATGGTGGTGATGAAGAGCTTGTCGTAAAGGGTTACGTCGATGCTAGCTTCAACACAGACATAGATGACTCTAAATCTCAATCAGGATATGTATTCATTTTGAATGGTGCAGCAGTGAGCTAGAGAAGCTCGAAGCAGAGCGTCATCGCGGCATCTACAACTGAAGCGGAGTATGTGGCTGCTGCTGAAGCAGCACAGGAAGGTGTCTGGATGAGAGAGTTCATGATTGAACTTGGTGTGGTTCCTAGCGCGTTAGACCCTATGGCTATCTACTGTGACAACACTGGTGCCATAGCGAACGCCAAAGAGCCAAGGTCTCACAAGAATTCCAAGCACATCAAGCGCCGCTTTCACACCATTCGTGAGTATGTCAAAGAAGGTGACATAAAGATTTGCAAAGTACATACGGATCTGAATGTGGCGGACCCGTTGACTAAACCTCTTCCACGAGCAAAACATGATCAGCACCAGGAGTCAATGGGTGTTAGACCTTTACCAATGTAAACTAGATTATTGACTCTAGTGCAAGTGGGAGACTGTTGGAAATATGCCCTAGAGGCAATAAATAAAGTTGTTATTTGTCATATTTCAAGTTCATGATAAAGTTTATTCTCCATGCTATAATTGTATTAATTGGAAACATTATTACTTGTGTGGTTATATAAACAACACCGTGTCCCTAGTGATCCTCTAACACTAGCTTGTTGATTAATTGATGGTTAAGGTTTCCTAACCATGAACATGAGTTGTTAATTAATAACAAGGTCATATCATTAGGAGAATGATGTGATGGATAGACCCAAGTTGAGCGTAGCAATTTGATCGTGTCACTAAGTTTTGTTTGCTTCAGCTATCATATGTTAAATGTTCTAGTCCTTCGACCATGAGATAATGCCACTCCCTAGTACCGGAAGAATGCTTTGAGGGCATCAACCATCACGCCGTAACAGGGTGATCATAAAGGTGTCTTTCAGGTATCTCGGAAAGTACTTGTTGGGTTGCATGTATCAAGAGTGGGATTTGTCCATCCACGTGACGGAGAGATATTCTCTGGGCCCACTCGGTAATGCACATTCGATATCGCTTGCAAGCAAGGGACTAAGGAGTTAGTCACAGAGGATGTTGTATTACGGAACGAGTAAAGAGTACTTACCAGGAAACGAGATTGAACTAGGTATGGTGATACCGACGATCAAATCTCGGGCAAGTAAAATATCGTGAGACAAAGGAATGGAACATTCGACATCGTGGTTCAACCGATAAATGATATTCGTTGAATATGTGGGAATCAATATGGACATCCATGGTCCCGCTATTGATTATTGATCGGAGAGGTGTCTCGATCATGTCCGCATATTCCCGAACCCGTAGGGTCACACACTTAAGGTTCGTTGATGCTAGGGTAGAGAATGAGATATTAATATGGTGAGACCGAAATTTTGTTCGGAGTCTCGGATGGGATCCAGGACGTCACGAGGAGCTCCGGAATGGTCCGGAGATACAATTTCATATATGGGAAAGTATTTTTAGGGTTTCGGAAAGGTTCGGGATTTTTTCGGCAGAGTTCCGGAGAAGTTCTAGAAGGTTCCGGAGGGTTCTAGAGTAGGGCCCACTTATCCCGGAGGGGTCCACATGGACCAAGGGTACTGCATGAACAGTACACACGTGAATAGTGTCACGTGAACAGTAAACCCCCTTCCTAGATGGATAAGATCGATATCCCTTAAAAATAGGAGAGATAAGATAAAAGAAAAAGGGGAACTTAGGAGGCAAGTTACTGTTCACGTACTGTTCACGTGAACAGTACCGAGCCTATATAAAGGGGGGGGGGAGGGCTGGGCGCAGCCCCCCTTGAACCCTAGCTGCCAGCCCCTCCCTCTCTCCCATCTACTCCTCTCCCGCAGCTGCTTGGGCGAAGCCCTGCAGGAATTTCTCCACCACATCCACCAACACATCGTCGTGCTGCTGGAGATCTCATCTACCTCTCCACCTCACCTTGCTGGATCAAGAAGGAGGAGACGTCATCGAGCCGTACGTGTGCACATCTCGGAGGTGCCGCTCGTTGCGGTGCTTGATCGGATTGGAACACGAGAAGATCCCTCTCGCGGCTGGGAGGTATAACCTGGCTGCGGGAGGCTGCGGGCTTCATCGACAATGGTCAAATTCTCCGCTGCGTTGACGTGTTCGTCGAGGGTATGTAAATATGATCTGTCTCTCGTTGCAAGCTTCTTCTAGATTGGATCTTGATTTTCTAGATTGGATCTAGGTTTTCGTTTGCATCTTGTAGGAAAATTTTTGTTTTCTATGCTACGAATCCCTTCACGTCAGCCTGGGAATGTTAGTGGAGGGGTGCCCTCCACTGACGGGCGGGCTGCCCGTCAGTAGTGTATGCAACTACTGACGAGCCCAACTTGCCCGTCAGCGGAAAACCCCTCCAGTGCTAGCCGTGGCTCGCCCTGGAGGTATCACCACTGACGGGCCCCTGTTGAGAGCCCGTCAGTGGTCGTCAGTTCACTGACGGGCACATTATAAGGGCCCGTCAGTAGTGTGGCCATTGTGCAGTTGTATTCAGCACAAACAAATTTCACAAATATATTCACAAATTTCACAAATATTCACAAATTTCACAAATATATTCAACACATAGTCAAAACTCATAATCACATAACACATTCATAATCACATAACACTTCACATAACCATTGATCACAAGTATGAAAGAACACAAGTATGTTTGACGAGCGACATAATAAAGTTGTTAAGTGTAGAAAGAATGTAGTGGCAACTATTCGTCAATTTCAGAAACAACGAATCTATCGATGCCCGCTTAAGTTTGCCTTTGGAAATTGGGGGCCAACATAGAATTCACCCATTGGATTGATGACTTCAAGGTTGATGACTTTGGCGAATATTCTTTGGATGCGGGCAAAGTCCTGACGCCAGTCGTACAAGTGACTTCCCAGCTCACACCAAGCCTTCAGTTCTTTCTATATCTTTCCAATGCTTGTTTTTTGACCGGATCCAGCAGTCCATATGGGCACAGGTGTAGTACCCACATGTCACGCTATTTTTGGGCTGAATTTTGGAAGGGAAGGTGTAATAGTGTACCATTCTTGTCGCTTTTGAAGGTATTTAACTATGTCCCGTGAACTTGGCTTTGAAAAAAGCTGTATCCAAAATATTAGTGATATTGCTGAAGTCCGATCTCTTGGTCTCGTCGGAGTCAAGGTAAAATGCCTTGGCCCAGCATGGAATGATCACAATGAGGACCCAGTGGTCGCTGCGTAAATGTTAACAAATAGACATAAGCAGGTGGAGATACGTGCATAAAAAATAAAAAAATTCCCACGGTGCTAAGTTAAAGGACTTACGGAGGGTTGTAGGGGGCTAGTAGGTAGTCTTTGTCCTTATGAACGATGAATGCATGCTTAAGGTATTCGTCTAGAAAGACTCGACCGTCCGGGGTCGCAGCATAGCCTTTGTTCATGCATATCGGATCGATTATTTCAATATTAGAGTCGCGTAGACGTCTGCACTCTTGGGCTTGGTAGAGAGCCCATAGCCTGACCATCGTGGTGTCGAGCCTATAGAGGTTGTACGCGTTGAAGAGGTCTTCAAAGTTGATGTCGAAGGTGTCCTGGTCGTTCTCCATGAAGAAATTGTAATCTCTTGGCACCTTGACCTTCCAATATTGGCAAAATATTTGCGGATCTCTAGACATCTTTAGGTAATCTTCGTGCAGCGCCTTCATGTCCTCCGAAAGAATGTCCAACTCATCTTGCGGGAGCAAGTCTTGACCTGGATAGAAAACCTCTCGCCAGAGACCCATGCCCCGTGTAGATAATTTGGATGATGATGCTGAGAAGGATAAGTATTTCTTCATCTGCTTTTGCTCCTTTCTTTCCTTCTCGCCGGTGTCGGCCCGTCTCTTTTTGCTTTTCTTCCTCCTGTGTAGTGGCTCAGGACTCTTGCCTGCCGCCATCGCTGCTTCCAGTGTTCCGGCTAGTGTGGTGGGAGAGATAATCTTCCCTCTGGGTTGATCCAGCGGGTCGCCTTGAGCCTTGGATCACCTTTCTGGTGGATCTTTGTTGGGTTCCTCCAGCGCCTCCGAGGACTGCAAAACTGGCTCCATGTACTGGTCCCCGACAAGATGATCTTCCAGGTCTTTAAACAACGGAGTTGTTTGGCTGAGGGGTTGTTGGACGAGGGGGCCGTGCGAGGAGAGGGAGCCATGCGAGGAGAGGCTGCCGCAGATAAAATAATTTGGCTCTTCGGCCACTGGATGAAGTAGTTCTTGCACTACCCTAGCTTGGTCAGTTCCGCTTCAGGGGGACAGGGACTAACACATCACTGTAGTCGTTGAGGACAAGGTCTACCTGCACCTTCGCATGGTGCTCCCACATAGGAACATAGTGCATGATTGCCCCGTCCGGCGTTGGGAAAACCTGGCCATGCGCAACCTTGACCTTCATGCCAAGAATTTGCACCGTGAGTGTCACTACCTCGAAATAACCCTCCACTGACGGGTGGTTAACCCCCTCTACTGATGGTCGGGCCGCCCGTCAGTAACCTCCTGTCAGTGGAGGGGTAGCTACCACTGACGGTTGCAGTGCCCGTCAGTGGCGATGCCCAGAACAAGCAAAAAAAACCGCGGGCCCTAGCGGACCCAACCCTAGCCCGCCAGGCCCGCACCGCCGCCACACCATTCCGCCCCACTCCGCGGGCCTCCTACCCCCCGCCATCATGGCCCCGCGCCGCACCGGAGCCGTCGACGCGCGAGCCACCGACCCGCGAGCCGCCGCGCGCAGCCGCCTCCGCAAGGTCTCCCGCTGCTGGATCTGTAGAGGTCGGGGTGCGGGAAGGGGGAGGGGAGGCCGGCGAGGGGGAGAGAGGGAGCGGCGGTGGCGGGGGGAGAGAGGGATTCGGGGGAGGCCGGTGGGGAGGCCGGCGCGGTGGGTGGCGAGTGGGAGAGAGGGAGCGGAGCCGACGAGGGGGAGAGAGGGAGCGGCGGTGGCGAGGGGGAGAGAGGGATTCGGGGGAGGGGAGGCCGGTGGGGGGGCCGGAGGAGAGGCCGAAGTGGCAGTGGCGAGAGGGAGAGAGGGAGCAGAGTCGGTGAGGGGGAGAGAGGGAGCGGCGCCGGCGAGGATGGGGTTGGCATGGGAGAGAAGAGAGAGGGGCTGGTGTTGGCGTGGGAGAGAAGAAAGAAGGGGAAGGGGACTGCGGGCTAGGGTTGTTAGGTATTTATACCAAAGGAGACTGCGGGCTTGGGGTGGGTTTTTAACGGGCCAAAAAGCCGCTGACAGGCCGAATTTATTGCCTGTCAGTGGTAGAACAGCACCACTAACGGGCATAGTTTCAGGCCCGTCAGTGGTATTTTTTTCACCAAAAATTTATATAGCTGAAGTCTCCACTGACGGTCATATTAATCCGCCCATCAGTGGTGTTGTTACCACTGACGGTCCGTATTGTGCCCGTCAGTAATTACGTTCAGGAAAGGGTCAATCTGCAGTAGTGTGTGCATCTAGTGGCTTCCTGCGAAACAGAGGATAGATGTGCCGTCCTCATTGGAGTCAGGACAATGAAATCATGATTTACTACAATGACTCATTTAGCGGACGATACTTACGGTGATGCTGTCGATGGGATTTAGCGAGTCGGGGCGGCCGTCCGAGGCGGATGCGCAGCTACTCCATCCAGACGGCTGGTTATCGGGAAGTATGGTCGGACCGCCTTGCGCTGCGACCACTTGCATACGTACCCACATCTGCTCGGCAATCTCCCGCATTTGATCCTGCAAATTTTCCATATACTCCTGACTGTCTCTCCTTGGGCAGCGGCGACCCTCAGGGTTTCAGGGAAATACTTTGTCCCATTTAACGCCATCCCCGATGCCTACTACACGGCCCCGATGCTCCGGTTTCTGTCGAGCCTTTGTCAGATCATCGTTCCACCTCGGGAAGCTCGTGACGGAGTCCTGTGAGCTTCCAGGCTGCTGGCTCAGGTCTGTCTACAAGTTATATTACTTGATGAGAAGATAGCGTATTTGGATGCAACGTAATTAAGTAAGAAAAGACATTGAGTTGAGATGCTACCAGCCGGTTGGCCACCTCCTGGAGTTTCTCAGACTCTATAATTGGTGACCCCGTCACAGGGTCAGAGCTTGTGTGCGCCCTCATGTACTCTCTGGCGCGTGGCTCCCTGAGATGCGCGAAAGGAGGTGCTTTCCTAGCCGCGGCTAGTTTGGCGTCCTCTCTGGCCCACTTTGGTCTCTTCCCTACGTATCCACGGCTGCCGAGCTTGTGGTCTAATGTGTTTTGGAGCGAAACTCCTTCCCCCAGCGACTCTTCTCACTACAAGAAACCTGTTAATCCGTGACGGTTTTCTCGTGACGTTTCCATAAATCGTCACAGATATTCCTTAGGCGCAACAGGCACCCAAAATGGTGGTGTCTTTATGACGGACAACCATGACCGTCATAGTTGTGAGAGACTAATCCGTCACAGACTGACCAATCGGGCTCGGTTTTTTTGCAATGTGCGATCCGTCACGGATTGCGCCTACTGATATGTCGTGCTGGAGCTGAGCCACGTCAGCTGGCTCGGGGCCCAACTTGTTAGCTCACAGTGGGACCCAGTAGTCAGCTCGTTGTGGGACCCAGCTGTCAGGATTCGTTGGTCCCACAGGATTGCTGATGGACCCACATGTCAGTTTGCATGGGACCGACTTGTAGGGCCCACATGCCAGACGGGTCCCACCTGGGTTGCTCACAGCGGGAAAATTTCACTAAAGAGCGCCAAAATTTGGGCCAGGCGGGAAAATTTTGAGCTCACGGCGCGGAATTTTCCTGGGCCACGCGTGCCTTAAGCCCTACTTTTCTAACCTAGCCACTCCCGTACCGCAGCCACTCTCTCGTCTCTCGTCTCGCACCTCCCACACCGCCGCCGTCCCCAACTCCGCCTCGCCATCGACCACTCCCCTGCGCCGCTCTCCCCCCAAGCCGTCGTCCCCAACTCCGCCTCGCCATCCCTTCCCCCTGTGTCGCCGGCCCTCCCCCAAGCCGGCTCTCCCTCCATCAATCTCCCCCCACCCACTCAACAACACCATCCCCTTGCAACTTCCTCCCCTGCCGCCGGCTCGCCGCCGTCCCCAACTCCGCCTCGCCGTCGACCCTTCCCCCTGTGCCGCCCTCCCCCTAAGCCGGCTCTCCCTCTGTCAATCTCCCCCACCCATTCAACGCCACCCTCCCCTTGCAACTTCCTCCCCTGCCGCCGGCTCACTGCCCGCCCAGCGACCCCGCCTCCCCCTCCTCTCCTCAACCTGCTGCTTTGTACCGGAGGAGCCTCGAGGCTGCCTGACCAGCTCCTCCCCGTCCTCACCAGCGCGCGGCGCGGGCCGCCTCCTCCCCGTCCTCCCCCAGCGCTGCACGTCACCCTCAACACGGCGTCCGCCGTCCTCCCCCAACGCATGATGCAGTTGCTGTCCTCTCTTGAAGCACCAACAGCAGCTATGAAGCTGCATCAATCTTCTTCACACCTAGGTAAGGTCTCTTATCTTCCCCATTTTCTAGATCTGTGCAAATTTTATATATGATTTTGTCTGTGCAAATCTCTTGCTTGGTTTAGCCATATGCAACACCATGGTCATCGAAGCCCAGCGGCCAACAATAAATGTGCAATCTACTCATCAGGTACTTTCTAATGCCTAACCAATGTTACATGTTTGTATAGCTCTCTTTAGAACAGCTCAAGTCCCCACCCAGCTGACTCTGTATCCACGGTTCATCTATTCTGGTTTATTTTATATGCTCGATTGTCAACTTGAATAATATGCTTGTTTAATGATGATATGCTGTGACTTCACATTTTCTTTTACTCCTGTTGGTCATGATGTATCATTTGCTATGAAGCCTTTTTCCAAAACAATAACAATATGAACAGATACTGACACTTGATGCTCTTGAACATTGGTATCAGGTGTGTGTGTGTGTTTATGCTTATGAACTAGACTCCTAGCTGACAGTTGCTGATAACTATTGCTATTCGTTTTCTACAAAGAATTTATTTAAACTGAAAGAACAAATGCTTATGTTCGGTCTTAGCTCCTCTCTGATTTCTATTATAAGCAGGACTTGAGAAATAGTATAAGGATAAGAATATATTGCTAGCTTGGTCTTAATCGTTTTCTGCTTCCTATATGAATGCATTATCAGCTATTTAACTGAAGGAGCAGGTACTAACATTTGGTCATTAGCCAACTAATGTCCATGCTGATTTCTGAAATATTTCTTGTGCATAACTATAAGAGTAGATGTTACTTTTTCCATTCTCTGTTGATGTTTTACCTAGCACTGAAAAGAACTACTACACCTGGTCTTAGCCTCCCTCACTGGTCCCTTATACATTTTATGATTAAGTCTGGTAATGCCCAGCTGTGATAAGAACATACTACTTCTTGCTCCTAGTTTAACTTCTTGCTCGCATATGCATTGGCTATGGGTCTGAGAAAACAAATGTTATGCTTGATCTTGGCTAAGTGTCTTCTGCACCTAAGCATGTGTATATAAATATTGGTTATTAGACTGAAGAATAGCTGCTACACCTGATTATGGTTGTTGTTCATATCCTGATTCTTTGCTATGCTATTATGATGTTTAGCATTTTAAAGAAGATTAATAAGAATGGATACTACTACTTGATTGCATTGATTTATGCAGCTATTGGTTACTACTCTTTATGTACATTAGCTCATTCAAGTTGAGGGTACAGATGCTATACATATTTGGTATTAGTTTTCTTCCATTTCCTACATGTATATACATATCTCAATTGTTCTCTAGTAAGAGCAGATTCTTACACTAGTTGCCTTACCTCATTCTATGATTTGCTTTATGTTAACTTATTTTGTGCCATCTACTCTTTATGTTAACTCATTGAATTAATACAAGTTATCTCTATTCTTTGCAGCTCAGCATCAGGTGTAGATGATCAAAAGGTTAATCGATGTATCGGTTGTTTAAGTATTGTCTATGGCTGCAAACTATTGGATTGTCAAACATATGGGTTAACTTTTGTATGTGTAACTCTTGAATTGTGGTACCTCGACCAGCCCTAGGCTTGAATGGAATGCAATTTTAGGAGATTTTTATGTATTTTGCTTGTGTATTTGTGAACCTTTGGATTGTGCTGCCATAGGATGTGATCTTCTGAACATATATTCTTTGAATATGCTTCTGCATATGTGCTGTTATTCTAATATACTGTGTTAGACAAATATATTTCCTAGAAACACGTAAGAAAAAGAGTTAATGGGCTGGATAGAGTAAAATTCAAACATGGGCTGGATTGGGTGAAATTGGAATGGACTGCAATTTGTGACTAATTTTTTTAGATGGGAATCAGTGAGCTGGACCAAACGGACTACTGGGCTGGACCAAAAAATGGCTATGGACTGACCAAAATAAACCTGTTGCCTGAAAAAAAAGAGCTAATGGGCCGGGTTGGATTGCCGGAAAAAAGGGCTAATGGGCCGGGCTAGATTGCCTAAAAATGGACTAATGGGCTGGGCTGGATCAAAATAAGTGGGCCCAAAACCATATTGGGCCGTACACAACGCGGGCTACGTTGACTGCCACGTCGGATCCACGCAGATGCCACGTCGGATCCACGTAGATGCCACGTGATGTAAATCTGTGACAGTTTAGTCCGTCACAGAGTCCCGGGCTTGGCTAGGGCCTCGGGGATTGATCTATGACGGTTTACGACTGTCACGGATTGGAGAACATCTATGACGGTTTTGGGAATCCGTCATGGAAGGTGCTACGGTCAATCTATGACGCGATATACATGACAGATTTCAGAACCATCACGGATGCCAATCCGTGGCGGTTTTGGGCACATCTGTGACGGTTTCAATCCGTCACGGATTAACAGGTTTCTTGTAGTGTCTCCTAGAATTCTGGACTCCTTATTTGAGCAACGAATTGCTCCTAGTATTCCTTTTGTATCTTCAACCATCTTTTACTAATTTTAGTATCCCAATCGTCGTCCAGGACTTTTTGTGCGTCGTATCGCCAAGTCTTCAGAGCCCTAGCCATGATGCGAAGGGCTTGTGCTTCGACTCTGTCCTTGTCGGCGGCTGGAATCTGGTACTTGTCCCACAGTTTCCTCAAGAGAGCATCTCTGGTCGACTTAGTCAAATGGCTGAACTCTTTCCATGTGATCTTAACTTGTTTGCGGACTATGCACCCGCAGGCGTTGCTGAAGGTCTGAGCGGCCTTCTGTGGACTCGCTGGAACATCTTTGACGTCGTCGACTCGAGTGATGATATACGTCTTGTCTGGCAACTGGTTGCCTTTTCTCCTTTTCTGAGACCTGGTTAAGGCCGGAGGCGCTACTTCCTCCTCGGGCGCCTCGTTCTCTTCAGAACCTGACTCGGAGCCAGAGTCATCGTTGGAGGAGCTGGAGTCCGAGGTAGGTTGTTCTTGGCTAGCTGTGACGGCCGGCTCGGGGGCATGTTCTTTGGCCGGCTCGGGGGCAGGTTCCTTGGCCGGCTCGGGGGCAACTTGCTTGGGCGCCTCCAGGGTTGGGGTGTCGATCGGTGCCGCCATGTCGAGGGGGGCCGTGCTGTCATTAATGGGCTCTAGTTCTCGGGTCGGCGACCCAGCGGGAGGAGTACTGGCGGCCATTTTAGAACTGAGATGAATTCTTTGTGCTCTGTTTATTTGTTAATATCATTATTCTCAACTGGCATATACATAGGGCATAATTAACTGGCTAAGCTTAAAACCATGAACAAGCACAATAGTCATACAAAAGACCGAAACCTCAAGAACATTAAGCCTTAACCGAAAACAATCGAACCTGTCTTGGAAGTATATACATACCTTGTAACACATGGGAAGTATATACATACCTAGTAACACATGTCCAAAGTTGATATACCATGCACCCATGAGGGCCCACATGTCTTAAATGTGGCCCCAACTCTTTAAACCCTAACAATGCACCTTTTTCTTATTTCTTTTCTTTTAAAGCAGAAACTCTAAAAGCATGATTTTATGTGAATTCATTGGTCCCAAAATTCTAGAAACATTCCATAAAATATCTAAGACCCATTTGCACCTAGGTCTAAAATAATATTGCAATGTTCAGTATAAAATTTTTGCACAAGGGGATCATCCCGAGCCGTAGCGACGGGCCATGCCCTGTGTAGCGGTGCCAGAATCAACATCCCTGTGTCCAGAATATCTCCTTGTTTGCCTTCCTGTAGGATGATTCTAAACTGAGTGGTACTCTGGTTGTTGTTGGGAGCAGAACGTGACTGTGGGCATGGTGGGGGGATCCAATCTCGTCAATATTTCAGAGCAGCTCGGCAAATCAGGTGATATGCTTAGTTCTACTGTTCTGAACAGCTAGAGTTGCTGAGTTAGTAGCTTCGTTTTGAGATAGCAAGAGAGTTAGTTATGTCTTCTAGATATTGATTTCCTGCTCCTCTTTTCTTTTGTTGCCTGTTTCTTTATGTTAATTATATATTTTTTCTCTAGGGCTGACCATGGTGTGCATGGAAGGCATTCAGATTTATTCAATTTACAGTTCAGTTGATCTTTAGTTACACTTTTTAACTGTAACTTCACGTAGTTTAAAGTGTAACTTTTTATTAGGCCTGTAGCTCATGTACATATGCATTAACATGGCAACCTTTTTCTTGTAATTTTGGTCATGGTGGTTATCCTGGGGCAAGCAGTTTGTTTCAGCAGAAGAAATAAGGGAGAAGCTGTCATACCTCTGGCATGAGAATGCGTTGATAGTGAAACTGGTAAAGAACTTGTCCTGTCAAACCTAAATGGATGATGTTATACTTAATTTTCATGTCTGTGCCTTTTTTAGCACTCACTGTAGCTGTTTCAATGGAAGTTTTCTGGCACGTATACGCGATTTTGCCGGTGTTAATCCCATTGTACTTGTGATAACAAAGGTGATTATTGTACGTATTCATGTTTCAATACTCTTATTGTTGTCAGTCAGTCGTTCCATAGGTTGATCTCTTTCCAAGAGACACAGATTTGAATTGGATTGGTGATTGGGTGGTGTAGTCTGTGGTTAGGTAGTCTGTTGTTAGGAAGAAGCTTAAGTAAGCTTAAGTAATTTTCTTGGGTCTTGACCACTCGTACTCATTCCGTTTCACAATCCAGACTATAATTTTGTTATTTCTTATTAGGCCCGAGATGTATATATATTGGTAAGCATTCTTCACCTATTACGACTGACACATATATATTTCATTGTGTTGCCCTATTTGACAAATTGTGTTTTCACACCGCAATTCCTGCCTTTGTAAATGAATTAATCAGTAATGACGTAGGAAGACCCAAAACTGTGTCACTCATGTTCAGTAGGTTGATCATCATGTTTAGTTCTCCTTCCCCTTGACTTCTCCTTCGCTCGCCACCACACAGAGACTGGCCGAGGGCCCCTACCACCATGCCCCGACGCCCACAGCACCAGTGCTCAGATCAACCCGAGACTCTAGCGACAATGGGGAATGGGGAAGGAGAGAAGGGATTGGGGGAAAACTTACCGGGGGCGTCGGGGCCGAAGGGGACGACGGAGGGGGCAGCGGGGGCATCGGGGCCAGAGGGGGCGGCGGAGGGGGCGTCGGGGCTGGACGGGGGTGCACGGCGGCGCGACAGGGGCGGCTGGAGGGGGCGGCGGGGGCGCCGGGGCCAGAGGGGGCGGCGGAGGTGGCGGCTGGGGCGTCGGGGTCAGACGGGGCGGCGGAGCAGCCTGGCGGTGTCGAGGCAGCGGAGGGTCTCGCTGCTGGTTCGAATGAACGCGCGGGACTTGGCGGAATTTTCGCCAAGTCTAGCGCGTGGCTTATATACGATGTGGCTTACCACTGACGGGCGCCCATCTACGGCCCGTCAGTGGAAATTAAGCCATCAGTGGAGAGGTATCTTCACTGACGGGCCCCTAACTTCGCCCGTCAGTGGAGGGGGACAGGTTCGTTAGGGTTAGGGTGGGTTACCACTGACGGGCACCTGGTTTTCGCCTGTCAGTGGAGGGTGGGTTTTGTTTGGTTTTAGGTTTTAGGATCATCTTGTCGAATTTATTTTTGGCATATTGTATATATTGTTTTGGCTTATTGATTCAGTTCCTTTCTTTATTTAAATATGATTATGTGGGAAGATACTAAAGTTACTTAAGAATACCATACCATTATTTTTTCATACCACTCATATGCTTTTACATAAAGTAAAACTTATGTATATCTTGAAAGAATGATGTAGGATGTTTGGCTTGTCTAACAAGGAGTTCGCTGAGCTCATCTCTCACGGCAAAAACTACCTGACATGGAAGTCTAATGTACCAGATTCCACATACACACGTACACACGTACGGTACACACAATATGAAATCATTCAAACCAAGACATTATTATACATACACACATAGCTCGCTAGGTTTCGTCGTCTTCGACAATCTTCTTATGAATAGTGATTTTCTTGGTGATATACGTTAGTCCTTCGGCGTGACTGCGTCTTATGTAGGGCTCAGCATCCTTAGTAGCTTTGCTCCTTTTGGTAGGGTGTTTATCAATAGCTTCTGGCTCAGAGTCTGGGTCGTCGAATTGGTCATAGTCCTTTTCGTCAACTACACCATCGACTCCGACAATACTCCTTTTCCCTTTTCTAACGACATGGCGCTTCTTTGCCTTTGGGTCTTTTATGTAGAAGACTTGCGAGATCTGTTTAGCTAATACCCATGGCTCATCTTTGGCACTGATTGCTTTGACTTGTGTTGAGTCAATAGATGTCGGGGGAGGTAAAGTCACGGTAGTGAATTTGTTATCGTCGATATGGACATTTTTTGCCCATCTGACACGAAACATGGGGATCTTTGTGACGGTGTAGTCCAGTTTCCAAATCTCTTCGATAACGCCGTAGTATATGTCCTTATGGTTACCGGTTTTAGCCTCTATCGTCACCCCACTGTTCTGATACGTACTTTTCCTGTCTTGAGCCTCCGTATAGAATGTGTATCCGTTGATATCATATGCTTGATATGTCAGGACCTTGCTCGCAGGCTCTTGTGACAACATTTTGACCGTCTCTTCTTCGTCATTTGTCGGAGGCCTTTCATACCAGTAGTTCTTTAGCCAGTTTGCGAACTTTGTATTGTGCTCTTTCGAGAGCCACGTTTCTCCCTTTTCGGGTTTTCTTTTTTTACCTTTACCATGTGCATCCAAAGATAGGGATGCACCACAGTCAGGTGTTGCAACACCACGAGATGTGCTCTATCGTAGTCATCTGATCTATTTGG
Source organism: Stipa capillata (assembly GCA_019208055.1). Lineage (NCBI taxonomy): Eukaryota > Viridiplantae > Streptophyta > Magnoliopsida > Poales > Poaceae > Stipa > Stipa capillata. The sequence goes on from JAGXJF010003322.1 coordinate 392,294, forward strand.
TACTGAATTATAGACATGTAAAGACTTTTGTCCGCGTGCATGGCCTTCACCATCGAGCCTACCCGTGTGGCGCAAAACAGGAACACTAATAAACTTTTGATCAGCCAAGTAATCCATGCAGAACTCGACACACTCTTCGGCAACATAGCCTTGGATGATGCTACCTTCCGGTTATGACCTGTTCTGAACTTAGCGCTTCACAACCCCATTGTACCTTTCCAAGGGGTACAAGTTGTGTAGGAACACGGGACCTAGGTCCAGTATCTCCGGGATGATATGGATCATGAGATGTACCATGATATCGAAAAATGCTGGAGGGAAGTACATCTCAAGTTCGCATAGTATAACAATGATCTCCTCCTGTAGTTTATGGCAACGCGTAACCGAGATCGACTTCTGAGATATCGTGTTGAAAAAGTTACAAAGATTCAAGATTGTCTTGTGGACCTCTGGCTCCATGAGAACTCTAATTGCAACAGGAAGTATCTGCGTGATCATCACATGACAATCATGAGACTTCATACCAATTACTCGGCGAGTCTTCATGTCAACTATTCTCCCGATGTTTGCCGAGTAACTGGAAGAAATTTTGGCACCTTGGAGGCACTTCAAAAAGCTAACAATCTCTTTTTTGCTCAGAGTGTAACAAGCAGTGGGACAGTCCGTCTTGATTCTGACTGCACCTGTGCCCAACTTGGTCGTTTGCTTGGTTGCTCACAGCTCCTTTCTTATACCCAAGAATTCTATGTCAGCTCGTGCCTTCAGTCCATCTTTTGTCTTGTCTAACATGTTGAGCAGGATACCAAGCAAGCTGTCACACATATTTTTTTCAACATGCATGACATCTATGCTGTGACGTGTGCTTAGGAATCTCCAGTAAGGCAAATCCCAAAATATGTATTTCCTTTTCCAAACGCCGTCCTGCATGGGAACAGGCAGTTGTGTCTTACCCGGCGTAACAGGGGGCATTGTGTTCATGATATCATAGATTTCTACCTCTGTCTTCTCCCGGGGCGCCGAACAGATCTCAATAGTATTATCAAACAATTCCTTCTCTTGCCTCCATGGGTCATTCTGTTTCAGCCACCCTCGGTGGCCCAAGGACACGATTTTTTTAGAGCCCTTTAAGTGTAAACTTGTTGTAAACTCCAAACAATTAACACATCCTTTGTACCCATGAACACACTGGCAGGATTGATATCCGTACACGGGATAGTCTTGGACCGTCGTGAACAACAGCGCTTTCAGATTGAAATATTCTTCTTGGTAAGCGTCCCAGACCTGGGCCCTGGTTCCCATAGTGTAGCTAGTTCTTCGAACAACAATTGTTGATACACGTTCAGATCGTTCCTAGGTTGCTTCAGCCCTTGAATGAGAATAGAGAGGTATATATACTTTCACTTCATGCATAGCCATGGAGGAAGGTTGTACATCCATAGAACCACGGGCCAAGTGCTATGTCTACTGCTCATGTTGCCGAATGGATTGATTCCGTCCATACTCATACCGAACCTGATATTCCTCAGATCTCTTTCAAAATCACTGTATTGGGCGTCGATTGCCCGCCACTACGAAGCATCAGCAGGGTGTCTCATCACGCCATCATCAGTTTTTCGCCCCTCGGCGTGCCAACGTATCAGCTTTGCCTCCTTCTTGTTAGCGAATAAACGCTTCAAACGGGGAAGGACTGGAAGATACCATACAGCCTTTGCCGGAGCGCCACTCGTCACTGGGTCCTCATCATCGGCTTGGTTTCTACCCCGCTTGAATCTGGATGTGTTGCACGTAGGACACTTGTACAGCTTCTCGTGCTCCTTGCGGTAAATAAAGCAGTCATTCGGACACACATGGAACCTCTGCACGTCCAATCCAAGAGGGCAGACAAACTTCTTGGCTTCATCGGTGCTCGTAGGCAACAAGTTGTTTTCAGAAAAACTTTTGCAAGATAAGCCAATGTCTCATCGGAGCCTTCGTCCAGACAATTATGGGCTGCCTTGATCCTTAGAAGTTCCAGCGTGACCAACAGACGCCTGTGCTCTGGATCGGAACCGGTATACAACGGGGTTTGCGAGTCTTCAACTAGTCTTGTGAACTTAGCAGCCTCTCTTTCATCCTCAGGATCTATCACCACCTGCTCCACCATGTGAACGTCCTGCACCATATCGGCCAAATTGTTCCCCATTTCTTTCTTCGGTGTCAGATTTGAAACTCCCCTCGTCTTCTTCGTCCTCTCCGTGTTCGGCATCTTGCTGTAACACTTGATCTTTCTCCTCCTCACCATGACATATCCAACGTGTATAACCTGACATGAAACCCTTAAGCGCTAGGTGTACCGTCACCCTCCCTTTCGTATCGAACATTACCAAATTTTTGCAATCGCGACACGGACAACAAATCTTCGTGCCACCTTTTCTCCTCATATCTCGCTTGGCGACATCAAGAAACTCATTCAAAGCCGTAGCCCAACTCTCTATTGCCTGGTTGTCGTACATCCAAGTGTGATCCATCGATCGATCCCTACGACATGAAACTAATCAGTTCGACGAAAAAGAACAAAACAGTAGGCCTCAGCTCGATGACCGAAAATCGCATAGCAACTGTCGTCTCAGCTCGATGGCCGTCAATCACATCAAATACATATACAAGATGAAAAGAACACTTTTGTATCTCATTCATCCAAAGAGAGCATTATTACCGAGCGCTAGCGATCTTTTCGGTGAGGGAATGAACTCTGGGGAGGAAAGAGAGATCTATGGAGAGAGTGAGAGGAGGAGGGAGAGATGAGAGATCTTGTTGGGTTGGAGAGAGAGAGAGAGATCTAGAAATAGGTGAAGAAAGGGGAGGGTTTGGGAAGGAAAAAAGATCTAGATCTAGAAATCTTCTTGAGTTTGGGGAGGAAGCTAGAAAGGAGGGAGAGGAGGAGGGTTGGGGAGAGGGGAGTGTTTGTGGGTTGGGGGGGGGCGGCGGCAGCAGCAGCATATGGGGCGACGGCGGCGCTCGCTGCTAGCCAGTAGGCGTGCAAGCACTGGCCAATAACGAGCGCCGCCGCTGGTTTTATATAGCCAGGTTACCACTGACGGTCACATATAAAGCGCCCGTTAGTGGTTCTGTGCACGGTCTAGTTAGGCACAGGCATAGCCCTGGACCTAACATCGCTGACTGATAGGCACGGCGCCCGTCAGCGGAGACAACCTCTCCGCTGACGGGCCCTTAAGTACCACCCGTCAGTGAATGGAAACGTTATCTGTGGCACCCTTGGTTCATCTCCACTGACGGTCGCCTTAGTGGCCCGACAGTGGAGACGTCCTCTCCGCTGACGGGCGGTTAAGTACCGACCGTCAGTGAAAAGAAGACGTCATCTATAGCACACTTGGTGCGTCTCCACTGACGGGCTGATTAGCCGCCCGTCAGTGGAGGTTCTCACGTCCAGCCTGGCTATCTTCTCCGCTGACGGGCTGATAGGGGTCCGTCAGCGGGGAGCCCCTCCAACGACGGTCCGGTGTGTGCCCGTAAGTGGAGGGGGTTCAGCAGAGGGTCAATCTGCAGTAGTGTGAATTGGATAAATATTCGGCATCTGCATATCCCACCATGGTTAAGTCTTGGTTCTCTTTGTGAATATGCTAGCGAGATAGCGGAGAATGTCCTTTACGTCTTTCCAATGCCTCTTGGTAGGCTCTGCACGATATCTCGCTAGCATATTCACGGCAAATGCAATGTTTGGTCTGATGCAACTGCTAGATACATGAGTGCTCCTATCGAGCTCAGGTATGGAGTTTTGGGCCCTAGGACTTCCTCACCTCATTTTTAGGTCTACATGGATCTTTCTCTTGTTGCAGAGATCTCAAAACCATTGAGGTTTTCGACGCATATGACTTTTCAAAACCAAATCTTTAGAGTACCTTCGGAGTATACATCGACTAGTTCACTAATAGTCCATTAGGGAAATGCTCGATCTGCAAGCTGAGATAATATTTGGTTATGCCCAAATGTTTCATGTGTCTCAATGTTATTTAGATCAACTACATATACAAAGATTATATGGAAGCCGTTCTGGGACCTTTGGACTTCAGGAATTCACTTAAGTGATTATACCACATCTTGCCCGATTGCTTCAGACCATATAACAATTTATTTAATTTTACGTTATAAATGTTTCTATTTGCTCTGTTTCGGTTCAGTATTGTATACCTTCAGGTACCTTCGTATAAATTTCTGAATCCAAGTCACCGTAAAGGTATGCTGTCACAACATCTATGAGTTTCATATTCAGAGTGAGGTTAATTACCATTGCTATGATATATCTAAAGGTCATATCATTAGGGAATATGTTTCTTCATAATCAACACCTGGACTTTGAGTGAAACCTTGAGCTATAAGCCTTGCTTTATACTGTACTACTTCATTCATTTCATTTCATTTCCGCCTTGCTTTAGACTGTACTACTTCATTCTTTTCATTTCATTTCCGAACGAATACCCACTTGTGCCATGCAGGGTGTACAAATGGTGGTGTGCGGTTGATCAGGCCAAACAATTCCCTTTTGTTCAGGCATTCTAATTCAGCTGATTTTTTATTTGCAAAGAATATGTTGACATTCATTGTTGTACAATTCCAGGTCTCTCCAGTAGTCTTCACATAATTTATGGTAATGTCTTTTTGATATATCCGTTCTTTAGACTCTATCGATTCCCTGTGATATAGGTCCTTCATGCAACCTAGATCTTGCATGCAATCACTAGGTGCTCATATTGAGCTAAAATGATTTCCTTTAGCATTCTATTGCCAGTTTGTGCGCACACACTTCTGCTAGTGGCTTCCGGTTCTAGAACGTTCAAATTAGGGATGACCTGGAGCTTCAGTTGACCCGGAGGAACTATTGGTCTCACTCCAAACATACCAGCAGGCTTCATATGGGGTTCAAGAACCAAAGGGACCGTTGATCTATCCCCATCTATGCCTTGCCAAGATCTCAACTTTGCCATGCTCTTCAAATCAGCGAAATGATCATACATCTGATTCACTAAAGTTTGCAAATCAGTTATCTATTAGATCCATTAGTGCGAGGGTCCAATGCATTTACCCCAGTAGTTTCCCACGTAATTTCTTGACATTTGTCATCCAGGGTGCATTTCCTCCTCATAATGTCGGGAAAACACTTCATTAAAGATGCAATCTGGAAACTGGGATGTGTGCAAATCTCCGGTTAAGGGGTCCAAGTACTTGATTATGGACATAGATTCATATCCTATATGAATCCCTGATTTCCTAAGGAGGCCCATTGCAAGCCTCTGCGGTGGAGGTATAGGCACATAGACCACGCATCCAAATTTTTGAAGATGTCGTATTCTTGGTGGAATCCCTTGTTCTAGTTGCACTAGTGAATGGATGTGTAGCCCGACGATCTATAGTTGATGAGGGCTGTTGCATGTACGACTGTGTGTCCCCAACAAGTTGTTGGCAAATTGCTACCATGCGACAGTGGTCTAGCAATGAATTTTATTCTTTTAACAAGTGATTCAGCCAGTCCATTCTGTGTGTGGACGTGTGGTAATGAGTGTTCAACTTTAATTCCCATTGCCATACAATAATCATCAAAAGCTTTGGAGGTAAATTCCCCAGTATTGTCCATTCCGATGGACTTGATACGATGATTTAGGAAATTATTCTTTATTTGGATTATCTGTGAAATAAGCTTTGCGAAATCATGCTTTCTAGTTTATAGTAAGCACAAACACAACCATTTCGAGGAAGCATTGAACAGTACCATAAGGGCATTCTAAGTCCATATACATTGCCCTGAATTCGTTCCAAGAAGGGCATTTAATCTATCACTTTCAAGGTCGAGGTCGAGGTCCAAATGATCAATTTTTCCGTTGGCATATGTAGGACACACATGATCCTCTTGATTCGGGAAATTCTTCACATTTATGTCATGACCATGTGAATTATTTATAATTTTTCTCATCATTTGTAGACTTGGATGTCCTAATTTGTCATGCTAGAGATAATATAACTCAGAGCTTCTGAAGGCAGTTTTTAAGAATAGTGAACACTGCATATGCTTTGACCTTAGTGTAGTATAGACCAGATTCATATGAACGAAGCATTTCCACTATTATTTTCTCATATTTTTCGTGCTTAGTGACAAGGGGATATTCTTTCTCAATTTCATCATTTGTTTCTTCATGAAAAACCATTTGCGTGTATTCTCTTAAAGCTTAAGAGAGTGCGGGTTGACCCAGGATACATCAATGTTTCTTTAATGATAAGTGTTGTTCCCATTGAGAGCGTAATTATGGCCTTTATAGAGCCTACAATGCATGAATCGCTCCTAGTAATGGTAGTGATGCTACCAGTCTTTTCGTTCAGAGATCCAAAATACTTTGTATCTCTTAATATAATGTTAGTGGTTCTACAAGGCATTCTTTATTTTCCTCCATTTGGGGGCCACAAGGTGTTTTAATATAAAGCATCCAAATATATATGTGGTAGAGGAAGAAGAACAACATAATATAAAGCTTTAAATAGAACACAACTTGTAATTACTATTCATGTCTGTATGACCATTATAACTCGAGAATTCATGCTCTTACAGAGCTTACAACTATTATCTAATTGTTCATGACTCAAACAGACCCATATTATAGATAGATTGGCAGGAAATGTCTAAGTGCCATTCATGTACTAGTCAAAATCTGAAAGGAGGTTCTAGTGCTTCTTTCACTTGCTCTTCTTTGAGCAGCTCGCTGCCATGTTTGCTTCTCCTCTTCTGAATGGGGGACCTCATCTTCTAGCTTGCCAGAGCTATATTAGGACCAAGTTTGTTTAGGTGAGACTTGGTGACCTGAACTTCATGGTTCATACCGAGGCGATCTTTCAGAGCATTCTAAAGTGGCATGGGATCTTCAACACTTAGCTATTCATCCTTTAGTGATGAGGTCATGTGGTATATAAGCAGGTATAGAGTTCAGTACTTCTCAGAGGAGGTTGGTGCAGGATCTCCCTCTTTGACATCCATCCCAATGACTTTTCAAAGCCCTCATCACTAAATGATGAATAGCCCCAACGTTGTAGTTGTGGCTATTTTCAAAGCAAATTCAATGAATTTCTTATTTGAGATTTCAGTCATCTATATAGTTCATGCCAAAATTCCATGATATCATTGCAAGTAATATTATCATAAACAATATTCAGTAATTTCCTAGCATTTTCATGATTTTCTACCAATTATCGGTGATTAATGCAGTCAAATAATCACTTTAATCTAGAAAAATAGTAAATTCAGTAGTGATAATGCATGAAATAATTTTAAGTGCTGGAAAATAGTCTAGGCATTTTCATAATTTCTAAGGGGCCTATTGCAAAAGAGTGTTGGGTGGCCCAGCGGGGAAGAACCGTCTTTTCTGCTGCCTTCGGGTCATAGTGATGCTTGGAGCGCCTTTCACGGGGCGGCGAGTCTCTCTTGGGTTGCTCCTCCTCCTGGGAAGGAAGGATCGTCGTGTGGTGCTGCCCGGCAAGATCGTCTTCCCGATCATCGAACGAAACCAGTGTACTGCACAGGCCGAGCGGAGACAGGCCGGCTCCGGTTGATGGAAAGGGAATGGTTGACGTACTAGGAGAGGACACCCTGGGGATAGTTATCTGGCTCTTCGGCCACAGGATGTAGTACCCCTTGCAGTCTCCTAGCTTCGTGACATCCTCTTCAGGGGTGACAGGGACTGCGACATCACTGAACTCGGTGATGACGCGGTCCACCTGCACCCTCGCCATGTGGGGAGGTATAGCAACGTTGTGGCATGTCGCGCCCCTATTGTTGGGAATACTAAGCCATGTGCAATCGTCTTCTTCACGCTGGGCAAAGGGATAGTACCAATTGGAGGAGGAGCAGCACTCTGGCGCGGCGCAGGTGGAGCCGCTCACAGCTGGTCATGTGAGACGCGCGAGCACACTGGCCAGCTGAGGGCACCTCCCCTGTTTTATACGCAGACATATCGCTGACGGGCAACCAAAGGGGCCCGTTAGTGAAAAGTGTGCCCTAAGATGCTATCCAGAAAGCAACTTCCACTGACAGGCTCCTCGGTACCCGTTAGTGGAAGTGGAACTTTCGCTGACGGACGGCGACTCTGCGCCCATCAGTGGAAGTCCATGTCAGTGGTGAGGCCGAAAATGCCCCTCCCTCCTACTTTTACTGACGGGCAGATCTCGAGCCCGTCAGTAAATATCTTCTCTCTCGGCTTCGTAGTCGGTTTTACTGACGGTCGTTTTACCGCCCGTCAGTGGTATTTATCATCAGTGACAGGCAACCTCTTGCCCGTCAGTGATGATCGTGAGCACAAGTGTTTTCTGAGGTAGTGGCCGCCGCGACAGATGAGCGCGAGAGGACAGTCCGGTTGCGGCTAGGGCTTCGCCTCCTGGGTCGCTAGGGAAGAGTGACATGGGAATCATTAGCGAAAATAATACGCCATGTAGTCGTGGGTTATGCATTTATGTTGTCCACCAAACATAACGAAACTAGAAAATCATCCACGTATACCCAATTCCTTGAGTTTTAGCATAACTTTTTCTACTCCATCTAATATTATTAGTTAATTATAAGTTGTATACTATAGAACACACAATTACAGTCGGCCTAAAATTGCTTTCTCAGCCGGTTATAAAACTGACTGAGATAACAACTTCTCAGCCGGTTAGAAAAAAAACCGACTGAGATATTATACTATCACAGTCAGTTCCCAATGAAAAACCGACTGAGATAATATCATATCTCAGTCGGTTTTCCAGCTGAACCGACAAAAGAGTAAACTTTTGTAGTCGCTTTTTACACGGGAACCGACTGAGATAATAGCATATCTCAGTCGGTTTCCCCAGTTCAATAGGCAACGATGAAGGCTCATCTCAGCCGGTTCCAAGGAAACAACCGGCTGGGATATTCGTTGGTACAGGGCAGGCAGAAACTCAGATTCTGCCTGCCCTGAAACAGAAAATGCAATTTATATACTCAGATTCTCATAATCCCCAGAACACATTTCACATCCAACTTGAATTCATAATAGAGATTCATATTGACATCATATTTCAATTGACAACTAAACACAAATGAAAGTATGTAGAAATTCAATATTTACACCACAACATCCATCACATGTCTTGAGGAATTTGCAAGTCATTTGATTCAAAACAATTGTCTTAGTCATCGGATCCGTCATAGTAGAACTCGCCTTTTGGATCAATGATGCTATCAAGAAAGAAACGCGCCAAGTCTTCTCGAATCCTGGCTAGATCCATCTTTGGCAATTCTGTCCGTGCAATAGTAGGAACCTGTCGATATGAAGATCATACTGATGCTAGATAGAAGATGAAAAAACAAAATCAAAATGATAATTAGCATACCTCGGTAACTGAGAATTTATTTGCGGAAACTCGAGACATGAGAAGGTTTATGTGGTGGCCAACATAGAAGCCACACAAATTGCTAAAATTGGGTTGCTGGTGGCACTGCAAAGATATACATTCCCTCGGTATGTAGTTCTATAGAATTGATACCATAGAGTCTAAAAGTGTGCAACAGGATACATACCGGAAAGGAGAAGTGGTGGTATAACTTATGAGGGGCCCCCACATCATCCTTTTTCCCCACGCGATTACAAAATATTTGGTATGCTCTGAATCATGGAAGAAAAGCCGTAATTATACCAATGACCTATTACCATGGAATTTCATAAGGTAATTTGTCTACCTATCGATCACTTTGCTGACCCTCTCGAAGTCGGTCATGTTTTCGAGGTATGAATCCATATAATACACCTTCTTGATAGGGAGTATGATAACAATAAGGATCCAATGAGAGCTAAATGGTCATTAATCCTAAGTTAGTTGATGATGCACCAAAGGTGCGAAATGAACAAGTTTGAGACATTAACAAGTTTATAGTGCTTACCTTTTGTTGAAGGGATAGATGATGAATTTCTTATACTGGTTGGCCTCCATGATATCGATTATGTAATCCTCGACAACCCTTTCAGCAGCATCCATGGATTGCTCGGAGGCAAGGTACAGGTCGACGAATCCTATCGGTTCATTTGCTTCTCTCGCCTTGATAGAAGCGAACCTACATCTACACGAGGGAAGAGTTCCGTATTTGTGACAAGTGTAGGTATTATAGTAAATTAAATGGAGGATGATTGTCAGCACTTACAGTGTGAAGCATCTCACGAGGCCCGCGTCCAAGGCGCTTAAGTTGTACATAAAGAACAAGTCCTCCCAAGTCACGATGAACAGTCGACCCTTATCAGGGAGGAAGTGATCACGTCCCCTGCCAATGATGCTATCGCTCCACTGATTCTTGGGTTTCTTAAAATTTGCCAAGTAATGGTTGTGCAACGCAGCGCAAGCCTAGCCAAGTTCAGACATCATCTTTTTGTGATTCTTGACCATCGGCTTCCCAGGCTTGTATGTCAGGATAGTCGGAGCGCTAGGGAGTCTCCCTCCAGCTTCATATATCACAGCTATTTCTTGGATGGTCATTTCTCGGCTAGCAGCTACCATCATCAAGTCCTTTCTCTTGCCATGCTTTGGAGATTCCACCTTGGGACACCTCTTCGGTGATTCTTGTGCTGTCAGCTCAAGCTATCTTGGTGACAGCACCGCTACCACAAGAGGCGAGAACGTCAAAGCGACCACTGGATCATCTGACGGTCGCGGCGAAACCTTCTTAGTCGGCAGCGACGCATCGAGAGAGATGTCCTTCTTGCACCACTGGATGAATGTCCTCTTGGCTTGATTTAGAGTTAAGATCTCGTTGTTCGGTGGAATCGGGAGCTTCAGCTTGCTGAAAGGGTAGTTAACCCCATCGATGCTCACCTTTGCGTACAAAGGGTCTACGGGGACGTTATGTATCCTCTGCTCTCCCGTTGCTAGGAACACTAGGCCCCAAGCGGCATCCACGAGATCATCCATGCCCACCAACCTAACTTGAATCGTGCATCTCATGGGAGCCTACGTAAAAAAGCATTTTAGCCAACAGGCCACAAACAATCTTATGTGGAACAAATTTTTAAGGTATATCAAGAATACCTCGATCTCATCACAGGGGAAGGTAGAAGTTGTATCTTCCTGGCGAGTAGGGAGGTCGATCGACGTGCAGCTACTGCGTCGAGCCCCAAGGCTGGTAGCAACTGGTTGCTCTTGTCGCGGAGTTAGAATCCACTCCGCTCTTAAGTCCCGAAGTATCTCTTGCTTGAACTCTTTGTGCTTGCATTGTTCTTCAGCGGCTTTCCTCACCCTTTTGCGTTCGCACTTTGCCTCCAAAGCCTGGGAGAGTCCAGATTTGTGGGGAATGAGGGAACCTACACCCCTCGTGCGACCTGGGTGCTCGGGGTTTCCCAAGCCCTCTTCAAGTACATGTCCTATGAAGGTGCCAGCCTAGGATGACGCATCGAACTCCAGCTGCAAAAGCCAAAATTATTTGTTACTACAATTGGTATAATTGACATGTTGTTAGTACGACTATGGCGGGATTTATATCTCACCAAACGTCTATACACTTGTGCGTCAGTTGGGTTCTCAAATGCTAGGTCGCCTGTAGCCGATGTCGATGCAGATGCCCTGGCTCTAACCCAGGCTTTGGTCCTCACATCCGTGATGTTTGCAAATCTGGGAGGGGCATCCGATTGCGATGCCTGCTCATCCTCCCTTTCCCATCTCTTCTTCATTCCCGCGTAGCCGGCAGTCCCTAGACAGTGCGGGTGCTTGTTTCTCTTAGAGAGCTCCCAGTTTTGTTCACTCTTTAGCCTGAATTCTTCCGTTGTATTCATCTTGACGATCTCGTTCCAAACCTCAGGAGTAATCATCGGCCACTTCTCGAAAGGCTCCACCTCGGCATACACGTACTCGTTGATGAGGGTAGTCTTCCAGTTCTTCCAAGCCTTGCACGCTGTCATCTTAGCAGCTCGTTCGATACGAGCTTTCCATTCTTCGGGGAAGATGAAATATCCCAATATTTCCCCCGAAATCACAGCGAGCTGGTCTGTTCCTACTCTCTTCCAACTTTCTAAAGTGATTGGGACCTGCTCTCTTGTTACGATCCCGCAGACCGTAGAGAACTTCCTCCTTGCGTTCTCAGGCTCGTCTAGTGCCCCTGAGTCATGCAAGTGTGTGACAGTGTACTTCGCTTCCGGTCTCTTCGACAGTTTCCTTCCTTCTCCTCGACGGGCCTTTTTTTTAGGCCCGGAGGTGCTGGTTGTGTCCTCGGATGGCTTAGGTGGTGACGGCGACCGAGAGTCGCCATTCTCTAGTGATCTTGGGATAATATAGGAAAAGTATAAAGTTTTAATCATTCTAAATCATTTTAATAATCTAAATCATTTTAAATCATTCTAAATCATCTAGATCACTCTAAATGAACTAAATCTTCTAAATCATTCTAAATCATCTAATTGAATTTTAATCATTCTAAATCATCTGATTGAACCATACAATTCTAAATTGTTCTAAACCATCTAATTGAACCATAGCATTCTACTCATCAGTGATTGAGAATATGTGAAAATTCTACATGAGACATTTTACATGCAAAGTACAAAAGCTAAGAATGTCAATAGTACATGCAAAGTACATTTACATTTTACATTTTACAGCTGTTTTTTTCAGTTTCTACGCACGCCATTTCTTTTCTTCTCCTCTCTCTCTCTACTACTCAATAGAGTGACCCAAACTTTAATGCTACTTGCTTCCATTCCACTGTTGCCCCCTTCCCCCTCCTCCCAATCCATCCCCAGCACTGCTGCTCCCTCACTGCCCGGAGCTGGCCAGCAACCTCCCATGGCCATCCCTCCCCGTCCACACTGACGCAGCAAAGGAACTGAACCAAGAAGCGAAGAGCTTGAGGAAGAGGAGGAGGAGGCAGCAATAAGGGTGGGTAGTGTAGTACCATAAGTACTACTACTCCAAGAACCCTAGAGGTGACCACCAAGGGCTTCTCACCAACCACTCAAGAGATTGCAATCACATTGATCTTTCTCTCTCCTCTCTTTGCACCCCCACCTCTCTTGGGATTGAATGCTAAGCTAACATTACATTACCCATGCTGGTCTATAGGTTGCTCACAAATAAATATGCTCGGCCGGGGTCCTGGACCGGGGAGGAGGTGGCAGCGGCTCGGGCAACGGACGCACCGGCCCGGGCGACAGAGGTGGCGGTGGCTCGGCGGCTTGGGGACTTCGTCCGGCGCGTTAGGGAGGCCATCTCGGAGGAGGCGCAGCGGTTGAGGTGGCTGGAGCAGCGGCGGTTCGAGGCGGCGGCGGGTCGTGCAACAGAGGCAGGAGTCGAAAACTAGAGAAGTTCCAGAGGTGGAAGACAAATTGGTTTTTAATGAACCCAAGTCATCGCAGCCGGTTAACTCAGAGAAACCGACTGAGAAATAATAACCCAGTCGGTTCGGTCAACAAAACCGACTAAGATAATACACTATTTCAGTCGGTTCGGTCGGCAGAACCGACTAGGATAATATACTATCTCAGTCGGTTCGGGCAAGGAAACTGACTGAGATAATATACTATCTCAGTCAGTTTGGTCGCCTGAAATCAACTGTAATATGCTTACGTAGTCGGCTCTCTAGAGGAACAGTCGGTTTGGTCGCCTGAAATAGACTGTAATATGCTTACGCAGTCGGCTCTCCAGAGGAACTGTTATTTTTTTAAATTCAAGTTGTTGGCTTTTTAGTTAAGTTATTTTATTTATAGATAAGTTATTTTCTTTGTACATAAGTTATTTTTTGTATTTAAGTTATTTTCTTTGTATTTAAGTTATTTTCTTTGTATTGAAGGTATTTTTGTTGTATTCAAGTTATTTTTTTGTGTACAAAAGTTATTTTCTTTGTATTAACGTCATAGAACATATACGATTATTCTAAATCGTAGGAAGTAGTACCATATATCATTAATATCGGAAGTTATGTTACAAAATAATTTCTTCTTGATGATCACTTCGTTTATAGGGAGCAGGATCATGCCGCAATTCATCTTCGACCCTTGATCCATCATCGGGCGCTGGGAACTCATTGATTTTGTTGTAGTCTTCCTCATCCACCACATGTTCAAGTCCTACAATACTCCTTTTTGAGGACATTACTATGTGCCGCTTCTTATTGGATGGATCGATAATGTAGAAGACTTGATGAACTAGTTGAGCGATGATGAAAGGTTCGTTTTTGTATGCAGCACATTCAAGGTTCACGGTGGTATGGCCTTTGTCGTCAGGTATCACTTGTTTCTTATTGACCTAGCGGCAACGAAGCAATGAGATTTTAAAATTTTCGCTGTAGTCAAGCTTCCAAATCTCATCTATGTACCCGTAGTACAGTTGTTTCTTGCCATCTGTTTCGAGAGCTTCTACACAGACACTGCTATTCTGCACCGTGCTTTTCATATCTTGTTTTTTTGTGTAAAATGTGTATCCATTGATTTTGTACCCTTTCCATGTGATGACCGACCATGCTGGGCCTCTAGCTAAATATGACAATGCACCACTTGATGGGAGTTCACGGAATCGCTCTTTGAACCATTCATTGAACTCGCAATTGTTATGTTTTATGATCCAGTCATTTGCGCGAGTCGGATTTTGTTGACGTAGAATGTCCTTGTGTTCATTCATATATGGCGAAACAATGACCATGTGCTGCAAAACAGTTAAATGAGATTAAGCATACTCAACCTGAACATGATCGATCACTTTCCTTCCAATGGTCCCTACACCGAGCAGCCTGCCCTCATGGCGAGATCGAGGCACGCCTACTGGTTGAAGATGGGACATGTAATTAACACAGAACTCAATGATCTCTTTTGTTGCGTAGCCTTCGATGATACTGCCCTCAGGGTGAGATCGATTCCAAACATAGTGCTTCAGAATTCCCATGTAGCATTTGAATGGGTACATGCTGCGAAGAAACACAGGGCCGCACATCCTTACTTCATGCACTAGGTGGACTATGAGATGAACCATGACATCAAAGAACAACGGAAGAAAAAATATCTCAAGCTCGCATAGAGTCTTCACCACCCCATCTTGCAGACCATCTAGTTCATCAAGGCTAATGATCTTCTTCCAAAGTGTGTTAAAGAAACCACACAGCTTCGTGAGAGTCCGCCGCACATTTGGTGGAAGAATATTCCTAATTGCAACCGGGAGCATCTATGTCATAAGCACATGGTAATCATGTGACTTCATGCCAATTAATTTTAAATCTTCCATGGAAACAAGTATCTTGATGTTGGCGGAGTAGCCGGATGGAACCTTGATACCATACAAGCAATCACATAACTGAGTCTTCTCTGGCTTGGAAAGGGTATAACAAGCAGGCGGAAGGAATGTCTTTCCGTTTGCTGTTTTCTGCTGTCTTAACTCTGGTCGGATTCCAATATCTTCCATGTCTAGCCGTACATTTAGACCATCTTTTGTTTTGTCAGGCATGTTCAATAAGAGACCCATTATGCTATCGTACACATTATTCTCTATGTGCATCACATCGATACTGTGACGGACTTCTAGATGCTTCCAGTAAGGGAGGTCCCAGAACATTGACCTCTTCTTCCAGATGAGCTTCTCAACGGGCTTCATTTTCTTCGTTGTACCTCGCCTTTTAAACATCCCCTTTCCAAGCATGACTTTCAGGTCTTTAACCTGATCGTGGATCTTGGTGCCGCTAAAAATATGTGGAGCTGAGCCTTTCTCGACGGTTACATTGAATTCATGTCTCACCCTGTGGTAACGGTGATCCCTTGTAAGGAACCTACGATAACGCATGTACACCATTTTCTTAGATTGTTTTAGCCACCTGCTTGCTGTATCAACAAGGCATTGAACACATGCATTGCTCCCCAAACAGTTACGATTGGCTGGATAATCATTGACGGTAATGAACAACATGCAGCATAACATGAAGTTTTCCTTTAGGTGTGCATCCCATACCTTTACGCCTTCATCCCAAAGAAGTTTGAAATCATCCACTAATGGGGCAAAGTACACATCAATGTCGTTACCGGGTTGTCTCGGACCTTGGATAAGTATCGCCATCATGATGTACTTCCTCTTCATACACAACCAAGGTGGAAGGTTATACATGCATAGATTCACGGGCCAAGTGCTGTGTCGGCTACTCATGTTGCCGAAAGGGTTCATTCCATCAGTGCTCAGCCCAAATCTTACATTCCTCGCCTCTTCCCCGAACATAGCATACCTCCTGTCAATATTTCTCCACTATAAAGAATCTGCTGGGTGTCTTAACATTCCATCATCTATACGCTCATCTGCGTGCCAACGCATCAATTTGGCCTCCTTCGGGTTCGCAAATAAGCACTTCAAACGAGAAATTATGGGCAAATACTAGGCAACCTTAACAGGAGTCCCCTTCCTCACCTCTATACTTTCCCCGACATCATCACCGTTGATCTTATGCTTATATCGAGAAGCTTTAGACATCGGACATGCCCACAAACTCACGTACTCTTTACGGTATATGATACAGTCATTCCTACATGCATGTATTTTCTCTACCTCTATTCCCAAAGGGCAAATAACATTCTTAGCTCTGTATGTAGTTTTCGTCATCTGGTTTCCCTTTGGAAGCATGTCCCCTAACAATGTTAGGAGCGACAAGAAGCTCTTATTGGTTCATCCGTTGCTAGCCTTCAGTTTTAGCAGTTCCAGAACGCCCGACAACTTTGTGAACTTGCAGTCAGGGTACATTGGTTTCTCCAAGTCTTCCAATAAGCAGACAAATTTCATGTACTTCCGATCATTCTCACAGTTTTCTTCGACATCTCGGATCATCTAATCTAACTCGTTGTCTTCATGTGACGACGTGTCATCTTGCGACACGTCCTCTTGTGACGCGCATACATCATCACGCGTCTGCTCAACATGCATACCCCTTCATGAATCCTGTCTTGATCAAATGTGCTTGGATCTGTGCAAGGTTTGTGAAGTTCTTCAAATTTTCACAATGACAGCATGGACAGCTGATCCACGTCTCCCCTGTGTTCAAACTATACTGTTCGGCTACTTGTAAGGATGCTGAGATGCCTTCAATGTACTCATTGCTAGCACGATTCTCAGCGTACATCCACTGTCGATCCATCTATAACAACATGCAAATTTATTAAATTGAGCAAGAACTACCAAAATATTATGTGCCACAAAATTCTATGAAAATTACCATAAAATTTGGCAACACCATCCCAACCAACCTATATCAAGTGTACTAAACAATGGACACCTGCATTCAAGACTCAGCTGGCAACTTCAGAAAGCATTTATGGATGTCGAACAACATCATCTGAGTCGGTTCCAACGAAATAACCGTCTCAAAGTTATCTCAGCCGGTTGGGAAAAGGGAACTGGCTGTAAAAGTTCACTTACCTCAGCCGGTTTTACTGGTCCAACCGACTGTAATACTATCACAGTCGGTTTTCCACTATGAACCGGCTGAGGTTAGATATTATCTCAGCCGGTTCATTTTTTCCAATCGGTTTTTTCACACCAACCGACTGAGACTTGAGTTCTTATTGTCGGTTTTGTTTGTATCGGCTGAGATCTGGGGTCCAGGAAACCCTGTTCTGTAGTAGTGTATCACAGTGGCTCCTACATATTCTTCTTTTCTGCATATATCATGTTACATGAATTTGCATGGACAGATTAAATAATGTGTCAGGATTTTTTTTTGTTGTGGAGCCTGTTATATCTTGGTATGCTCCAATTATGTTTCTTATTGGCTTATACTGTTGATGCTAATTTGAGAAGAAGTTGTGCTATCATTTGGACCATTGCAAGACGTGACATGTAGATGCGCTCGGAGTCTAGGTTGTACAATCTTTTTGTGAAATATGCTTATATATGGCATATTTGCCTTTCCAGTGAAGCATGTAACACTACTACAGAATTCATTTAACGGGACGCCCCTGTACAGACGGTTTTTTGGAGCCGTCTGTACAAATAGTATCACAGACGGTTCCAAAAGAACACCGTCTGTACAAATGATCTCAACAAGCGGGACGCTATAGTACAGACGGTTCCAAACTGGAACCGTCTGTACAAATAGCATAGACGGGTCCAAACTAGAACCGTCTGTACAAATCAAACAGTACAGACGGTTCTAAATTAGGAACCGTCTGTACAAATCTGTGAACAGTACAGACGGTTCCAAGTTGGAACCGTCTGTACAAATCGAACAGTACAGACGGTTCTAAGTTCGGAACCGTCTGTAAACAGTATAGACGGCTCTAAACTTGGAACAGTCTGTACAAATCGAACAGCACAGACGGTTCCAAACTGGAACCGTCTATACAAATAGCTGAAGCAAGGCTAGTTGATCTCTGCTGCCGCGGCAGCAAAAACTGTAGATTTCCTTGCCGCCGCAGGAAAGTGGCAGCGTCAGGGAGGGAGTTTGGCAGCTCCGATTGTCGAACGGTTTTCACGGCTGTGAGCGGGAGGCCAAACTCTACGTCTCCAAAAATTTTGAGCCAATTCCGAGAAAGTCGACGAAACGACTAGTGGAAATCCCGGCCCGAAATCGAAGATTTTGAAAACGGCACCCGAACGAAATTGCTCGGCAGAAGTTGGAATCAAGGTGGAAAGCATGTCCTCGACTCAAGCTAACCAGGGAAACAAGAATCACCCAATTCGGAGTCCGGGTGAAGGAGATATGCCCTCCGGAAGATGAGAAAAAGTAACGGAAAAACTTCCGGAGCGAAAAAGTCCCACATAGAAGCGGAATTTTGAGGGTCAAGATGGGTACAGGTGTTCACACCTGTATTTTTACCGGATGCGCCTCGTCGTTAGCTTCGATTTGAGTGGTCGTGGACTCAAAACGGACTTCGTATGAGAAAGTTATGGCTCTTTTTCTAAAACCTCTCAAACTAGCGTTTTTCAGCTAGTATCCTTGCCGCGGCAGCAAATTTGCTGTTTTTCTTGCCGCGGCAGGAACTTGTCGGCTTCTACACGGAGTTTGGCTGCACGAAAAGAGCTGAAATTTTGGGGGCAAGATCAGCACATATATATCTCCCAAACGGCAGAGTTTGAGCCCAATCTGAGGACTTTGAATTTTTGGAGTCTGAAACACATAGTGTTAATCTAATAGTCCAGACGGTTCTCAGTTTGGAACCGTCTGTGCTATTTATACAGACGGTTCCAAGCTTAGAACCGTCTGGACTAGGGGCGTGCCGCTTGGTCGTAGGGATAAGTTAAAAATAAAGCCGTCCCATATGTGTCGCGAAGTCCACCTAAGTCAGCTGGCAACGTCACCGCTTGAACAACGTGAGGTTGCGGGATCGAATCCCGCTAGAAGCATATTGCGCAATTTATTCCTAGCGGTTGGATGGGACACGCGGACGGCCGGATGAGACGCGGCTGAAGGACGAGGCTCCTGGCGCGAGGTGTTATATTTTTATTTTTGAAACACGACATCACAGAATCGATTAGTACAGACGGTTCCAAACTAGAACCGTCTGTACAAATCGGTTTGGAACCGTCTGTACAAATCGATTTGTGCAGACGGCTCTAGTTTGGAACCGTCTGTACAAATCGATTTGTACAGACGGCTCAAAAACCGTCCCGCTTACCTGATTTGTACAGACTGTTAGGGCCAGACGGTTCGGAAAACCGTCCCGCCTGAGAGTTTCGAACCGTCTGGACAAATCATTTCTGCAGTAGTGTAAATCCGGAATGTCATTGTACTATCTGAATTTTAATAGGTCTTTATCACCTGGCCTCCATAATGGAGAACTTTGAGAACAATTGTAATAGGTATTCATAGGATCAATTCAAATGATCACGTGCATCTTTTTCTCGATTTATAGCTTTCGTTTTTCTTGTTTGAACAAGGAAACAAGAAACTTCATACTGAATATGTTGCTTCCAAACGAATCACAATCGGTCAACCTTGCCTGCTTGCTCTTTTATGCCTATAGTATGAGTGCTTGTTATGTTTCTTGAGTTCTATATATTGCTGATACAAATTTTTGTTAATTTGCCCAACATTGTGGAAAATGCAGATAATGGTGCATCTGAAACACATAGGTTACCCAATAGGTAATGATGAGCTGTACCTTTCGGGAAAATTTTGTCCACGTTCATCAAAGGGAACAAGTATCAGTAGAGCATCCTCACTAGCGTGCTCATTGCCGTCATCAGATCCTGAGAGTAGTGTGCTGACCTTGCCACCAAGGATACAGAGGCTGATGAGGAATTTGGTCTTGATCCAATGTGCACGAATTGTCCAAATCTTGCTCCTGTAGGGTGAGTGCCTACCGTTGCTTTACAAGTTTATGGTTAGCGCTTGATAATGGTTTGAAACTAAGAATAATTGTTTACAATAAATTTTGGACGATAGTAGACTGGTAGCTGGTGAATTCTTCAGGCTCTATTGGTAATATTTTGTTCTCTTGGCAGTTATGATGGAGATGAGGAGGGATTATGGCTGCATTGTGTGTGATATACTGATCCTGATTGGAGCTACGAGTGCCTACACCCTGGCTGGGCCTTCCTTGACAATGTGTCGACGAAGAAACTGAAGTCCTGATGTAACATTCTTTTTTGTGGGCCTGCAAACCAAACGAAGTCGTGATGCCCACCAACCTGCACGGCTGAAATCGTGGGATCCTTATGAATTCTTCGACATCTATGGAATTTCTTGGGATATATGGATGTTACGTGGTTCATACGCATCTACATGTCAGAAGTAGCTGGGGTTTCCTTTAAAAGAGTGCACCACATCGTCTATAAAACCTCGTCCATCCAATCACGCAAACAGTTATTATCTAATCAGACCACTTTACACCTAGGTCCTCCCGCCTCTTGATGTCTCTTGCTTCCTAATCCCACCTCGTGCGTGTGGTTTTTGCCCTCGCTCCTCCTACCTCTTGTTATCTTATTGTCCTTGTCCTCCTCTCCTTGTATCACCATCTCCACTCCTCGGCGTCACCTCTTCATTATGCCGCCACCGTCTTCCCTTTCCCCCCTAGTGTCTCCTTTTGCCCCTATTGACATCAGAGTCATCGATGGAGGTCGTATGGTCGATGGTGCAGTCTCCTCTGCTCCTATGTAGTTTTGACGTCTCTTTCCTGTGTCACTATTTGTCATCTCCGACGTTGCTTCATCTCTGCGTGGCAGAAGAAAGGAAATCCATCAGCACTCTTTTTTCCATGAAATTGAAACCCTCTTCTTGCACCTTTGTAGGATGCTGACTAGAGAGGGTTAAATAAGTGTATTATAAAATTAATTATGTTGTAGGCTGAATTTTTACGTGGAATTAAACTATTCGGTATTTCATCAATTGAAAACTTAAATTAAATGGCTCAACTAAGTGCAAGGTGACAAGCAAGCAATCGTAATTCTAGGAATGTAAATTGAAGACATCACCAGTCGCAACACTGCTAAGCCATCTAGGGACAGCGCCTCCAAGAGTAACAAGACAAGACATGCCTCTTGACTCACGTTATACGTAATAACTTATCTTTTACCAAGTGCAACCCATGCACTTGAATTCTTGCTCAAGCGCTCACAAGTTCAACACATCAACAAGAAGATGAGCAACATTCAAAGACATTCTCACAAGTTGCTATTTTGTTCTAACCGGGAAGGAGGTACTACTTATAGCCAAAACCACAAACTAGCTCTTGAGAGAAACTACAGCTAGAATCGCCTAGCTTGGACTGTTCAACACCAAGGTTCTAAGGCTATAAATGTAGCCCTTAGACAAGTCAGACTTTTCAACCTTAGGTTCCAACAACTATATATATAGCCGATAGAAAGGTTGGACTATCCGACCCCCTGGTCAACTCAGGGTCAACACTACGGACTACACAATCGGGATACTCTAGCTCACACCCAGATACTCTGAAAATTGTCCAGAGAATCCAGATCATGTCTAGATACTCTAGCCTTCAACTTCAAGCATTTTGAACATTGGCCAAATACGGTCAATGCCACTAATATGGTCAAACTAGGAGGGTCGTACTCTCCGACTCTCGGATAGGCATCAACCTATCTATTGACCTGATTAACGAGTCGATTTGGTTAGACTATCTGACCCCTAGAGAGGAACTATCTGACCGCTCAAATAGTCCATGAGAATCACCTCAGGTCCATTGTTCATGACCATACTCGATAGTTTATGGGAATCACCCCACATGCTGCTATTCACGGCTTTGTGACACAGCAAGCAGGAATTACCCTGCGATCCACAGTGCATGGCCCATATGTTGGTGTTCCTACTGAATAGCCGACAACATCACCACATGGTCCACTGCTCATGGTCACACGCCCAACAACCTAACGAGAATCAGCTCAGAATCTGTTGTCCACGGATCCACAATCCCGAAGGTGTTGAACATAGTGATACACAAAGGGAGATAGGTCCAACGGCATGGATTTTATACACCACGAAATTGATCAATATACTCCTCAAGGACCTTTCCAACAATAAGGTACTTCTCATTTGTGAAACACATTTGCAACCATCAGAAGAACACATAGCACACTCTCTAGAGCTATCATGCATAAGACAACACAAGAAACTAGTGAGATCCCATCTTATAGTACAACTACCTATGCTAACAATTAGATCTCTCTCCAACACCCGAGACTTGCAAAACTAGGAAAACCTAGTTATGCATACCTTTGCCTTGAACTTGATGTCTTCACATATCGACATATGTCAAGTAATCACTCAAGCACATTTACATTTTAGGTTCTTTGTCCTCACATGACACTTGACTTGATCACGTTCTTCTCAACATAATGTCATCACTTCTTGTTTATCAATGCTGAATCTTAACTTGAGATTCATGCAGGAGTGTTGCACACCTCAACTCATAAATCATAGGCTTTATAGGCTCGTAGGCTCATCCTCTTGATGTAACCTCATGGAGTGGTACTATCTGACGCCAAAACTACTTAAGGTCTAGATGCACTTTCGAGCTCTAATTAAGATGTATTTTGGGCAACCAACAATGCTTAGACTCTATGTATTTTTGGGTACTTTCAGCTTAGTTGGACTCATCTATATGTATACCAATGTAAAAAGCACGAGTTAAGGTAAGAAACTTCTCATCTGAACCTTTCAAAACCTTTTATCTAATTCTACGATTCCTGACCCACAAATGATGTAACCACTCTAATTCAGCTTTAGGGGGTATTCGGTTGAGTTGTGGCTTATGTAAAAGCATATCGAGGCTGTTTGCTCTGAGAAAGCTGCTGCGAGCTGTCTGCTGTGGGAAAGCTAGATTTCGGTTATTTTGTTTGAGTGGCAAATGCGGATAATTAATTGCTAACTACAGGGGCAATCTCAAAATAGCATCATGCAAAAGCCAAGAAAGTACCTCAACAGGTGCTTTTTATTATACACTGGTTTTGACTTATAAGCAAGAAAAATATGTTTAGAATATTTGGTGTTTGGTTAGGCTTTTGCTTATAAGTAGAAAAGCCATAGTCAACCAAATATCCCTTTAATTAGACACTTAATTCCCTGATGACGCTTGCTAATCACTCTTTACCATCCATCTATTTCAAGTAAATACTCCATGTTCGCCTCGACACACTGTTCCACCCCACGGCGAACCATCACAGAGGTATTGGTGTCTGTAAACTGCCGTTGGAGCTTGTCGATCCGCCTCTCGCCGTCGGCCGTCGCGGCCAACCACTATGGCCCTCCACCGTCGAGAAGCTGCCTACCGCAGCTCCATACTGTTGCCATGCGTACCAATGGCATCCACCTCTCCAACCAAGTGACACGAGCCGGCAGCCACCCTACCGCTCCGGTAGCCGGCGACCATCCAGGAGGCTGTCCCGCCCTACAATCATATAGGTGCTAGGCTAATTCGATGTTTGTTATCTACAAACTTGCAGGGGTTGGATGCCCATGTGATTTTCAAGTTTGGGGAGCTGTTCGTTTGTGTAGAAAAGGTAATGATTTCCTTACTTTTCACTCTTAGCTTATGCTTCACTATTCTAATTGTTAAGATCATGTCCGAGAAGTTTGCTTTTCTTGTGCTTTTGGCTGCGGTTTTAATGCCAAGTATATCTATCCGTTATTTGCATGCTCTGATGTTTTTCTTCCGTAGGCTTCACAATACCCTGAATTTCTGTTAATTGGAGTGGTTGTCATCCAAAAGTTGTTAAAGACTTGATCTTAACTAGCAAATAAAAGGGAGTTCAGACACTACTGCGGATTGACCCTTTCCTGAATATAATTACTGACAGGCACAAGACGGACGGGCGGATTAATAGGACCATCAGTGGAGACTTCAGCTGTACTAATTTTGGATGAAAAAATACCACTGACGGGCCTGAAACTCTGCCCGTCAGTGGTGCTGTTCTACCACTGACAGGCGAGAAAGTCGGCCTGCCAGCAGCTCTTTTGGCCCGCTAAAAGCCCACCCAGAGCCCGCAATCCCCTTTTGTATAAATACCTATCTAACCCTAACCTAACTACACCAACCCTAGCCCCTCCGATCCCTTTCCCCCTCTCTCCTCTCTCCTCCACGCCAACCTCCAACCTCTCCGATCCCCTTCCTCCTCTCTCCTCTCTCCTCCATGCCAACTCCCAGCCACCGCCGCTCCCTCTCTCCTCCTCGCCAGCGCCGGCGCCGGCGACCGCTTCCTCCTCCCTCCACCACGGACGACCCATCCTGACGCCGGATCACCGGCCTCCCCTCCGGCCACACCCCGACCTTCGCTTCCCCGAATCCAACGCGTTCGGGCGGCGCCGCCAGCGACCTCCGATTCCCCACATCCAGCGGCGGGAGAAGCTGCGGCGGCGGCTGCGCGCGGAGTTTGCGCGTCGGCGGCTCGCGCGTCGGCAGCTGCGTGCGGTGCTCGCGCGTCGGCGGCTCCGGTGCGGCTCGCGGCGGTGCGCGCAGCGGGCAGCAGGAGGCTGGCGGCGCGGGGCCAGCAGGGCCGGGGTGGAATGGTGCGCGCGGCCAGCAACGCGGAGGCACGCGGTGGCCGGGATGGGTACAACGTTCGAGCGGCGGTAGCGGCGGGACCGTGGTGGCGGTGCGGGCCTGGCGGGCTAGGGTTGGGTCCTGCAGGGCCCGTGGTTTTTTTTTGCTTGTTCTATGTATCGCCACTGATGGACAACGGTGGCGACCCCTCCACTGACATTCCCTTGCTGACGGGCGGCCCACCCGTCAGCAGAGGGGGTTAAACACCCGTCAATGGAGGCCTATTCTGCAGTAGTGAGATTTGTTTCTTGGATATGCACATCCCAGGTTCCTGTCATGTGAGCGAATGTGCAGGGTCGCGAGGACGGCAGCAGCACATACGCTGGTACGGGGTGAACAGCATCTCTTGAGCTCTATGGCCAGCTTGACAGGCGTACCTAGCTGCTTTTTCAGGTTATATTTCTCCCTTTTTCAGGTTTTGACATGGAATATTATGTCCCAGATTTCATATGGACTCTCTGTATTGTCTTTTTTTTTCCTTATTTGTTGTGCTCTGGTTAGAAAGCTAATGTTGGTTTTCTTTACATCATCAAGGAATATTGTTGTTCATGACATCAATGATTTTGCATAGTCAAGAGTGCATATTCAATTGGCAAATTTGATAGCGGTAGCATGTAATCTGACGATTTTGGTTATCGGATCAATTTTCAGTGATTGAATAAACCAGCCACCAATCCTCTACAGTATGCGCAGGCCAATTCTAAGGTGCGTCCCGTTATGGTGATTCTAATTTGTCCTACATAATCATCTGATGCAGGTGTAGCAAATGCACATATGCTTATATGTTCTCCAGTTAGTAGAACTATCCTTACTAAGGGAAGTCCCAAAGGTGCACTTTATATTTGCAATTTACCGAACCACCATGGCTGACTGCGGTGTGGAATCTCTTTTTTTCTTTTCATTTTGTTTCCTACTTCATTACAAATTAATTGTCTATTTTAACTTCTTTTCCTTTCATTGCAGGAACATATGGGAAGTATGCAAATTGTAGAAAACTTAGGGCATCTCCAATAGTAGAGAAGGCAACCTTCTCTTATGTCTTCCACGTCATCTAGAGATAACAATAAAAACATGTTATACAATGGGTTATCTCTTGATTCTATCTCTAGTAATTAATGCATACATGAATATATGATCAAAATTAAACTAGAAAATATGGATTTAAGGGAAGACATAATGTACAATAGAGAAAATAGTGATATCTTAGGTGTGAAGAGATCAACTCTTCATCAAGGGAAGGCAATCTTCTCTTTCTTCTCTCTCTTCTCCAACTCAACAAAAATCCTATGTGACACCTATAAAGAAAAACTGATATCATCTTATTGGAGATGCCCAAATAAGATGGACAGGCGCTCGACCATGTGCCAATGTCTTTTGTATATATGCATGCACAAGACGTGCGCGGTACATAGGTGGCCGGCGGCCGGATATACACGGGATTAGTTACAACCGTAGAATACATATCAAGTTAACTATAACAGCCCAACAACGAAATATTTTATCTAGCTAACCCCATCCTTATCCTCTAAAATGTCGAACACCCTGATATATTTTGTAGTGTCAGTTGGCCTCAAACAGTAAAGAATAAAAATCATAGTCAGTACGTGATGTAGGGTATACAACAATAATTGTAGGGAGGCAGATGTTACTCGGTAAATCTGTTCGCACACGAACACGTCACCGTGTACCCCCGACGCCGAGCGCGATGCACAGGACACGGAACCGGGGGAGCCTCGCCGGGAGCGCGATACGCAAGACACGCCGGCGAGATCTTTTAGAACCCGAAACCCCACACCCCCGGGAGGGACCCCGTCAGGGAGTGCGGCGGCTAGGGCTGCTCTAAGTCGGCCTGACCGCCCTTAGAGCCTCGAGATTCGTTGCTATCGAACACGAAGAACAATGAAGTACGAGAGGCAGAAAAACAAGGGCGAGTAGAAGATAGTAGATGAAAAGATAATAGATTGATTGTTTCGATTGTGTGTTATTTTCAATCGGCCATATACCCTTCATATTTATAGGGTACGCCCGGTCTTAGAGCTGGAATACAACTCTGTATCATACATGATATAGCTTTTTATATAAACAAAGATTGCTTCCTAATCTTGCCTGCCGTAATCAAGAATCCATCCCGTACACGAGATATCTTTCCTAATCTGATCAACTTAACCGCCGCGATCTGGACTCCGCCCTGTATACGAGATATCCTTCCATATGATCCGGGAGTCTTTCAAATCTCGTACTTCCCTTTAAACGTCATGATCAGCTGTTGTTCCTTGTGTCTCAAGTTAGGGTTCCTAGCACCAGAAAAGACTTCACAGCAAACAACTCGGTGCCTTGACCCACCTGCAGGATAACTCGGGAGCATCACGACTCGGACGAGTCGGCGCTGCTGGAACTCGGACGTGTTACTTAGAACCCGTCTCAGACCTACTCGGGGCCGCGCATGCCCGGAGACGCGAGTACTCGGGAACGCATGTACTCGGGGATATGGGACACGAGTACTCGGAAGCACTGCAGACCACTCGAGCACACTGCTTGGGAACGCAGGAACTCGGGAACACGAGTGTTCGAGAATGAGTACTCGGGGATACGGGAACTCGGGATCTAGTACTCAGATACACTCGGATCGGGATCCTTTGTGGGCACCTTTGTACTCGGGGGACACCGCAGGCCACTCGCGAGAGCCACGACTTGGTAACACTGTGAAATATGTGGCGCACCAGGCTACTCGGGGTGCTGCCAAATTACGTCATCAACACAATCGTTATGCAAGTCGATTTTTTTTTGCTAAAAGCGGTACCATCTCTCAGTTAGTCTTTTCCACTCTTGTTACAACTAATGTCGATATGAATTAGTTTCATTTTTTTGGTATCTGCCTATAGTGTTTAAAAGTCAGTTCATAAAAGGTGTGCTATGTTATCGCATTTCTTTCACGGTCTTGAATCTTGCTTGATAGATCTGCCTATAGAACAACCGGGTGATAAGATGTTTTTTGTAAATATATATGTGTTAATATGTTTTCTAGTTTCACCTTCAGAACGAAGTTGGTCAAAATACACTTGTTTTGTAGGTGCAATAGCTCTTTATAAGGTTTGCTCTTTCTCAAACAAAGAGGCGAGGATTGTGAATTCTTTTTCATAATTTTTTTCTTTGCTGCACAGTTATCCCTTTGTTCCTTTCTTAGTTCAGTCACATAGTGTGTTTGAAATAGATGTTGTATATGCTTCAGTTAATTGCTCTACCTCAGTATTTGAATACCTTCCAAATGCTAGCTACTTCTGACAGTTTTGTTTTAGAAACAATTCAAGTCAGAGCGCATTTTGGTGCATAAGTGATATGTGCGGCCCTAGTAAAAACCCATCAAGGATGCCAAAGTATTTATTTGCCATCGATTTAGATTATGGTTTATTGGTTATCAGTTTCGGGTTAACAAAGTTTATCTGATATAACTTGTCCTATTTACTCAGGCAATATGGCCATATAGTGGTCATTACCTTCCATCCGAATATAATCTCATAGGTGAATTCAGTCACTACCTTCAGGAGAACAATGTTGACCTCACCGATTTCAAGGCAAATCTAAATGAAAGGAAATTTCACATTTACCTGTCACAAGCTTGATCGTTTGCTCATAATAATTAACGCAGCAAAAAAAGGAAAACAGAACTGAAATAACATGTGAGTTTCCGTGATTTATTTCTGAAATGTCCAATACGCAAAGATGAAGGTACCCCTTGCTGAATGAACCTTACACTCAGCCCAAACAAACCTAGAACAACACAACAGCTGCTCCCGAAGATCCATCCGAAATTTAGAAAACATTCTGTGGTAATAGACTAAAGTAAGTTGCTTTCTACCTTCATTTTTCCAGGAGCTACGACATTTAGACCAAGTGAAGTGGTTAAACATGTACTCCAAACTGCCGCAGTATCTCTAAAGTTCATACATGACCGAAAGGTCGGAATAAATCTCTATTTTGTAGATTTTATTTTGAGTGAACTTCATGTTGTAGATAAGTAGCAGAATTATACAGGATACGAAATATAAAACTGGCAAATTTACATGAGAGCTCATACTGCAAGCCCAATTGTACTGCCACAGAACATTCTGATATTACTGCCTCTCCAAGAAACTATGATGACCATACATTTGTGTTGCTCCAATCGTGAATATGCTTGTCAAAATGGCGTTCCATCAAATGAAATGTTCAGAGAGGGAGATTTGTTTGCCTTCACTCCACTGAATAGGAATAACAGTTTTTCACTAATAGTTCTTGATTTATATGTTATGCATGATCATCTTCTGCGTATCTCGCTTGATGCGGAAACTTTTTATAATTTGTGGAATATATGGATTTTCTCTTTTGTAGATTGTTCTAGAATATATTAGCGTCATTTGGAGTAGTGTTGCGTAAATGTATTTGCATTTATTTCAGAGTGTTGCAGCATGAGGTCCTGTGATTTGTTACAATTTGAGTGTGTTACGGATGTACTTGGTTATTTTAGTGATGCCTTTTAGTCCACTACTTACTTTAAATAGGTGATACCTTGCAATTAAGAGCTAATGGAGATGGTTATCTTGGAAAAAAGGTGATGTTGATGCCATGTGTTCTCTTAATCATAATTCAAGTTATCCTTGAAACACATATTAAATTCCCTCGTAGCTTAAATCTGCCACTAACTATGTTTTGCTTTGATATGATAATGCAATTTCGTTATATTGCGACTACAATCGGCTAGACCATCTCAATCAGTCTATGAATAAGACATGTATTGCATGCACGATTATTAGTGTATTATAAGTTATCTGTGCATTAAATATTATCTATTTGCTGTTTCATTTTCTCTATTATCATGGATGAATATGGAATAGTTCTGCAAAATTTTAAAGCAATATGCAGAATTTGTATTTAGCAATCTTCATGTTTCAGACTATCAGTAATGCTACATGATATGCTCTTATCTTTTTCTTAAATATGTTTGTTTTTATCAAAAATGTCTGAACCAAAATATGGATTGAAAAAGTTACAGAATTAAGGGGTTATAAGCCTGCAGTTGCCCACCGCGGGTCGACAGGCGGGGCCAATTGCCCTATGGGAAGCCGACTGGGCGTACGTAAGTATTTGTATATGACTAGTACTAGGACTGTGAAGGTTAGGGGTTAATTCACTCTTTCACCTTCTCCTCTATGTTATTTTGCTTCCAAAAGCCACCATCACTTCTATAGAAACCCATATCATTGACGGGCAAAAATCCCACATTATTAACGGATTACGCACCTCCTACCATGAGGATATCGTCTTCAAAGGGCACGGGGATCTTCACATTGAGGTACGCCGGCTCTACATAATAGACCTGACACCGTGCCATGTTCGACGGCATGCTCATGTTGTGCATGTGTGCCCCTAAAGTAGATGAAAACACTCTCCCATGCTCAACAACCATGGGAACACCGCCGGGCAGAGCTACTACGATTTTGCACTGCGTTGGCGTCTGCAAAACAAAGAGTATTTGACTTAGATGTCTAGAAGCTATATAGGAAGCATTCTTGTAACTAATCAAACTTACAGTGATGTTGTCAAGAGAATGTGATCCCATTGTCCCCTCGGAAGTATGATTGGCGAACATGCAGCTACTTCATATGTTAGCGAGGCTACCTTCGGCCCAAACATGAGGCAAGGGCGGCAGTGCTACCAAATACGGGAGCATCTTCTTGCGTACCTCCTCTCTCATCTCCTATATCACCTCCTGTGTCACCTCCTCTAAATACACCCTCCTTATCTGTTCCACTAACTCTTCTTGCCTGCTCTTCCTGTAGCGGGCCTCCTCTTTAGATTGGGGGAATCCTTCACTCTAGGGAATGAAAACCCCTAGACCTCGTGTGCAACCCGATTTCTCTCGGTTTACTAGGCATCTTGTGAGGTTGGCTCTCTACCTCTCACTATGGACAGAGTCTCTACAAGATTCTTGCTGGCTCAATTCTCTCTTCAATAGAACCACAAGTTATATAATTCAACATCCATGAAGTAATGGTTTTAATTACAAGAGACATATGGTGGTTTGATATCATACAAGACGAGGACACGTCCTCAACTTCGGCTATCAGTAAGGTGACGGACTTCGTAGCTTGGTTAGTCTTCGAGTGGGCCTTGATCCAGTAACGACTACGACAATCAATATCTTTAACAGGAACTGGTAACCCAGCCTCTCGTAATGTTGCATCCTCCATCTCCCAATCGGCCTTCTTGCGAGTGTACCCAAAATTGCCTAGCAGGTGGTTGTGTAAATTCTTGCAGCACATGCCCTTGTTCTTTGCACTTTTCTCCTTGAATGTGTCAGTGGACTTCGAGGCCATGAACTCCGCCCAATCCTCTAGTGTCACATTAGGAAGTTGCTCAAAATCTTGAGTTAACCCTTTCTGAACATAATTTACATTCAGTCGGCTCCTAAAGTTTCCGATGAGCCGTAGACATCATTACCATCAGAACTTGTCGGACTCGCTCCACATCTGCTTGTGGGATTTTGAACTGTTGAAATAGCTCCTTCATTATATCATCAAGTTCGATGTCGGGTACTTTTGTCCAGTCATCTATAAGGATGGAAACCCTCGTACGTGCAAGAATCCCACACACAGAGTTGAACTTTGCCGCCTTTTTCTACGGGCTTCGAAGGGTACCCTGTTGTTTGGTCCACCTCTGTGATGACCAGTCTTGTAGTACGCATCTTATTCCTAGTTCTTGTTTTCCTAGATCATCCTTGTGTAGAGGTGGATGCAAGGGGTTGGGACAAGCCAGAATCTTGGGATGCCATGGATCTTCTCAGAAAAAAGAACTAAGAAAATACTTGTACTTATATAATAGAACTTACAAAAAATGCACAACATAACATAACAATATTAGAAAATTATAGAAAATGCATAACATAACATAACAATATCAGAAAATTATAGAAAATGCATAACAGAACTTATGTAAAATGCATGAAAAAACTTATATGGAATGCATAATAGAACTTTTAGAATGCATAAAAGACTTATATAAAATGCATAATAGAACTTATATGAAATGCATAACACAGAGGAACTTATAGAAAATGCATAATGGAACTTATATACAATGCATAACAGAACTTATATGAAATGCATAACATAACGGAACTTATAGAAAATGCATAACAATAACAAAAAATTATGACATCAATAAGAAACACATATCACATTTATAACATAATTATTTATATATATGTATCACACACACACACACACACACATATATATATATATATATATGACCACCAATAAATAGAACAACAATGTGACTATGTGAGTCATGTTAACATTATTCAAAGGTGGAGGCATGTGGAAGGCAAGCCCACAAGGACTTCGAGGGAAGTATTACGCCCAGGACTATCGAACCATAGGAGCAAAGGATAAACGTTTGACCTTCCTCACAACTAGAATTGTCACGCGAATAGTTGTGCTTGCATCTGAATAATATTCCAGAATTAATCTACTACAATATTGACTTCTACCAAAGCAATAAAATAAGAATTAAAAAAGTATCTAAAGCAATAAAACAAGGATTATATCAAAGTAACTAAAGGACAACAGAAAAGTAATCCTAAAATAGAAAATAAGAGGACACAACGACGAGACTACAAGTAATGAATAATTTCTAGGCTATTGGATTCATAACATGTTATGCAAGCATGATGGTGAAGCCCAAGAGTAGCTACATCCATATTGCTCGCCACACAAGGTAACAGCATAAGGAAGTGAGTCTTCGTGATTCCCCTAAATAAATGATTAATGACTTTCTATCCGAATATGCGCTGTCACCGCAATACCCATCCTGCACATCGCATCGGTGCAACCTCTTAGCATCTATTCATGACACTACAAAATTACATCTATGCATAGCAACAACTCATAAATCAATAACATGATATATTATCAATATCCAAGAAATAATCTATTACTCAAACATGGAATTCAACTTACAGGTGAAAAGGGTTCATAAGAAAGAGAGAGAGACATGGAGGAACATGGAGGTTGCACTTGGCGTGACGGAGATGATTCACATGGCGTGGTGAACATGATTCACTTGGCATGGTGGAGATGAACTTCCTCTTCTTCCTCACTTGATCTCCCTTGCAATTGTAGATGATTTCTTGAGGTTACGGTGGAGATAGTGGATTGGATCTAGATAGCCTTGAGTACATCCGCCCCTCTAGTAACTCTATCGCGGTGCCTCCTTTCTCTTAAATAGATGGTAGACACTATTTAGGGTTTCACTGATTGTACATAATGATTTCCATTGAGGTACCTTCATGGAAAAGGTTATATTTGACCTGGTGGTGCCGTACGCACTCGGTAGGGCATCACGGTCATACTTGGCCATCTTGCTTACTAGATGCTCCATTCGGGCTCGCAGTTTTTGGTGAGCCCTCCTCTCGACGTGTACTTTCCAAGTATATATATATGTGCCCTTTTCTAGCGAGTCCACACACTAAGCCCAAAAGAGAGTTTTGCAAACTTTGGCAATTAATTAGTCATTAGTAGCAATTAACAGGAACATATACAGTGAAAAATGTGATAATAAGGATCAAACATGGAGAAAATGATGAGTACAAAAATGGATTTATCAAGGCAAATCCTAACAATGTAAACCCTAACTATCACATTTCAAAACCTAACAATCTAGTTTCACATTTCAAAACCTAACTATGTAAACTCTAAAAATTTCTAAGGCAGAGGAGGGGTGAGGATTATATACCTTCTAGGGCTTGGTGTTGGTGGAGGGGGCAATGCGGTCTAGGGTAGGGCAGGGAGCTGTGAATACCTTCTAGGGCTCGGTGTTGGTGGAGGAGGCAGCAGTGTGGTCGTCGAGTCTTCGGGAAGGAGGGGCAATGCGATCGTTAAGTCCTGGGACGTTGTGGTTGTCGCGGAGGAGATGGTGACGAGGTAAGGTCTGGCGAAGGAGGTGATGGCATAGTGGTTGAGTCCTCAAGGCTAGGAACATGGCGGCAACACTCCGGGAGGAGACACGGTGGTGCTTAGGTTTTGGGTGAATGAGCAGGAGGCAAAAAGTTAAATGAGTGGGAGGCAAAAAGCCAAGTCCTGTGCCTACACCCTATATAGGTCATCACCTGTCACTGAAGGGCGAGTGTTGTGGCCGGTCCATGATGACTTACTCATTAGGGACGGTCCGTCGCATAGGCCCGTCCATGATGAGTTTTTCTATGCAGTGCAGACTGAATTAACTGAATCTGCAGTGCAATGTCTTGAGGCTCATATTCTGTTAGTTCAGTCCGCACTGTACTGAATTGACTAATTACACACATTTCATAAAATAAAAGAGAGTTGATCAATACTTATCTAGTTATCATAAATATATGTCATTGTTCTCAAATTAATTATAGCCCTTCATGAAGATCAATTAATCATCTACAACTTGCTTTATTCCTTTAAATGTTAGGTCTTCATTATGATTTTCACGTAGGTACGTAGCCTCATCATTTGGTTATTCATCAATTTGCATGATACCGTCTCCGAGAGGAGGTTCCTCATCGTTGAATTGGTTAGTCTTCTTCATGCACTACACCATTAAGGAGTATCGAGAGCATAATATACTTTCACGTCATACACAACCAAGGAGGAAGGTTGTAGATAAAGAAAAGCAGGGGCATGTGTTGTGTTGAGTACTCATGTTACTAAATGGGTCGATTCCATCCGTACTCCTTCCAAACCTTATGTTCCTCGGCTCCTGACGGAAGCTTGGAAGTACCCTATCGACATTTCTCCATTGGGATGCATTAGTAGGGTGTCTCATCATTCGATCATCCTTCGATCCCTCTGAGTGCCAACACATCAATTTGCCTCCTTGTCATTAGCAAACAAATGCTTCAAACAGGGAATGATAGGAAGATTCCAAGCCACCTTAGCAGGAGGTCCCTTCACCTCCACCTTAGCCAAGATTACATATCTTGATTATTATTACTATGTTTGTACAGGATGCCTTGAAGGTCTTTGTACTCTTTGCGGCATAGGATGTAGTCATTCGGATGCATGTACTTTTTCTACTTCCAATCTAAGAGAACAGATAACCTTCCTGGCCTTGTTGGTGCTTGTCGGTAACAAGTTTTCCTCCAAGAAGAATGTCCGCTATTAGGCGTAACAACTTTGTGAAGCTTGCGTCAGACCAATTATTGGTTGCCTTGATCTTGAGCAGTTCAAGCATGACAACCAACCGCGTGTACTTCGCTTTGCATCCCAGAAAGGATCTTTCAGAGTCTTCCAACAAGCCAAGGAACTTATCATACTCTCTTCCATCAAGGTTTGTCCTTTCTGCGTCACCCAACATTTGATCCAAATCATTGTGGTCATCGACCATATCTTGATGAGATAATTTAGAATTGACTTCGCCTGGCTCTACATGTCCAACATTGACTTCTAGCTCTTCATGAATGTTGACTTCTAGCTCTTCGTCGTGACATGTCCAACGTGTATAACCATCCATGAAACCCTTGATAATCAAGTGGGACTACAAATCCTTTGTCATCTCCACCATCTCCCTGTTTTTACATCTACAGCATGGACAATACATTTGATTTTTTTCTCAACATATCCTCTCGGGAGACTCTAACAAACCTAAACAAAGAAGATATGTAATCTCGGCTCGCCTGATTCATCCCATACATCCAGCATCAATCCATCTATAGATCCTACATCAAAGCATATGACATGAATTTAGTACTTGGATCTACAATAGTGAGCATATGTATGCTAAAGCTAGTTGCAATTAGATAAATTACTACATTTAGATCTGCAATAATGAGAGAGCACAAAATTAACTAGATCTACAAATTAAGTATTTTCAACTAGCTAGAGAGCAAAATACTAACCTTTGATCACCTCCAAATCAAGGATCTAAAATGAGAGCACAAAATTAAATCTCTACCTCTCCTCTCACCACTTGGATCTACAATAACAACACAAAATTAGCTATATGTGCAAATTACTAACCTTAGATCATCTCCAACTCAATTATCTAAAAAGACCATTCCAAATCCTTGCTCTCCTATCACCAAATCGCCCTCCAAATCATCACTCTCTGGCAGCAGCCACCAACAGGAAAAACAAAACTGGAAACCCTATGGAGTGGGCGGAGGCATGCTGCTTGTATATGGTTTCCATGTCTTCACTGACGGGTCAGCCACTTACACCAGTCAGTGATGACCCTTTCAAATGGCTTCGGCACCTGCTCGACATACTCCAAGGCACCGTGATGGCTGTTTGGCCTCAAATGGCATCGGCACCTGCACGGCATGCTACCCCCGTATGAGCTAGTGCCTACCATGAGATCGTGTATGCACCCACCGACGGCCCCGCACTGCCTGCCACTTGCATCGTGTCCACCGCGACACTCAGCTCAGAGCCCCACGCACCACACGTGCTAGCCTCGACCACATTGTGGCGGCTCTGCACCAAAACATACCGCCACTGTGACCCACCACAACAAACTTCTTCTTCCTCTTCTCCATCCACCTCGTCCTCTGTACCTCACCGCTGCATCGCGGGACATCATGCGAAAGGTGACGGCCTGGTCATTACAGGGTAGGGGAGCACTGTACCTCATCGGCAAGGACGGCGTCTATGGTCTCATGTGGCGGAGAAGCTCAATTCGTAGAATCACAAATTTGATTCAGTTGAAACACATATGAGGTGAAGGGGGTCCTGCAGCCAGAAGGAATTTTGCTAGAACTCACCAAAGAAGTAGATCAAAACAAGGCAATGGCTGGCCGGAGTCGGGGAAGAATGCGAAATTTTGGCAAGCTAGAGAATGGGACGTGCCATTGCGCGTGTGAGAACCCTAGTTTCAGACCTAGTCAGAGGAGATGTGGAACGGAAGTGGACTCAACTGGCGTGCTGAGTTAGTCAGTTTCTGTCGTGCCGCGTTGTTGACTACACTAGATGGGGGGGGGGATATTGTTTTGCGCATTCATCTCATACATCGCATTCATGCAACCATTCCATACACATGTTTATATATACACTGGAAATTTTAATTCAATTAAATTGAATGTATTGTACAATATTTAATTACAAGGTACAAAAGAAGAAAAAAAGGATTATAATTGTTACAATTACAATTATCTGAGTACAAGAATAATAAAGAAAATAAGAAAAGAAAGAAAAGCACATTAGAATAAAGTTCTACCTATACAAATATCTAAACCTATTCTTCAGAAGTCGAGCCAAAAGAGAATGAGCGTGGGGGAGGCAGCCTTTGGAAATATTTGTGGTATTCGGGGTCGTCAAGATATATGCACTCGAGACTATTAGGATCACTTAAATTGCTATCAGAGGCAATGAGTTTTGCAAATGTGTTTTTGAAATAAAGGCGGTTCCATCGGCACATTTTTGCCTAAATCCACAAGTTTAGTTTCGAGGGCAAAAGAATACCAGAAGTGGAACCTAAGTAATTTTCATTTTCAAAAATAATTTCAGAAAACAATTTTTGTTTCTAAAAATTTCCAAGGGCTACATGGCTAAGACCCTTATCGAACTAATCTAATATATGTATTTATATATATATAGAGAGAGAGAGAGAGAGAAGAAAAGAAAATTAATAAAATATTTTATTTTCCCTGCACTACTATGCCTCCAGCAAGTTTCTTTTTATTTTGGAAAAAGATTTATTTTAAAACCAAAAAGCTGAAGAGATAAGGCATCGATCTGAGTAAATATCCAGCACCCTGAGATTTTGACCAAGGTCAAATGCTTAACTTAGAAGCTAGCTCAAAACAATAGAAATATCTACTTAGCCAAAATATTAGCTACAACTGACCTAGGGAGTAGGAGGTGGCAAGCATTGCCACCAAAGAGGTTATAAAATGGGTGCCGTAGAGCCAATAATAGAGCAATATCACGAGAACAACCATCATCGAGACCATCTTCTCAAGAACCAGCTCAAGGCATGCATGGTAACCATTTAGGAAGCTCAAGTTCCAGGAGTCTTGTAAGGAACAACAAGGAGTAGAGGAGAGGAGACCAAGGAACATCAAGAAGTGGGGGAAAAGGCCACCAATAACCGAAGGGGAGGAAAACCTTGTGGAGGAAGCTAGCTCAAGTAAAGGGCAGAAGGCCATTAGTAGGACAAGAGTAACAAGACCAAGAACTTAGGAAGCCCAAGCCTACCCTTATCCTGATTGAAACAGGTTAAGGTTTCATTCGAAATCATCATGATTTCAACATAAGAGCTCGGTGAGATAATGAATAGGACCCTGAGAAAATGTTTTCATCATAGGGTAAGGGAAACTACTTTAGTAATTCTAAATTCTTATTAGATTCTATCACTCTCTAACCCTTTTCTCAAATAAAGATCATCATAGAAATAAACTAGATCAAGTATAGCACATGTTCTTCAGCTTAAGTAAACTGATGTCTTTATATGTATATATATATATATACTCCTTATATATGTATATATACTCCTTATATATATATATACTCCTTATATGTGTGTGTATATATATATAAGGAGTATCACTAGTGACAGAGGCATCATCAATCAGTATAACAATTAGGGTCAGAGATTATCCTTAGCATAAGAAAATCCCAATTCATAAGCACTAATGCTCTTCCAAGAGCCAAAATGCTAACATGGAGCATGTAATAGCAGAACCATATTATTGGGTTAGGCATCAACCATAAGAAATTGATCAGAGAATGCTAAATAGATTTGGATATAGCATGAACACAGACATCAAGTTAAGTAAACCAGTCACTAGTAAGCCATAAGCAAGTCCTAGTTTCAATTATTCAACACTTTAGCCATATATCACTACCAGATTTTTGCTGATCTATGATGAATCGTATTCGTCACAGAACAACGACAATTCATCATTAAGCATCTTCTGTGACGAATTTATGGCAAAAACTCACTCGTCATGGAAGTCGCGTCAGCAAATTTTGTCATAGAACAGAACACATCTGTGACGAAATATTCTTCGTCATGGAACGGATACACTTCTATGATGAAATATTTTGTCATGCAAGTCGCTCGAGAACGTCATATATAGGACCATTTTTGTCATAAAACAGCTTTCCGGCACGGCTGTTTCTGATGTGGCAGCCTGCGTGGCCTTTGTTGTGACGTGGACACCATGTCACCAACTGACGTGGCTATGCTCCCACATTGTGTCCACGTCATCATCCACGTGGCATCCGACGTGTCATCCTACAGCCCAGTCCAATTCATTGGCCCAAAAAGTTTGGCCCATACATCTATCATGGCCCATTTTAGGCCAGCCTATTAATTTAGGCCCGGTCCATCTATCGTGGTCCATTTTTGGCCAGCCTATTAATTTCAGCCCAGGCCCATGAAGAAAGAGATGTCAGATCTCAAATTTGATGGCCAATGAATGTTTTTAGTCATACGTAATTCATTAAATTTTCTCACAATCACGAGATAACAAAGATTGAATATATGAGATTCATCTCATTTTACATCCATCCAACAAAAAGAATTGGTTCACATCACTAATTCATAGTTACATCCAAACACTCACGGTTACAATAGGTGACCGAAAACCATTCAACACAAACAACTCAAGTGGCATTAAGAAATATAGTAAAATTCCTATAAAGGGTGTCTTCTGTAGGATCTGCATGAGTGTTCATATCGAGGTTAAGGTGTTTGCCCTTCCCAGGTAGGTTTTCAAAATGCCCTTCCTCCATGGAATGCCATATTCTTTGTTCCACAGCATTCATTATGTCAGTCTCGAATCTGCAAAATAGCTAGGGAGTTACTAGTGCAAATTAGAAACAATCGACTAACCGAGAGCCTTTGTCATGATCAGAAATGCACAGGTGTCAGATATATCAATTAAACAAGCCTGATCATTTGTCCAGCCTGTGATTTGGCAAAATAGTTGTCGGCGGAATGGGGCCCAGGGTACCCCTAACCGCCGGCGGAGGCCAACCAAATGCCGCAGATGGTGACACGTGGCGCTCCGGTCGCTGGGGCCTTGGGTCCCACCCGGATCGCCGTGCGGAACCCGTGGCCATTCCTAAGGAATAAGGGGTCTCCTCCAGAGGCCGCGTCCGCAAACCAGAAGGGGTCTTGGGCCTCCGGGAGTCCACGGCCCACGCGCTGAGCGAGCACTCGGGGTCCGTCCCCGAGCGCTCGGCGTCCCAGAGGGCGAAGGGCGCGCTCGGGGTCCCTTCCCGAGCGCTCGGCATCTTGTCAGATGTGGGGCCCAGGGGAGCGCTCGGGTTCCGCCCCCGAGCGCTCTCCCTCGGGCTCCCCCCTTCAAGGCGCCCCGAGCGGCCCCCCTGCGAGTGCTCCCCGAGCGCTCGGGATTGCTCGGGGGCATCCGGAAGACAGCTGGCGCCCTCTCCTAGCGAAGGAAGATGCTCGGGACCGAGTGCTCGGGGGACGACGTGTCCTCTGGTGGGACCCTCGCCCATCTACGTCGGCCAGCGCCCAGCTTCTCCAGTAAGCTTCCGCTCTGGCGGAGGCATTTAATGCCTGTCATTTCGACGAGGAACCCCAAGCCCTATGAGGGCATGATGACGGTCAGACCGGGTCCCACTGGTGCAGGTGATAAGCTCTGACAGCTATCCCTCTCTCTCTCTGAAGGGTGGGCCCGGGCTGACAGATTCTTTGACCAACCAAGCGCGCCGCCCCGCACGCCCTGTCACTGTCACCCTTTCTACCCCATGGGGGACGCCGCCGCGCAACTCATTGCGCGGGTTGAGAGGCTGACCCATGGGACCCGCGAGTGGGTATTCTACCGACCC
Organism: Stipa capillata; assembly: GCA_019208055.1. Taxonomy (NCBI): domain Eukaryota; kingdom Viridiplantae; phylum Streptophyta; class Magnoliopsida; order Poales; family Poaceae; genus Stipa; species Stipa capillata. Next base: position 433,089 of record JAGXJF010003322.1, read on the forward strand.
AGTCAGAAGAGGCCAATAAGTCTTCATCCACGGGGCCCGCCGAAGGTAAAGATGTCAGAACCCCTGTTCCGACATACGGTGAAGCGACGTCCCGGCCGAAAGTATGCGTTCGCATTAAATAGAGGTGTGGGCGCTTCCAGTTGCACCCACGTCGCCCACAGTATCAGTCCAGCTCATTTTCCTTTGCCGACCTATGTGGTATTCCCCCAAGTATATAAGGGGAGAGCCTGGTCCATGCAAGGGGTTGGCTCCTTTCCTAGTTCGATTTCCCTTAGGTTAAATCCGTACCGAAGAAGCACCGTTTTTCCTCTGGGCTAGAGCAAGAAGAAGAACAGTGCGCACCTTTGTAACTCATCATACTTGCCATATACACACATATATACAAAAACAAGCAGGACGTAGGGTATTACGCCTTCCGGGGTGGCCTGAACCTGGGTAAATCCTTGCGTCATTACATCCTTAGCCACCGGGTTTACTCGCTAAACTCTAATCCACACCAAGGCTCGTAAGAAACTCACTACTCCCCTGGGCCGAATTCCAAAGGGGGTCCCTCCGGACCACCGCTAGAGGCGTCTCTACGCCGACAGCTGGCGCGCCAGGTAGGGGGAGTTTTAGGGTTTCTTCGAACCTGCATCATCCATGTCGGGCAACGGGGAGTCTTCCGCCTCGAAGCACGACGATCCGTCTAAGAACCCGAGCAAGGCTGGCGGCCCCTCTGCGGTCGACCCCGGGCTTCGGCATGAGTCTCTGGCGGACGAGGGCGCAGGAGGCGCCCATCGGCCTGCCGGTGGTGCCGTCCCACCAGTTCGCCGCCAGCTGAATTTCGATCATGCCGGGGAAGCAAGCACGCTCCAGGCGGTCCAAGTCCTTCTCCGGCATCCTCCTGTCCCAGTAGGTGGCGCGTCCCCAGTGGGCCCTTGGCTCCAGGACGTGGCCGCCCTGGTCGACACCGCCCGCCGCCAGGCTGCGGCCCGGAGTTCCTACGCCCCCTCGGGGCGCGGGAACTCCCACGTCACTCCTTCGGCGGCCGCACAGCCGTGCCCTCCGCGTGATGATACGCGGGGCCGTCGCGGCAAATCACCCCAGTCGGTCGCCTCCCCTTCCCGGGGGGGGCGCTCAGGATCTTCGCCATCGCCTTAACAGGCAGAGGGAAAATGAAGATGCTCGCGTCGTTATCGAGCGCCAGCGCGAGGCCAGGGCCGCGGAAGGCCAATCTTCCTCCGCTCCTGTCGCCGACCGTGCACGCTCCGCGGCACGCGCCGTCGCCCAACCGGGCGCGAAGGCTACCACCCCACTCTACGGAGCGGGCTGCCAGGCCTTCACCGCAGATCTGCGTCGCGTCACCTGGCCGACTAAGTTTCGGCCGGAGTTGCCGCAGAAGTACGACGGCTCCTTCCACCCGGAGGAGTTTCTGCAGATCTACACCACGGCCGTCCAGGCCGCCAATGGAGACGAGAGGGTCATGGCCAACTGGTTCCCTATGGCCTTGAAGGGCTCTGCCCGTTCTTGGCTCATGAACCTCCCTCACGGCTCCATCCGCTCCTGGGATGACCTCTGCCACCAGTTCGTGGCAAACTTCCAGGGCACTTTCGAGCGTCCTGGCATGGAGAGTGATCTCCACGCTGTCAAACAGCGCAAGGGGGAGACGTTGCGCCAGTTCATCCAGCGCTTCAGTCAAGTGCGCAACACCATCCCCAGGATATCTGCTCAAGCGGTCATCATCGCCTTCACTCAGGGGGTTCGCGATGAAAAGATGCTTGAGAAGCTGGGCACCCGCGAGGTCCAATCCACGCCGGAGTTGTTCGCTATCGCGGACAAATGCGCCAAGGCGGCCGAGGCCCGTGCCCGGCACAACCCGCGCCCCGACCAGTCGGCGGTCGTCGGCGCCGGCTCTTCGCGTCCCTCTGGCAAGAAGGACAAGAAGAGCAAGAAGCGTAAGTCCGAGCCCGTCGCGGCGGCGGAGGCCAAGCCTCGCAAGCCGCCAAGTAAAAGCATTGGCTCATAGAAGCCAAGATATTGAATGGAGTACTCCATTCATTATTGGCTAGGTTGATTGTGATGTATATGGTACATATTATTAAACCGAGAGACTGAGAAGTAGCTAAGAGCAGCTTGTTGGATGCTTATATCTCAAATAAGTTTTTACACAAAAAAAATATTTACAGCAACCAGACGACGGAATGCATAAAGGGAGCTTGGACAATAGAACCATGCTAATCAGTAACACAAAAGAAAGGGAAATGCTGGTTTGTGTATTAGATTACTGGATTTAAAATTTAAACTATAGTAAAGTGTTATAGCGAACTTGACTAATATTTCCTAATAATTCTCATGAAGACGATGAAGACCTCTGGTCATACATGCTAAAACTAGAAAAGAATATCTAACAGTAATTGCATGATGTAGATTTCATATAGTAACTGTTTGCATCAATTGTTACTTGTATAGCAACTTCCGTCATTTACAAAATCTACTGCAGCTGTAAATAGCACAAAAGATATCCAGAAAGTGCACAACCTTTGATAAGAATCAGATAATATGATTCATCAAGTAGTGGAACTTTGAGGATCAAAGAAGGCATATAAACATGAGTGGAAAGATAAACTAGATGAGATACACCTTTCGTAATATTTGATTTAGGGCTTGTGAGACTCGGACTTGGCAGTTTCTTTATAAATTGCCCAAAAATTGCTGTAAAAAAACTTGGCCAGTAGTGCAAACCAGCCATGAATAACTATTAAGAGCAAACATGGGTGAGATGCGTTCAAATTCCAAGTAAAGAAACCACTCTCACATTGAAGAAATTACTCTGGTGCGGTGGTCATCGAGGGAGATGCTCTGGTGTAGTGGCGTCGAGGGGGCTGCTCCGATGCGGTGGTCGTCGGTGGAGATGCTCCGGTGCGGTGGTCGTCGGTGGTCGTCATATGGTCGATTTGGGAGAAATGCGGCTGGCGATGCTCATGTGCATCTTCCCCCGCAGCCGCGCCCACATCCAGCGCCGGTGGGTCGCCTCCCCCGCAGCCGTGCCGTCGCCATCAGTCCTCGGCCGCCTCCTTCTTCCCTTGCAGTAGCACCGTTGCCGCTGGTACTCCTCCACCCGCTGGATCGGAAGGGGAAGGGGGTAGGGCAGTGGCGGCGGCCGGATCCGTCGGGGAGAAGGAGGCGGGGCGGTGTAGGGGCTCACCTTAGGGCAGGGAGATGCCTCATTGGGCGGCAGGGGCCGGGAGACGCCTCGTTGGGTGGCGGGGGCCGGATCCAGAGGGAGAAGGAGGCGGGGCAGTGGCACCAGCCGGATCCGGGGGGAGAAGGAGGCGGGGCAGTGGCGGCCGGGGTGAGGGGACGTAGGGGCCGTGGGGGAGGCGGCGGTGGTGAGGGGGGCAGTTGGGGGAGGCGGCGTGGGAGGGGAATATATGGATAAGGATTGGATAGAGTATATATTTCGTTGGGCGAGGGGAGTTTTTGGCGTACATCCAAAAAAATTTGCTGGGCGCGGGAGTTTTTGGCGCGCTGCCAAAATTTTTCAGTATTTGGCCAAAATGGCTTTTATATAGTACTCATATAGCTAATTTGTATAGCAAATTTGATATTACATCAAAATGCTGTATTTGAAACTTAAAATTTATCAAGGTGACTAACTATTTCAATGGCTTACATGCATGCCGGATGGCGATATGTCGCCAGTTTACTCACCAAACATATGATGAATCCCATCATGACGTCGATGGCTCCCCCTTGGATGAACTTGACCTACCCGATATCGACTCATCTATGGCCTCTGGCCTCTGAAATCAGAGGATTAAGATGTTGAATAGTCATTTTTTACTTCCTCGACGATCGATGTCAACTTATCTATGTTCTCTGATCTCCGATACGATGGTTTAGATTGAAAGGTCACTTCTTAACTCCCACGTTAATCCACATAAGCATGCATTAAGTGTGGGGACTTGTATGGGGTTGTGTGCACGCGTCTAATGAACGACATGCATGTTACACTCGAATAATGTGGTTTTACTTAGAGTTTTATAATTACATGTGTAGGATTTACTTTTGGTAGAAGTTTTTCATAATCTCATGTTCACCCCCTCTAGTCGATAACGTATATCCTTTCAATTCATGTTCTTGTTTCATCGAGTCTCATTTCACCGTGGTAGATGGAAGGCAGTGGTTCCCCTAGATAAATGAAATCGTGTTAGACGTCCATGCAGATATATGTCTATCATTCTTCATCCTTTATTTTCATCGCCGCACTCATAGACTATATGACTGCATGCATGGTTACACAAGAGATGTGGATCCTGTAGCACATGATAACGTCCAACTATATATGAAGAGAGATGTGTCGGTAGCTTTGGTCGATACATGTCGAGCCTTTCTCACACTATATATCGTTCGACCCAACAGTACTATTGTTCTAGATTAGAGGGGAGAGCTAGTGCATGCATGTATCATGTTGCATGTATCTGACCTATTGAATGAATTTTAAAAAATTGAAAAGAAGTATATGCATATGAATATGAATGCATGGAAGGGCATATTTAAATTCTCATTTTTGTACGCTCTTTCTTTACTATAATTTCTATGATTTTATATAGATTTTGTATGCCTATCACAAAATATCTCTGCCTAATCTTTGCATTATTTTACTAGTTGTCTTAAATCTGAACTTTTCTATCTCTATTACTCCTAAGTGTTTGCGTACTCCTCATGCTCGAAGTCTCCTCGTACTCGAACTCCATATTCTTGGTAGGGGTGGGCACTAAAACAAGCTCCTGGCACCGAGAGGGCATTGGTGACGCGGTCAGCGAGGCTGGGCGACGTCTCCGTGCATGCCGACAATGAGGGCCGACGCCGGCGGTGGCGTGGCCATGTCGCGGTCGCGGCCGGCACGCCCGATCGTCGGTGCGGTGGTGTCCTGGAGGTCAGTGGGGAGGAGAATAGGGTATGGGAGGGAGGAATCGGCCTAGAGGCTCACCTCGGCCGGCGCGGTGGAGAAAATGGTGACAGCGACGACTGGGGTGGTAGGCAAAATTTGCCAAGAACAAGAGGAGATAGGGCTCGGGCTTCTGGGGTTTGGAGGAGCTCGGGGTTGCGGTTCCTTGGCCATGGGCGGAGGTTTAAATAGGGGGCTGGAGAAGGAGATAGAGAACACCATGTCGGTAGCGGTTTCGGGGGAGGTTCAAATGTGCAAAACTGTGAATTTTTAGGGTGCGTCAACCACGGATTCAAGCTTGCGTGGGGTCTAGGGACTCAATTTTGGTGTGGCGCGAAGAAAGGGGGTCGGGAGGGTGGTCAGGCATGGGGTGGAGCGGCCACGGGCAGAACTGAGCCCGATAGGGACTCGGTCTAGACGTTGAAGACAACTTCGACAGGTGGGGCCCACCTATCGGTGGCTATTCACGCATGAGAGAGAGGGCGAAGGAGTACAGGATGAGGACCGTCGGATTAGGATCGGGCAGCTGAGTGTCACGTCCCTATCGGGCTTAGCAGGCCGGTGCGGGGAGAGGCGAGGCGGGCTCGGCCCGAGCGGGAGAAAGAGGGGAGGAGGAGTGGGCTGCGACCCGTGAAAGAGAGAGAAGAGGGGTTTTGGCCCAGGGAGAAATAGAAAGGTTTTGGATTTATTCAAAACCAAAATTTTAAATGAAAACCAAATTCCATCCAAATGTAGTGCAAAAAACATATGAGAAAATTCATATAGCTTAATTAAAATATAAGGACTCTAATAAAAATGGTTCCAGGGGGAAAATCCAAAAGAATAGCAAATTGGAAATTCATATCTCTTTTCTTATATTCCATAATTAATTCAAAAGCGTTTGAATTAATTTGAATGAAAACCAGATAAAAGATTTAACTGAAAAAATAAATTGTATTTAAAAAAATAAATTGTGACTAGATGTCATCAAAGTTTGAGGGGCGCACATTGGTAAGGCAAGTAACGCCTATAGACACTTTGGATAAAACCGGAGTCTCTGACCACATAATGCTTGTGGTAACGGGTTCGAACCTCATGGAGTACGAACTTTTTTTACGCACTGGTTCCGTCCACTAGGCCATTCCTATCTCCGGATCCACGCAGCATGTATTTAAAACAATAAATTGTGACTAGATGTCATCAAACTTTGAGGGGCGCGCATTGGTAAGGCAAGTAATGCCTGTAGACACTTTGGATAAAACCGGAGTCTCTGACCACATAATGCTTGTGATAACGGGTTCGAACCTCACGGAGTACGAACTTTTTTTACACACTGGTTCCGTTCACTAGGCCAATATGGTCAAAGATATTTATGACGAAGCCTGTCGGCATAGGTGTGGTGACGATTTATGATGATCAACTCATCGTCACAAATATGCCGGTAAGTGTCATACAAACATGTCTACACAGGTCAGATAAGATATATGACGATTGGTGTAGTCCTTCTATGACGAAATATTTACTTTCGTCATAAATTTCAGGGGGTTGGGATCCGTCACCTGACATTCATGACGATTCAGCTATTTTCGTCATGGATATGAGACTTTTTATGACAAACTTGCAAAATGTCACGAGGAAAACGTCATGGATCAGCGAATTTCTAGTAGTGTATGATCAAGTTCAACAATCAGCGAAACCCTAATTGTACCAATAATTGAGAAACTAGGGATGCGACCAAAACAATCATAAGCAACCATCATAGGATCATTGCTGAGCCACTAACAAGGCAGAGAGGAAACCTTAAGAACTTGAGGTTGTTTGAATTATTTTGCTTTTTCTGTAGTTTTTAATTGAAAAATCTAAAAAAGAAAACAAGCCAGCTAGCCCACTAGGCCAGCTTGGGCCATGTGCTGCAGCCAGCCGGGCTGTGCACAGCCGCACGCCTCGGCAGCAATTGCTGCACGCAGCAGCCGAGCGGCACAATGACCATCGCGGCTGCGTAATGTGCGCACACGCGAAGCTGTGCCGCTGGCTATTGCTCGGGTGTTGGCTGAGAACACCACCATTTCTCCTCCACTTCGCCCCCCTGGAGTAATGCCTATATAAAGCCTCCCTTCCCTCCATTTTTCTCTCCTTTTCTCTCTTCCATCTCCTCCATATCTCCTCTCATCTTCTCCAACTCCGGCGACAATTCCAGTGAGCAATTCTGGCGACCTTGGCGCACCTCCATCCAATTTGTTGCTACTAGAGCATCCCCACACCGTCGCGGACCTTCTTCTTCCACCAATTGCGAATTTTGTCGACTATGTCAACCAGTTCCGCAACTTCTTCTCCAACTCCGGCGAACTCCTTCTCCAATTCTTCTCTGGAGTAGAATCCCCTCAGCACATAGTGTTTCCCCTCTCCCAATTCCCTCTCTTTTTCATCTCTCTATGCACATCCATATTTTGGATTGATCTATTTCTTTGTACAGTAGCTAGCTCTTGTACCGTACCTTTGTCTAACACCCCAATCTCTCCAAACCATGCAAAGTTCTTGATCTTAGTGTTAAAATGGATCATCTAGGACCTCTTGAACCCACCAGTGTAGTCGGATTTCAAATCCACGCCGTAGGTTTTGTATTATATGAATACACCCCAAATCGGGGCATAATTTGACCGAATTTGGTGTAGTTTGTACTTTAGATGATTATTTTGGAAGATATTTATTTTTCCCACGTTACTAGTATGTAAGAACCCCTCTGTTTAATTTCATATTTTTGGAGCTATGCAGAATTCTCTAGAATTAATTTGACCACTATTTTAATTATTTAAAATAGAAATACTTTCTATTTTTGTTATTTAATTTTTGTATAAGGTAGATACACCCCAGTACTATTTTACAGTGTTATTTGCAACCTTTTAGCACATTTGTGTTGAAGTAGCATAAATTGCATGTTGATTTAGGTTTATTCTAATGACTATTATATATTGTTTCTAGTTATAATTTAATCTCTGTTATTGTTTTGTTGTAATTAAATTCCAGAGAATGTTTTAGACTTATTTGAGCTCTATGATTAGTCTAATCCATTTTAATTAGCATGCATAGGTTAGGCAAATTATTGGTATATATGATTTATATGTTATAGCATATATTCTATAGTTCTCATATGTTCTAATTAATTTTGTGAGCAATATTAGTGCAATAATATGCTAATATTACCCTCTGGTTTGCAAGTACATGATCACTAGTTAAGTTAGAATATGCCATACTCATTTCTATTAATTATGTCCCACAATGTAGTTGCTATGTGCTATCACCTTTTCATGTATACTAGTATGTTAGGCTTCGAATGAGTTTAGCATGTTAATGTTTTATGTTAATAAATTAATATGCTAGAATATATTAGATATGTTTGTAATCTGAAATATTACAATATTATATGTATATACAGTTATGGCCTTATCTTAGAAGACCTGCATTAAGGATGCCCTAGCGTTAGACCTTATTCTGAACTTCATCGCGATGATGCCTTCGCAAATCATTCCATTCCACCTAAATCTTACCTTCATCATTCCTCTCTCTCATGTTGCTTTCTGGAATGTTTTGTTAGAGTTGGTATTTATTTGCTTTGCTCTCGTTTATGTTACCATGATAAAGAGTGAAGAGACCGACCCACCTTTAGGAGCAGGAGAAGAAGAAGAATACTACCATGAAGGCATGCTCCCTCTTTCTAGATCACATTTGATCATATATTTCTGAAAGTCATTATATTTTATTTTTAATAAACATGCATGTTGTTTAATTCCAGTAACTAGCGTGTCGATTGACACACCATTACCTTTTCGCTTGTCGCCCTGATTAGATGATACCCTAAGTAGCATAATATGTCTTTATTCCTAAATAGTGTAGACAAATGCTTAAATCTGTCCTTAGGATGTTTTGATTTGCCTCTTCAGAGGGATGATCTTCGGATTGATGATCCTTGATATTGAAACTTGTTGTTGAGCTCGCTGAGCTAAGCCGGATGCCCTTTGATTTCCCTCTCTCTATCTTCCTATTCTACTCTGGGTGAAACTTAGCATCTAAAGGTGCGAGCAATAGCTGAATCATGAGTTGAAGGAGAAAATGGTTGTTCTTCACGAGTTGAAGAAGCCATTGGTTGTCCGTATCAATAAGGATGAAGTCTTGAACCCAAAAATTGTGAAAATAGTACAACCACATGCTATATGTGCACTGGCTTGGTCAAGTAGGTTAGTCAGCCCTTGGTGTCAGATGTTGCCATACCGCAGAAGGGGTGGACGTAGCTACGAGGACCTTCGGCACAGATGGGGTGAGCGGAGGGTGGGAACGTACTCTTAACTCCGGGGCAGACCCGACAGGCATGTCACATCAGGGGGACTACGCTAGCGATGGCTAGTGGCAACAAGACAAGACTATGTCATGTAGGTAAAGTGTACAAACTCCGCAGAGTGTTAAACTAATCAATTAGCCGTATCCACGATCACGGATGACACATGACTCATTCTTGATGAAAATGACATGTCCCTCTCCCCCTTGCTATTTCCCTCTACCCCTTTGCTGCTAGAATCTTTAAATGAGCTAAGGCGGGAGTTCCTTACTCGTATGTGTTGGTCGTGGAACTCACATATTAAAATAGGTTTTCTTCAAAGTGATGCCTTGGAATCTACCCTAATATTTTAACTAAAAATGATTTACACAAAAGAGCCATAAAACTTTCCTTTGAAGCATCATATACACTGGTTTAGGTGTTTCCCTACGTGGGGGTACGCTGAGTACCCAAAGTACTCATTGGCATGTTTCTGTTATGGTGGTGTGCAAAGGATTATGCTGAAGATGGCGTCGACGAGGATTATTTCTTTGATGATCCTAAAGAGTAGGTCGTGTGGCCTCCATCAATTGCCTGTGGCACGGATGGAGCTGCTACATTTTTATATTCTGCCGTTTCCTCTAATGTAGTAGTGTTGTTAAGACATGGTATCATGTAAGCTGTGTGGCATATCATACTCAAATTTTATGATAACATTGGATGTTTGCAATGATTATCTATTTCGCTTATGTACCATCAGCTTGATCTTGGACTAATGACAATGTACACGGGGGGGATCTGATAGTTGAAACTGGACTCTCACAAAAGTGGTATCAGAGCACGCATTGATCTAGGAGCGTGACCTTAGTTAGAATGGATAGACACAAGGACTATGTTATGAAAATATTAATTGCAAAATAATTATTAAGTCTCTTTTTTCTTTCACTTCTCCCCTTATACCAATTTTGAAAATGTTGCTTACTTCTTCTCATTTTAAACTTGTGCTATAGATGGTTGCCCGAACTGTAGTGAACATCGAGGAGGAGAACACCTTTGGAAAGTTGCTTGGAGGGATGATGAGATAGGTGGGCCTCTCGGAGATCAACATCTCAGGCTACGAGTACCCCCTTTCCAATGGAGAGTTTTGTTGGTAATAGCTGGGCGGATGCTATTGAGCAGGCGGCTCAATAGGCTCTTGTTTCGGTGGCTCACTTCTACCACAAGGACCTGGTAAACACACCATACCACTTCTTCTCGAGGAGGAGTCCCGACTTCATGATTTGTTGAGGGCGCAGTACCGCTGGAGAGATGGACGAGACCGTCGACCTGATAGCTACTTTGGTTCAGGCACTGGAGAACTGTGTTGGAAACCTGAAGTACGAGGTAGACACTCTTGTCATGGAGAAGAGGATGATGCTCGATGAGATCGAGGAGGTCAAGGCGAAGATTCCAAAGGTACTGGAGCCAGAGATTGGTACCATCCAGCCCTGACGCTGTCGTCTCAGGCGCACAACATGGGAGTCTGTGCCTCGCCACCCTATGATGATCAAGAAGATAGCATGGTTCGACGAGCCCCTGTAGGTGCACATTCTACCAGTTTCAGAGCAGCCAGCTGCAGACCTCGTACCCGAGGACCCTTCAGAGGAGGAGCCTATGTAGGTTGAGCTCAAGGTGTCTGAGGGCACACTTGACAACACGGTGCAGTCAAGGTTTACCATCAACCCTCGTCTCTGTGTTTACCCCGGTAGAGGCCACTGCGATGGATTCCTCGATGAGTAGTGGTCTATTAGGACCCTTGTGTTGGAGGTCCTTAATAAAATAATGCGTTAGTTATTTTGATGTTATGAACTATGTTATCGACTACACCAGCCAGTTGTGGTGTAGCGATATGCCATCATTTTGCTATCAATGAATCTTATTTGAGTCTTATTGCTTTTGCCTTTGTGTGTTGGGTTAAAGGTTAGGTTGTTTTCCCTCTCGTCTATCCTAATCTTGGAGCCGCAAGCAAGATGAATGCACCTCGTGGAGCATGTAGTGGAGCTCACGGAGATCGAGGCAGAGGCTGTGGCTGCGGAGGCTGTGGTCGTGGGAGAGGCCAACCAGTTGAAGACCCGATCTTCCAAAATCCCTTGTTTCAGGAACAAGCACATCAAGAAGGTCAAGCCCAAGGAGAAGAACAATTTGTGCCACCACCATCGTCCCCTTAGCCAAATTTGGAGCAACTCTTGTTTATGCAGACCAAAATTCTGCACAGCTAGTTGCAAATATGGCCAACCAAAATTAAGGTCTTCAACCCCAATCTTGCATCTTCTGCTCGTATAACTTTTGCTTCAAATACAGCTTGTTGGTCAGAGTCTTGGACATAAATTGAGCCTCTAGCTTTTCCCATATTCGCTTTAGTAAAGCCTCATCCATCATATGATACATCACCGTATCCCATAGACTCAGCCATTTGATCCTGGCTGCCCTAACTTTCAGCTCCTCCCAAGTATCCTCATCCATCTTCTTTGGCTGGACATCCCGCAAAACTTTGGAGCAACCTTGTTGCGCCAACAAATCTTTGACTCTTGTCTGCCACATGATGAAATTGGTGGAGCCGTCAAACTTCACCACCTGGAACCTTGTTGACGGTGACATGTCGCCTCTCCTGAATAGATCTGAGTATCTGACTTGATTGCCTACTCCCTGTTCGATCGATGTCACATCGATCTCCTCCTTTAAGCACACCTCCTCTGAAACCCAGGTTGCCTGTAGGTTTCAACTCCTGAGATTTCGTGCCTTGAAGCCTCCCTACAGCCCCTGTATATATAGTTGTTCTTGAACCCTCAAATCCAAGCCGGACTCCTACTCCGAGTCCCTCCTCCTCCAAATTTCAGAATCCACTTTGAATTGGAGCAAAAAGGGATTTAATCCTGAAATTGGCTCAAAAAACCTCCAAAAAGCCACATCCTGGGCCTCCTCCCATGCTCCTAGGCTGCCCCCCACACTTCCTGGGCCCTTCCTGGCCCCTCCCGGGCCACTAGCACCCCCTTGGGGCCGCGCCTCGGCCTCCCCAGGCTGGCCTCTGCCGCCTCCTGGGCCAACCGAGGCCCTCCTAGGCCAACCGCACACCCGCCTGGGCCGGCCGCCCGCGTGTGGGCTGTGCACCCCCGTCAAGCCTGCTCAGCATTCAGCTAGGCCTCCGTGCACTTGGGTCGTGCCCCACACTCGAGCCACTGGCTGCCCCGCCTGGGCCGCCTGGTCACGCCCTTGGAGCGGCACCGCGTTGCCCCGGCAGGCCCCGCCTGGGCCGCCCCTGGCTGTGCCTCGGCATGCCACTAGGCCGTGCCTCCTGACCCTGCCTGGGCCACCGCGTGCCTATCCTGGTTGGCTGGGCCGCGCGACCGGCTGGGCCACGCCTACTGGCAGCGCCCCTGCCGGTTGTGGCTTGCTGCTGCCATGCACCATCGCCGCACGCCGCTGCACCACTCCTTTTATTTTTATTCTCGCTCTACCTCGCGCCAAAATTTTCACAAACATCTGTGAAAAATATTTACACCTTTGGAAGTGATTTTTCCACGACGTGCTCCAGTCTCCACCTCGCCTTGTACACGTGCCGCCGTCCTCCGTCTTGTACCCATCGGATTTCTCTGCACCACCTCAAGATCTACCATCAACCTCGTGCTCTGATACCACTTGTTGCGAAAGTCGGCCCTAGGCATTCTGATTCCCCATGAGGCGACGCGTGGAAGCGTAGATCTATACCGAGGCAACGAGAGGCACAACATTTTTAACATGGTTTAGCCGTGAGGTCTACATCCACGGGGCATGACTACGGGCGCTCCTCCCCATCTCATAACTCTCTTTCAAGTTACATGTCATTGGTTACACAGGGTCTACATCCACGGGGCATGACTACGGGCGCTCCTCCCCATCTCATAACTCTCTTTCAAGTTACATGTCATTGGTTACATAGGGTGCCTCTATATCTAGGAGGCCCGTGTTACTGGAGTCCGACACCAACTCCACCCTATCCCTACTACAACTCCAAGTCTTACCCTGTAACCTATCCTGAACACATATTCGATAGAAACTCAACAATAACTGTTGCCATGATTTTTTGTTTTTGTGGTAATATATTTTACTTATTGCCACAGTTTCCTTTTCATGCTAATAGCTCAATTATAATGCCACAATGTGCAAATCTTGTAATATTTCTAAAATTTCATTAGAAAAAATTAACTATTTCCACAAAAATAACTTGTCGAAGAAAATGAGAAACTATCGCTACAACTTCTAAGATTCAACCGTAAAAAATGAGTTATTGTGGTCTAGAATCATGCAGAAATCAATTCTTGAAAGACCTGTTTATAATATTTCCTTAAAGAAGAGGATTAAATCGAGAAAGGGCTAGGTCAGATCGATCCCCTCAGATCTCTAGCATGGCACCTTTTGCAAGTTTGCAACCGTGCCTCCCTATTTACATTCTCTCCTCTCCCCAATTCTTCTCCACCACCACAGTGTCAGAGGCCGGCTAGCTAGTCGGTGGCTGCTCGCTACATGCCTGGCTTATGCATCAACCCCATATGTGGCTAGCCACCGCCCCCACATCCTAATCTGGCAACTATAGAAAAATTTATCATCTTCCTCTCAACGCTGTCACCGCCCCTTCTAGGTCGTCGTTTTCACCAGTAACCTTCCACCGGGCTCCGGCGATCTCATTCCAACGTGTTAGGACCTAGCTGGATTCAGTTGTAGACTTAGCTGTTTGTTCTCTCTGCGCAGCTACCAAGCTTATGAGTAGGGTATGGTCAGGATGAAGACATAACACCTTGTCAGGGAAGAAATGGCTAGAAACATTGTAAACGTTAAACCTATTTACCGGTTGCTTTTTGCAGCACTTTGTGCTAATGATTGTTTAAGTTTAGCTTTGGCCTAAGTGAGCCGTACCAAGCTGTAAGCTGCTTAAGCTCTTGTGGTGAATGAGAAGATAAGAAGAAAAACCCCATTTGATTGTTCTTACCTTTCTTATACTAGATGTAGCTTTACTTTCTCCTGTTCTTCTATCCTATCCACCAATACTGCTTAGGATCTAAACAAAACCTATCCCTAACTTGTCTGATCCTGACAAGGGTATCAAAGCTTCATTGGCTCCTACATATCGATTGCTCAGCTAAGGGTTCAACCGATCACACTGATTTTGTGCGGTAAGATCTCCTTTGCCGTGGCAGATCGATGGCCGGAGGCGAAGGATTGAAGTGCTAGAGGAGGGTTGGTGTGGCTAAGCTTTAAAACTCCCGGATAAGCAAGTTCAATCAAGGCGGCGACTGAAAGGTGCTACCTTGGAGGGAACCATGGTAGCAAAAACATGGCCGCATGTTGCGTTTGATGAGGCGGCGGAGGATGCTTCGACGTTGGAGGTGTTGGAGGTGATGAACACGGTGGCAAGAGCAGAGGAGGCGATTCGCAATAACCTGCCCTGCGAGGTGGTCATCCATGGAAGGCTTGACCAGCAACAAGATTCACCTGGCTCAGCTGCAAGGTGAAATTGCTAAACTTACTACATATAGGGGTAGGTATAGGCAAGAGGCCAATACAGAAAGGGATTCCAGTGCATGAACAAGCTAGTGGATCTAATGCAACAACGGTACAAGGGTGGTTTTCAATTCCCACTCCTATTCCCTTAGCAACGTCCATACCCCAATTTCTCGAGTCCCATTCGGGATATAAACACCCCATCTAGTAGCTTCAACCCATCACCATATCAACGAGCTATTACACATGCCTACAATACTACTCTCGATGCTCATCGAATTCAGTTTGGTACCTTACAACCAACCCATATGCCATAACCTTAGTACCCACCAATAGTACCCATTAACGGCATGAGTAGTAAACCTAGTATTCTTGCACACAACAATTCCACAAACCACTTCAATCCCACCTAGTACCCACACATTTTCTCCTCTGCAAATATTCCTACACCCCCAGTACATCTCACCTCTTCCACAATAGCCTCCGCCATACTGTAAGTATATATAACCTCCCCCATCCACCTCCAGGACCAAATTTTCCTAGCCAACAACAACTTATCCAGGTTACTATTACCCCCAACATGCTCATTACACACCACTAAGCACATCTTGATACTAGGGCACCACACCAAAATGTCCCTACTCCAGAACCATATATCAGGCGACCCAGTTTGGAAATTCCAATATCACCAGAGATAATGCCTGGGATGGGTTCAGCAATGTGACATAATATTTTAGCTAGTAGGAATTCCAAATGAACAAAAGGTCAGGTGGGCTAGTGCATATATCAGAGTTAGGGGATACTTAAAAAACGTATCATGTTTTCATACTATATGTATGATATATTTTAATTAATTTTTTGTGTTATTTAATAAACTGCAAAACTGCTAGATTTTCTCTCTATTTGTGTGTATGCAGAAAAACATCATAAAAATCATAAAATCTAGTGTTTTCAAGAATGTTCTGGATAGATTACTTTGTTCAAAAGGAAGTAGCCAGCGGGGCCACCCACAGTATATGCGGAGGGGGGGCAAGGCCTGCCACCTTTCACAAGTGGATTAGTTTTGTCCCCCAAGACCCCTTGGTGCTCAGTCATCACTGCCCTTTCACGAGTCGATTAGTTTCGTCCCCCAAGACCCCCTGCAAAGTCTTTGCTATTTATATAGAAGATTTTGCGACATGAACAGAGAGGAATGGAGTCGAGGAGAAACAGAGAAGAAAGATCGACGCTTACATCCATAGTTTTCCATCTCCACCACCACCCATAGATAAGGCTCCCTTTTACTTCGTATTCAACATCTGGACCTATTGATTGGTTTGTATCTTGGTTTTTTGTTATGTATTTAAAATAATATTTATTCTTGATATTTTGCATGATGTGTGAGTAGTCTCATTGAGGCTACGATGTGCATACTAGTTGCTATGTAGCATTCTCAATTTATTGTTATGACCATCCATCTTCGGCACTGTTAATATGTTATCATAAAAGTCCACCTAGCCTTTGTGTGGTTTAAGATGGATTGAGAGTTAATCTAACCTAAGTGTGGTTTTGGTGATTAATGACAAACGGATTTTGTGGACTAACTATTTTCCTTGAGTGTTGGAACATGTATGGGTTAGGTACCACTTTGTAGGGTTACATCAAGAGGATGAACCTACAAGCCGGTGAAGCCCAAGATCAATGATGCATGTGATGATTAGGAGATGGATTCATCTGTTGAAGTCCATCAAATCATGTGAAGCATCAAGTGATCAAGAAGTAAACTTCAAGGATCAAGATATGGATTCAAGGAGTGAACCGCATTGGATCAAGATGAAGTTGACCAAGATGAAGAATTTCATGTGTTGAACCCAAGATGGTCAAGAGTAGGCTCATGCGTTGAGCCATGGTGATCAAGACATGAAGCTAGGAGCTTAAGAGAAGAACACTAGTGGTGGCTTCATGTGATCAAGTGATGGTAAGACATTGTGTATTGCATTATATGAACTAACCGTATGTGTTATGTGCTATGTATATGTTGAGGGTTAGGTACCATTCATGGGCAAGCATCGAGAGGCTGATCATAAGTACCCATGAGAGGATGGCATCATAAGTCGATGGTCATCACGGCAAGCTCAAGATTGGCATCATGCGAAGACATATGCTTGAGGCTTGTGGGTCCATCAAGTGAAGATGATTTCGAGAGTAAACTTTCCCATAAGGATTATGAGGGAGCTATATGAAGAAGACTTCATAAGGTGGTGATGATCAAGGCAATTCCGCTTGGAGCAAGGAGGATGGACATCATCGAGCTCAAGTGGAATACGCAAGGCAAAGGTATGTCTAGACTAGGTTTTTCTAGTTTGACCGGTCTCAAAGAGTTTGGAGAGAGACCGGATTATATGTTAGATAGCCGTACTATAAAGAGGGGCTATCGGATGATTAGCTTGTTCATGTCGTGTGTCGAGTGCTCAAGTCTTTGTATATGTTGCATATCGTCGTGCTTCCTTTGTGGTAGAGGTGCTAGAACTCGTGTTCTAGTGTGTCTGGAGGTTTCGAGGTGCAAGTGCTCGGAGGCTTCAGGCGTAGTTCAATGTTGCATGTGTTGTTCCTAGACTTGGTGTCTAGGTATGTGCGATCCAACCGACCTAAGTGGTTTGGTTGATTGGCTAGGTTTGTGGACTCTGGGAGGTCCATTTCCAGAGTATATGACCTAAGGCAAGCCCCCAAGGTCTTCCGGTTTGAACCAAGGTGTTCCGGGTTTGTTCGGAAGTGATCCGGCTCACCGAGTGCTCCATGGGAGTTGCTATCCTGGAAAATCCGGACCCTCCAGGCTAAGGTCCGGGCCAGGGTCCTGGTTGAATCCGGAGGGTCCGGGTTGAACCCGGAAGGTCCGGTCTAGGGTCCGGATGAGGGTCCGGGTTGTACAGAAGGTTTCCGGAGTGTCACCCGGAGGGTCCAGGTGAGGGTCTGGATCTATACTGGACAACCCGGACCTCAACCCGGAGGGTCCGGGTCAAGGGTCTGGATTTTCCAACGGTCACTTTTCGGACCGTTGGTGTGTACCCGGAGGGTCCGGGTCAAATCCGGACAGTCCAGCTTTACCCAGATTCCTCTCCAATAGCTAGTTTTTAAGGTTGGCTATATATAGTCTTTACCTTGGGTTGGCTTGGAAGATGAGTTGCTGCATCCATACTTCATTTGTGAGCATCTCTAGTGCTTTCCTCCCTCTCCAAAGCCTCAAGTGCATGTGTTGCCATTTGTGAGGAGTGAGAGAAACCTTTGTGCATAAGTTGCACAAGATGTGTGCAAAAGTTACATTGTTGAGCACTCAGCGTCGATTGTGTTGGAGCAAGAGTCCAAGAGTCTATTATTCTTGGAGGCTACCGACTCCTAGACGGCTTGGTGGTTGTGGCTCGGTGATCTTCTCAAAAAGCTTGTGAGGAGGCCCGGGAGATTGTGAAGTGGTGGTGGAGCTCGCCATCTCCGGGAGTGGAGGAAAGAGCTGACCATAGTGATTGGGGAGACTCCGGAGAGTCCTCGAAAGGAAGTGGCTTGAGCATGGTCGGGTTCTCAAACGGAGACGTAGGATATCGATGGATATCCGAACTCCGGGTCATACATTATTTGTCTGTTGTCTCCGTTACTTATCACATTTCATACTTGCAATACATTACTTGTATATCTCCTATAGAAGTTGAATTTCTTGCTTGTCACCCTAGGATTGCAAACCTTGATATATTAACATAGGGTGGTTATGCTCATATGAAAAACTAGCATATTAGGATTTGAGCTTGTGAAAATCCAATTAGTATAATTCCGCATTAGGATTAAACTAAATCCGTAAGTGAATTTAAAAAGCCTATTCACCCCCCCCTCTAGGCGACATCTTAGTCGTTAAGGTCCTTTCAATTGGTATCAGAACAAGGTCTCTCTTTTAGGGCTTCACCGCCTAGAGAGTAAAGATGTCGACTAGTATGTTTGTGCACATTGATTCACTTCTATTAGATGGAACAAACTTTTTATGGAGAACTAACATGCTTAATAGATTTCGAACCATGAGTCCACAATTTGAGAAAGTTGTAGGTGTGAGTTTTTCTCCTCCAAGTGATTGGGATAATGACCTATCAATTGAGGAAGAGAGAAACCTACATCTCAATGCTCAAGCTACTAACACCATATTTGATGCTTTGAGTGTTGAAGTGCTAGAGTCGATCATTCCTCTTGAGGATGCCTACGAGATTTGGATCACCCTTGAAAGGAGGTATTGGTTCAACATTGATGAGGATGATCTTCTCTCGGAGGAATCAATTGAGGATTGCTCTACTTCACCTTCACATCAAGAAGAGCTCACAATTGCCTCCACCTCCACTTGCAAGGACATCACACCACCACCTACTTCACCAATGTGCAACAACGCACAAGGCAATGATATGGTAAGTGACGATGGCTTGTGTGATGATGATGTTATGCTTAGCTTTGATAATCTATATAGCATAATCAAGATTCAAAGCTTGTAATTGATAAATTAAAAGAAAATTGTGAACATAGGAAGAATGAGTTTCTTTCAAGTAAGATTTCACTAGATGAGCTAAATAATTCTCATGAAAAACTAAGAGTAGAACATGAGAAATTAAAACTTGCTTATGATGATTTTTCTCTTATTAATGATAACTCTAAATCATCATTGAGTCTACACACTTCTAACAACAAAAGTGATACATCTTCATATGTTGTTGACTCATGGTACCATCTAATGATACATTGCTTATTCATAAGGATGATATGCCAAATATGCCATGTTGCTCAAATGACATTGCTTATGGTTCCTCTAGTTCTTGTGAGACTAACCTTGTAGAGGAAATCAACAACTATGCAGCTCATGATCTTGGTGGCAAGCTTATCAAAAGATCAAGAAAGAAAGCTCCGCCAAGAAGAAGATCAAAGAGGAGCAAGTCATGCAATGAATGTCACAAGCATGAACACTTAGCCATGGAGTGTGCAAACGTTGGACTTGAAGAATCCACTTCTTCCAATGAAGAATCTTCACGCTCCGATGCACCAAAATGCTTCATGGCAAAAGACACTAAGGTATCACCTTCCAAGAAACCCTCACTAGCAAGTCTAAATGATATTAGTGATCTAGATAGTGATGGTGAGGATAACTTGCTTGATGCTAAGTTCTTGAGCTCCTTAAACAAAGATACCATGTCTAAAATCATTCAACTAGTATCAACCATAGAAGCTCAAGACTCAACCATAAATGAACAATATGAGACTCTAGATAAACAAGAAGACATGCTTATTAATAACATTAAAGAGCTAAGAGCTTTAAATGTTGAGCATGATAAATTAAGGAGTCTCATGATGAGTTGACTATTGTTTCTTAATAAACTTAAAAGTAATGATGCATCTTTGCTTGAAAAGAACAATACCATGTCTCTAATGAATTTAGAGAAACAATGTCCTAAATGCAATTCTATATCCAAGGACCAATCCACTAGTTCTTCAAATGATGATGCTTGTGCTACTAACTCTACTCTATGTAAAGCATCTATTATGACGGAAAATATTGAACTTAGGGCTCAACTTGTAAAGCTAACTAATAATCATGGGGAATTACAATGAAATCATGAAAAGCTTTTAAGCATACATAAGAACCTCGTAATCTCCTATGATGAACTAAAGTTAGCTCATGAGGCGAAACTTACAAAGGTAACATCAAATACATCTCATTTGGACACTAGCACTATTGTTACTCAAAATGAAATATTGCCATGTGCTAGTCCTAGTAGTTCATCTGTTCCTAATGATGATACATCTTGTGATGAATTGCTTTCTAAACCTTGTTACTCTAACAAAAATGCTACCATATCCTCTAGTACTCTTGTTGATACTAACATTGTAGAGGAACTAAAAGAGCTCAAGGATCAAGTCAATTCTTTGAAGAATGACTTGTCCAAATGCTTCAAGGGCAAAACAACCCTTGATGAGATCCTTAGTGACCCAAGACATCCTCATGACAAGAGAGGACTCGGATTTAACTCCAACCACAAGAAGTCCATAAACATCAAGAGGAAGGGTCAAGGTCAAGCAACTAAACCAGATCTCATCACTTGCTTCAAGTGCAAGAAGGAGGGACACCATGTGAGAATATGTCCAACAAACAAGAATCCCTTAAGTGAGAAGCAAAAAGGGAAGCGACCTCACGTTCAAGTAAAGACACAACAAGTGAAGTCTCAAACAAGTGAACCCCAAGTTGACAAGATCAAAAAGAAGAGGCGGGGAATCACTAAGTGCTACATATGCCATGAAAAGGGACATATGGTTGCATCATGTCCCAAAGGTACCTTTCCTAAGCCTATAATTGTCAATGATCATTACTCGCTTAAGAAGGAGATAAATGGCAGTGTGTTTGCCAAATTCATTAGTACTCAAAGTGGTTTGAAAAGGAAAAAGACCATTTGGGTAGCCAAGCCTATTGTGACTAACTTTATAGGACCCAACAAGGTTGGGGACCTAGAAACTCAAACTGAATCAATAGGTATTCGGGAGGGCATTAGGGGCTTGGCTAGAATAATGGATGGAACTCACCATCATGTGTTTCAACTCAAGCCAAGTGGACAATTATTCATCAATTATGCAATGCCTCTCCATGGCGGGTAACATGTATCTAAACTCAACTCAATAAAAGTTACTAGCCCCTAGCTTGTGTAGCTAGATTCCTAGCATGTTAGGTTTTGTATCTAGCACGTTTAGGGTTAAGTGCTTCCTAGCATGTATAGATTGCAATGCACCTCCTTGTGGTAACTTGTATTTTAAATAATTCATAATGAAAATACTTGCCCCTAGCATGTGTATGCACCTAGCCTAAGTAAGAATTATGTCTCCAAGCATGATTACATTTTATATCCAATTTGTGTTAGTGATGTATGCTAGGATGCATAAGTGGTGATACTTAGCTTGAGTAGCTTGTATCTACTAACATGATAGTTTTTAGTTAACTAGCCCCTAGGATGTGTAGATTTTATACCTTATATGCTTCTACATTGTATATATCATAATATGCTATGTTTTAGATGACTAGCATGAATAAGTGGTACATAATAGTATGATAGTTCATAATTGACAAACATGTATAATTCTCGCTCTCAATACATACAAGTAAAATTGTTAAACAATATGCTCAATTTGAGAACCTAGCATCTCTTGATTGCTTAGTGCATCATGTAGTTGACTGTATAAAGTTGAGCTCCACTTATCTCTTATTCGATTTTAATTGGCTCTTGTGAAAAATTTATGGAGTATCACATTATGGGGGTGTTGTGTTTTGTGCATATAGCAATCCAGAATATATGAAAATATGAGGAATGCTAGTAAGAATTGATATACATGATTATCTAGTCTCTTGGTAGCATGAGAAACTCATCCAAACATCTATATCGCAAAATATCCAAGTTTTTGTCTCTATTTGGATTTCATTGAAATTTGAGGTATTCGATGCTTCTTGTGCTCCTATTACCTCAAAGACTTATTTGGATCATCTCCTCATTTGGATTAACTCCAACTATAGTCTTGTGTGATTATTTGTTGCTAGTCGGAGTTATGAAAAATAAGAATCCTAAGCTAAGTGCTTAAAGTCCAACCTCTTATCTATTCTCTCCTTCCGGAGTGTTTGTTTGGACACTCCGGACGCTACTCCTTCAGATGAACATTCTTGAGAAGGGTCTTTGCCTAGCAAAATCAAACTAGTCGACAAAAGTCACAACACAAAAATCATTGTCAAAGATCTCAGAGGAGAACCGGACCCTAGCTTGGACAGTTTGGCTGGTAGTCCAGATTGCTACTGGACTGCCCAGATGCCAGCCTGGAGTGTCCGGACGTCTGGAGGGTCCGGGACAAACCCAGAGTATCCGGGTGTCCAGAGCCTTCGGGGTTTCCCCGGACGATACGGATATGCAGTGCAACTCCTGATCTCTTCTTGGTCCGGAGTCTCTAGGCTTTGTGGCTGGAATATACTGGCAGCTGCTTTGAGCTGTTCTTCAAGCTTTGTGCTTGAATCCTCATCTTAGCCGTTGCTTCTTCTTGTTCCATCTTTTGTGGTGATGATCCTCCTATCTCCCATTTGCTCTCTTTTTCTTCTTTCCTCTTATTTCCTCCTAGGTGTGTGGTCAAGGGTAGAAGGGATTTCTCTCCTTGCATTTGTTGCCCTTGAGAGAGAGAGTCTAGAGAGTTAGGTTTCCTTTGTGGGAATCTGCTTTATGGGTGTTATGGGGATCAGTTATCTCATTGCGTGTATAATTATTTATCTACTTATGTGAGATTAGCTTATCAGTATCCTCTTAAATGTCTATTCATGTATGCTCTAGTTCTTGTGTGTAAAAAAAATCTAACTCATGATCATGTGTTGATTTTGAGTTTTGGATATAATTTGGACATCATGTATGCTTCGTGCCATTGTCTTTCAATTAGTATTCTCTTTCAACTATATTTTCAATTGGTACCCTGTCCAAGTTATGTTTCCTTTGGATCTTTGAAGTGTCTTGCATGAATATGCTTATTGTAGATGATAATTATTGCTTGCTTGATTTCATTGATCCAACGTATAGGAAAAAATCCACCATGCTCCTAATTGGTTAAAGATGTGCATAAAATTCAATTTCATATTCACATGCACATATTTAGGGGGAGTTTGTCCTATATGTTAAAGTTGTGCTAACTTCATTGTATCCAATTTGTTTGGGGACCAAATTGTACTTAAATAAGTTTTAGGCACATTGGAGATCTATTAGAGGTTTGATTCATCAAGAAGGTGGGGACACCATGTGCTTAATGCAGCCAAATGAGGATGAACAAGGATCTACTATATCACTCCAATATTTCTTCCGTAACTTATATTTCATTTAATGCATTTAGTGAAAAGGTTTTGACCTTATGTAGATCGCATCATAGCATGAAAAATCACTGCAAAATGTGTTTCTTGCAATACAAAAACTCCTATTGCAAATATGAGCAACTTAAGAAATAGCATATAATGTGGGATCTCTATAATCATGATGATGATTCATTAATCCCAAATATGTGAAATATGAACATTGCATAGCAAATGCCTAAGTTACTCTCACTTTCAATATTGATGCAAATTTAAAAAAATGAATATATTTTCTATTGTATCTAAGTCCTTACTCAAAGCATCTCAACTATTGCTACAATTTTCCTTTTCTTGCTAGTTGGGATGTCTAGAATTATAGTTCGAATTATCTTCGTACTCCTAATGCTTTCCTCCTTATGGCTCATTTGGAATTTATAAGCTAATGAGAAGTTGGCATCTTGTAATAAGTTAAAATGTTATAATGCCAACATTTTTGCTAAATTTAAATTGAGCTCGATCTATCTTTCGTAAATCCAATTATTTCTTGTGCTCTCCTATGTGTACACCTTTCTATATGGATGGATTTCACTCCATTTATATGCTATGTAGAGATCTATACACATGTGAAAGTTCTCATCCCTCCTTGGTCATTTAATCTTTCTCTCTTCCTTGCTCTCTTGATTATCATCTCTTTGGCACTTTGTGGTGCTTGACGACAAAGGGGAAGAGAGATTCAACAAAGATATTGGGCAAAGGGGTGTGTTTGACGAAGAACCTTGTGGAAAAGAAGGAGAAGCTATGGATGTGTTCCGTGGGAGTAAAAATAAGATAGTGAGAGTAGCTTGTTCCTTAGTGGAACTATTAGTTTATGGGGGAGTAGTGAATTAGGGTTATGAGTGCCTATATTCTATATTGCACATCCCGAGTTGCACTCATGTATGTTGGATGTATTTTGGACACATGTTTGAGTTGGTGAGCTTATTGTTGATCTTTATTGGTATTTGTCCAAAATATTTCTTATGGATCATGTGAATGCATATTTTACATCTCTAAAAGCTTAATTGACATATCATATCATCTTGATGCATTTCATGGATCCAAAATATCGTGTGACCTCCTCAAATTGTTTGTAAGTGGATATATGCATTTGATTTCACTAAAATTATGAGAAATGCATGGATGAAGGTGGAGTTCATAATATATTTCGTGTTACACTTGTAGTGATCTTAAAACAAGTAAGATTACCTCATTCACATGGATCATTGCTAGTGGAACACATCCCCGAGTATATGCCGCACTTGTTTGTCATATACCTTTGTCATATATTTAAAAAATCATTATAAATATCTTTGTCAGTGGGTTTGTCATCAATCACCAAAAAGGGGGAGATTAAAAGTCCACCTAGCCCTTTTGTGGTTTATGATGGATTGAGAGTTAATCTAACCTAAGTGTGATTTTAGTGATTAATGACAAACGGATTTTGTGGACTAACCATTTTCCTTGAGTGTTGGAACATGTATGTGTTAGGTACCACTTTGTAGGGTTACATCAAGAGGATGAACCTACAAACCGGTGAAGTCCAAGATCAATGATGCATGTGATGATTCGGAGATGGATTCATCTATTGAAGTCCATCAAATCATGTGAAGCATCAAGTGATCAAGAAGTAAACTTCAAGGATCAAGATATGGGTTCAAGGAGTGAACCACATTAGATCAAGATGAAGTAATAATGTAAGAGCGAAGTTGACCAAGATAAAGAAGTTCACGTGTTGAACCCAAGATGGTCAAGAGTAGGCTCATGTGTTGAGTCATGGTGATCAAGACATGAATCTAGGAGCTTAAGAGAAGAACACTAGTGGTGGCTTCATGTGATCAAGTGACGGTAAGCAATTGTGTATTGCATTATATGAACTAACCCTATGTGCTATGTGCTATGTGTATGTTGAGGGTTAGGTACCATTCATGGGCAAGCATTGAGAGGCTGATCGTAAGTGCCCATGAGAGGATGGCATCATAAGTCGATGGTCATCATGGCAAGCTCAAGATTGGCATCATGTGAAGACATATACTTGAGGCTTGCAGGTCCATCAAGTGAAGATGATTTCGAGAGAAAATTTCCCCATAAGGATTATGAGGGAGCTATATGAAGAAGACTTCATAAGGTGACGATGATCAATGCGATTCCGCTTGGAGCAAGGAAGATGGACATCATCGAGCTCAAGTAGAATATGCAAGGCAAAGGTATGTCTAGACTAGGTTTTTCTAGTTTAACCGGTCTCAAAGAGTTTGGAGAGAGACCGGATTATATGTTAGATAGCCGTACTATAAAGAGGGGCTATCGGATGATTAACTTGTTCACGTCGTGTGTCGAGTGCTCCAGTCTTTGCATATGTTGCATATCGTCATGTTTCCTTTGTGGTAGAGGTGCTTGAACTCGCATTCTAGTGTGTCCGGAGCTTCCGAGGTGCGAGTGCTCGGAGGCTTCGGGCGTAGTTCGGTGTTGCGTGTGTTGTTCCTAGACTTGGTGTCTAGGTGTGTGCGATCCAGCCGACCTAAGTGGTTTGGTTGATCGGCTAGGTTTGTGGACTCCGGGAGGTCCATTTCCGGAGTATACGACCTAAGGCAAGCCCTCAAGGTGTTCCAGGTTGAACCAAGGTGTTCCGGGTTTGTTCGGAAGTGATTCGGGCTCATCGAGTGCTCCATGGGAGTTGCTGTCCTGGAAAATACGGACCCTCTGGGCTAGGGTCCGGGCCAGGGTCCAGGTTGAATCCGGAGGGTCCAGGCCAGGGTCCGGATGAGGGTCCGGATTGTACAGTAGGTTTCTAAAGTGTCATCCGGAGGGTTCGGATGAGGGTTCGGATCTGTGCTGGACAACCTGGACCTCAACCCAGAGGGTCCGGGTCAAGGGTCCGGATTTTCGAACGGTCACTTTTCTGACTATTGGTGTGTACCCGGAGGGTCCGGGTCAAATCCGGACAGTCCGAATTTGCCCAGATTCCTCTCCAACTGCTAGTTTTCAAGGTTGGCTATATATAGTCTTTACCTTGGGTTGGCTTGGAAGTTGAGTTGCTGCATCCATACTTCATTTGTGAGCATCTCTAGTGCTTTCCTCCCTCTCCAAAGCCTCAAGTGCATGTGTTGCCATTTGGGAGGAGTGAGGGAAACATTTGTGCATAAGTTGCACAAGATGTGTGCATAAGTTGCATTGTTGAGCACTCGGCGTCGATTGTGTTCGAGCGAGAGTCCAAGAGTCTATTACTCTTGGAGGCCACCGACTCCTAGACGGCTTGGTGGTTGTGAGGAGGCTCGGGAGATTATGAAGTGGTTGTAGAGTTCGCCATCTCTGGGAGTGGAGGAAAGAGCTGACCATAGTGATCGGGGAGACTCCGCAGAGTCCTCGAGAGGAAGTGGCTTGAGAGAGAGCCCACCTTTGATCAAGCGTGATCGGGTTCTCAAACGGAGACGTAGGATATCAGTGGATATCCAAACTCCGGGTCATACATTATTTGTCTCTTGTCTCCTTTACTTATTGCATTTCATACTTACAATACATTACTTGTATATCTCCTATAGAAGTTGAATTTCTTGCTTGTCACCCTAGGATTGCAAACCTTGATATATTAACATAGGGTGGTTATGCTCATATGAAAAACTAGCATATTAGGATTTGGGCTTGTGAAAATCCAATTAACATAATTCCGCATTAGGATTAAACTAAATTCGTAAGTGAATTTAAAAAGCCTATTCACCCCCCTCTAGGCGACATCTTAGTCATTAAGGTCCTTTCATATCATGATTACCATCCATCTTCGGCGTAGTCAATTATTTGCTTGAGATTAATCTATGGCATGCTATGTCTTTAATGGTTTTATTTGGTTGTGTGTCTTGAGTTAACCATGCAAGACACTTAGTGATGTGTTTATTGGTAAACATGGGGGGTGGGGTAAAGCAACCAATTGTGTGGCCCCGTTGTGTATTTCATTAGCGAAATTAATAATATTTTTCCAGCACATGCATTAATATACACCTCAAATTGGTGGTTGGATGAAGGATAGTCTAATTGCTATCTATTGCTAGTAATATTAGGCTTTCATTTATTTCATGCAAATTAGTATTTGGTACTTTCGTGTTGCATAATCCCTATTACTTATTTGATAATTGCTACTAGTGAACCTACGTACTCCGTACCTTAATTTGGCCATTCGAGCACCTTACCTAGCACTTTTAGCATTTGTTATTTTTCTATTTTTTGCTTATTTCGAGAACAGTTTTAGTTTCTTAGTTCAAGTAATTGAATATATTAATTATCCGTAGCTTCCTAGAGGCACATAACTATTTGAGAAATGTAGTTGTTCATGTCTATCTTCAATTTTACTTGTTTTTAAGTGACATTTCAGATTTGACCAAGTGATCATTTTGATGTTTTCCTGTGGGTTCGACACTCTTTCTTATTGAAAACTACACTACAATTGATCCGGTATGCTTGTGGGTAAAGCAGAGTCAAGCTTTCTGGCGCCGCCGTCAGAGAGGCAACATTGATTTCACTCTCGAATTTGATCTCACAAAGTTTATTTATAGTTTATTACTTGTATTTTATTTTTCTTGCATTGCTCTTTAGTTTACTTGTTACTTCTACTTGCTTACTTAGTTTTATTTGGAAAGAACAATAAAATTACTTACAACTTGCTTAGTTTTAATCCTGCTAGATTGGATGATGAACATACTAGATTAGTGCTTTTGCTAGTGTTCCTAATGATGACTTTATTAGATGACATATTAGTAGCCTCGATATTAATGTTGAAAATTTTGATATTAAACCTTATTTGTTGAATTTGGTAGTAATAATGATGACTTTACTAATAATAAATTTGATGGTGCCCCTATGGATGATGTTTCTAAATATTTGTATTATTTCAATGGAGTTTGTAATATGCAAAAGATTAAGGGAGTTAATTCTAATACCGTTAAATTGAC
Organism: Stipa capillata; assembly: GCA_019208055.1. Classification (NCBI taxonomy): domain Eukaryota; kingdom Viridiplantae; phylum Streptophyta; class Magnoliopsida; order Poales; family Poaceae; genus Stipa; species Stipa capillata. The sequence continues at coordinate 461,648 of JAGXJF010003322.1, forward strand.
GTTTTCCCACTTTCACTTGGAGTAAGGCTAAAGAATGACTTAGTAGTATTGATTATTGGGCAAAAGCTAAAAATGATTTCATTGATAAATATCATCCTCGCGCTAGAATGATGTGAATGAGAAATGCTATTATGACTTTCAAACAAGGTAATGATGAACTTTACCTATAGATTGGGAATGTTTGAAATATATGTTGAGGAATTTTGCTAATCATGGAGTTGCCAAATGGTGGTCTTGCATACTTTTTATTGTGGATTAAAGTTTATATCTCAAAGTGTTCTTGATTCCACTGCAAGTGGTACCTTCATGAACAAGACTACGGCACAAGCTAAAGGTTTGCTTAATGAGATGTCCAACAACCATGCCCAATGACACAATGAGCGTGCTCCTACAACATCTTCCAAAAAGTAAACATGATTGTAGAAGAAGGTGATATAAATTCCAAGATGGATAAACTTATTGCTATGCTTGCTTTTCCTAGATGATGTTGCTAATGTAGATAATATTCCTATTAATACCATTCTTGAGGGAAACAAAACTAGTAAAGGAGTTAATTTGTTTGCTAGAACCAATTTTAATCCTAATGGTTGGAGAAAAAACTATGGTGGGAAAAACTTTAAGCCATATCCTAATAATTATGGTAGTAATAATGATGATAAAAACTATGGTTTTTGTAATGCTTCCTCTTGTGAACTATAACTTGTGCTCAATCAATTTATGGCCAACCAGCAAAAGATTGGTCAGAATAGCAATTGTTTGAATGAGTTGACTCAAAATTTTGGTTCTCTTACTATGAATGTGAATGCTTTAGAAGATAAAACTGAGAACATAGAGTCTTCCATAGCCAAAATAGCGAATAACTTCTTATTGATATGTTTTTGGGAGAGTCTAATCATATTCCTATAGAAAGTGTTAAAATTGTTCGCCTTGTTGAGATTGATGATGGTGCTCCTAATATTCCCATTAATAATATTACTATGTTTGATGATTTTCCTACTATTGCTCATGATGACTCCAATGCTAGTAAAAATACTTCTTCTATGCATATTGATGAGTCTCCTTGTAACAATCCAATTTGAGCATATGACTAGTGAAGGTCCACATGCAAATAAAGTGGTTGTTGTTCTTAAGTCGGTGTTTGACTTAAGGTTGTTGCAAATGGAATTTTGTGATGATTTGGCCCTAATGTTGAGAATAGAATATGGATGGATTCACTTTGCTTGCTAATTTGTTAGCTTGATTTACATGATATGCTATGTTATGTTACCTACAATTCATTTTGTTGTATAGTCATTTATTGTTTCATGCCATGCTTAATTAATTTGAATGAGCATATTAGCATCTTGTGAGAATGAAAGCACTCATTTGAAAATTTCATTCCTGCAGGTAATTAATGCTCTTGTTCCTGCTAAAAGTGACATGTGGCTTGTTTGGTTTCCCCGATTGGTGATCTTGTGGGAATCATTTTGCGTTAAATGATATTAGTTTGTATCAATGGGTTGATCTTCATGTTTCCATTATTAAATATATTCGATACGTGCGACCTTCAGGTCTTTTGTTTGTAAGTTATGTACCTGCCCAAAAGTAAGGGGTTTGCTTTACTATGTCTATTATCCTCTCTTTAGTGTTGTGTGATGATACTCAAGTTGTTTCCCAACATCCCTCCATACACCGTGCGTGTATGATTTGAAGAACATGGAGACAATGGTAGAGAGTTGGTATTGAACCTCTGTGCGAGCTTCATGATCACATTTGTTGAGTGACTCGCTAGCTGAGATGCAATTGCCAGCTAGGCAAGGTGTGGATATCTGTGTCGAGCCTTCGAGTGACCCACTAATTGTGGTTCGGCCAATTAGGTTAGCGTGAGGGCGCAAGTGTTGAGCTCCTCTAAGTGATTGCGATGTTCATCGCAGATCGAAGTCTAGTCTCTACAGGGTGTTTGGAATTATTTTGACTTGTCCAATGATGTTCGTTTTTGGCCTATTGGACCAACAGTGAGTCATATGACCATGTAGTCAGGTGGAGTTTGTATACTGTGTTGGTTCGGTGTCGGACCACCTAATAGTAGATGCATGTGAGGTAAGCATATGCCCTTGTTACATGGTCAGAGCACCATTAAAAACAATGTCACCATCAAAAACAAGTATCCATTGCCAAGAATTGATGACTTGTTTGACCAAGTTGGAGGTGCGGGAGTTTTCTCCAAGATAGATTTGCGATCAGGTTACCATCAGATTAAAATCAAGCTAGAAAATATCACAAAGGCAGGATTTGTCTCTCGATATGGACATCACGAATACCTTGTGGTACCATTCGGATTGACAAATGCACCAGCAGTGTTCATGAACTTAATGAACAAGATATTTATGAAGTACCTCGATAAGTTCGTGATCGTATTTATCGATGATATCCTATCTATTCTCAGAATGAAGAGGACGATGCAGAATGTCTTCGGATAATTTTACAGACCTTGAGAGAGCATCAGTTGTATGCTAAGTTTAATAAGTGGGAATTTTGGCTAGATCAAGTTTCTTTTCTAGGCGATATCATCACAAAAGAAGGTGTTGCAGTAGATCCGAAGAAGATTGAGGCTATTGTAAATTGGAAATTTCCAACATCTGTCATAGAAGTTATAAGTTTTCTGGGATTAGCCGGACATTACAAGAGATTCATTGAAGGATTCTCCAAGATTTTTGGACCTATGACCAAATTGTTGAGAAAAGACACCAAGTTGCAGTGGACAGAAGCATGTGAGAACAGTTTTTAGGAGCTAAAGCGGAAACTTACAACCGCTCCAATGTTAACCTTACCGGAAAGTGGGAAGAATTTCAGTGTTTACTACGACGCATCCAAGTCAGGGTTAGGATGTGTGCTGATGCAAGACCGGAAAGTTATTGCTTATGCTTCAAGACACCTAAGACCACATGAAGTCAACTATCTGACACATGATTTAGAGTTGGCAGCAGTGGCTTTTGCGCTGAAACAATGGCGGCATTACCTCTATGGATCCAAGTGTGAGTTATACTCAGATCACAAAAGCCTGAAGTACTTCTTCACACAGAAAAAATTGAACATGAGGTAGCGAAGATGGCTTGAACTGATCAAGGATTATGATCTAGAAATCAATTATACACCAGGTAAAGCCAATGTTGTAGCAGATGCACTGAGTAGGAAGTCAGAAATTCAGCCCAAAAAGATAGATTTATCCAAGTAGATTCTTCATGACTTGGATAAGGATCGAATCGAGATTGTGATCAACTAGGGTGAAGCCAGTGTTGCAGCTTTAGTAATTCAACCTAGTCTACAAGATGAGATCAAGAAACATCAACTAGAAGATAAGTTTATTATGGAAGAGATCAAGAGGATCAAGCCGAAGCAACCATCAGAGTTTACCTTAACGGATGATGGATCATTATGGTACAAAAACCGGATATGTGTTCCTAACACTTCAGATATTAAAGGTGATCTCAGAAGAAGCTCATCAAACCCTATATAGTATTCATCCCGGAAGTATGAAGATGTACATGGACTTGATGGGAACATTTTGATGGAATAATATGAAGCGGGAGATTGCCAAGTTTGTGTCAGAGTGTGACACTTGTTCAAGAATTAAAGCCGAACATCAAAATCCAGCAGGATTAATGCAACCATTACCAATACCACAGTGGAAGTGGGAAGAGATCGGTATGGACTTCATTACCGGATTACCGAGGACTCAAAGACATAAAGATGCTATCTGGGTTATCATTAATCGGTTAACCAAGATAGCACACTTTATTGCCATAAATCAGAATTACTCTTGTGAGAGACTTGCCAAGATCTATATTCAAGAGATTGTCAACAAACACGGAGTTCCTAAAGGGTAGCGTCTGACCGAGGAACAGTATTCACATCTGTATTTTGGCAGCTACAACAAGCTTTAGGTACTCAGCTTGACTTCAGTACAGCTTATCATCCTCAGACCGGTGGGCAGACAGAAAGAACAAATCAGATTCTTGAGGATATGCTGAGAGCCTGTATATTTTACTTTGGAGGTTCATGAGATGAACATCTCGCGTTGGCAGAGTTCGCATATAACAACAGCTACTAGAGCAGTGTACAGATGGCTCCATTTGAAGCCCTATATGGTCGGAAGTGTAGATCACCGATATGTTGATATGAGACCAGAGAGAAAAATCTCATCAGACCTGATCTTGTTAAGGAAAAGCATGATGCAATAACAGTCATCCGAGAACGGTTGAAAACAGCTCAGAGTCGGCAAAAGAGTTATGCAGATAAGAAGAAGTGGCAGATGAAGTTTGAGGTAGGAGATATAGTTTATCTGAAAGTGAGACCTACCAAAGGTGTCAAAAGGTTCAGCATGAAGGGGAAGTTGAGTCCGAGATATATCGGACCATTCCAAATCATAGATCGGAAGGGGGAGGTAGCCTATCAGTTAAAGCTACTGGCATCGTTGTCAAAGGTACACGATGTATTCCACATCTCACAACTTCGTAAGTGTTTAAAGGAACCAACCGAGAAGGTGGAACACTCAGAAGTGAAATTGCAAGATGATTTGTCGTATGTTGAAAAGCCAATCAAGATTCTTGCCGAAGAATGGAAGCAATAAGGAATCGAGCCATCAAATATTGTAAAGTGCGGTGGAAGAATCACCCTGTCTGAGAAGCAACGTGGGAGAAAGAAGAAGATCTGCGTAGAGACTACCCGTCCTTATTTAGGTACCTCATCTTTAATTTTGAGGACGAAATTCTTTTAAGGGAGGTAGGATGTGAGAACCCTAGTTTTTGGGTTAGTCGTAAGTGGCATGAGGTGGAAGTTAAATCAACTCACGTTGCTGACTTGACCTGATTTTAGCAAGGAACGTCGAGAGTTAGGTTGAGAGGGGAGAAATTGTTGTGCATTCGCATAGTACAGGTCATTCATCATCTTCATTCATACACATGTATATGCAATTGAAATTAAAACTTCATTAATGGGAGAATATTACAAATGTCTTAGTACAACAATAATTGAGTACAATAATTAATAAAGAAGAAGAAAAGGAAAGTACACGATGAAATGTCTATCTATACATCAATACTAGCCAAATCTTCAGATATGGAGCTGTAGAAGAACACCGAGTCAGAGAGGGGTGATCTTCTGAAATGTTGGCGACATCCGAGGTCGTCGAGTATGTGTACTTGAGACCGTTGGAATTACGCCGTTGCTGTAGGAGGCAGAGATTTTCGAAAACAATATTTTGAAATACAGGCGGTCCCACCAGCATAGTTCCACCAATGTCCGCAGGCTTAGTAAATGTCCGAGAGCCACATGGCTAAGACCCTCGTTGGACAAATCTAATACATAATTATATTATGGAGAAAAGAGGTGAGAATATGAAAATATTTTTATTTATCGTATACTACATTGCCTCCATGTTTTTGTTTTGAAAAGAATTATTTTACAAAATCAGTGAGAAGATAAATCAAAACTTTGAAGATAAATCCATTCATCGAATGAATTATCTAGCAAGCCATGGCTTTTGACCAGGATCAAAACTTAGCCTTAAGCTAACCAAAAACCAGCCACGTAACAAAACAAGGTAACAGGAGGTGGCAATTTCCACCAAAAAGGTCACATATAAATTCAGTAGGGATCAAGAGAAATAGCAGCTAGCAATAGTAGTCACTTTCGAGACCATCATCCTCTCAGAGAATTGAGGGTTGTAAGAAAGAAGACAACCAAGCTCAAGCTACAAGGGCCATGGTGTAGGGACTAAGGTTTTAAGAACCTTAAGACCAGCAGGACATTTAGGAGGAGAAGGCCACCAAAACCTGAGGAGGAGGAGCATAGGAGAGAAAAAGGAAGCCAGCAACCTAGCTGATCCAAACCGAAACAAGGTAGGATCCTCAAAGGCACCATAACCCGTATACATATGCATCTTAGCATGAGTCTAGGGACCCTTAGAATATAAATTCATCACCGTTTTTTTCTTTAGGCAACTCTGGTAGAAATATGTTCTTATCAGATTTTGTTTACCTTTCTCAAATTTCTTTCAGAGAAATCATCATAATGAATTAAGACAACGAATAGGCAACCATATAGAATATATGTTCTTATCAGTTCTGCCATCAAACATTCATATACAAACATCAACATAATTTAGCTAAGGAATCAAGCAAGTATTTGTTCTTCTTAGTTAATAAACTGATTTAGATTCATACAAAATGGTGAAGCAGAGAACAACTAAAAATTGAGTGCAATAATCTGTTCTTATCCAGAGTAATACCATTTCTCAAACATCCTTCGGATAAAAGCATTGCACAACTAAATCAACTAGATCAAGTAATAATCTGTTCTTATCAAGTGTAGTAATCTGTCTCACAGTTTAAGTAATCTGTTATAGGTGAAAAGAATCACATATAAAAATCAGAAATAGCATCAGGAGCACAACATGAGCATTTGCATGAGAGCTAAGTGATCATTAGAACAAGCTTAGCAATCGGACCATCTAATGCCCAATTAGATTTAAAACAAATCCAATCACATAAATCACAAATAGGCAAGCAGCACAATCAGACCATAATGGTGGAACCCTAGAATTTGGGGAAGCAAAAAAAGGGGTTTGGAAAAACTTACCGATGGAAGAGACCGACGTCAAGGGGAGCCATGGCTCGCCACCGACGAGAGGCGGGCCTGGCGGAGCACCGCCGGTGGCGGAGCTGTGACGCCAGCCACAACCGTCCCGGGCGGTGGCCGAGGCGATGCAACTGAAAAAGGGAGGCAAGCCTAGCGACGGGGCACCTGTGAGGCGATGACGCTCGGGTGGCTCCAAGCAGACGGAGGCAGCGCTGGACCAAGAGGTGGAAGCAACTGAGGCGACCAGGGCACATGACAGGGCATCCGCCCGAGGCGGCGGCGTGTACCAGAAGGCGGAGAGAGCAAGGGAGAGACCGGTGGGAGAGGGAGGCCGTGGGAGCGGCGGAGGAAATCAAGAGCCGAGGCGTCAACGGCGACATTGGAGAGGTGGCGGCGCATCCTAGAGGAGCCAAGAGGATGAGGGAGACGGGAGGAAGAGAGAGTGAGGTATGAGAGTTAGGCGCCAAGTGGGCCTAATGGGCTGACAGGCCGGCCGGATAAGGAATTTTCTTTTCTAAAAAAAAAGAAGAAGAGAGATTTAATATTGATTCCCAAATACTTCCTAAAGCAAAAATAAAGTTAAGTAAATTGTTTCTTTTCTTTTGAGAGTGGAAGTCAAGAGAGGAACAAATAGATGTATATATATATGGATTGGAGAATAGATTAGAAATGAAGATGATTAGTTAAGTTAAAATAACTTCATTTATTAAAAGGGAATTAAACCTTGAAGAAAATATAAAGTTATTCTAACTAACTTAAATACATTCCCTATATAAAAGAGGATTTAAATCCAAGCTAGTTTCTTAAGTAACTTAAAAAAGATAGTGAAGTTAGCTTAACATAATTTAAAATTAATATAAACCTTAAACATAATTAAAGCTTGGTTATTCCTTTAGATGATTCTAAATCCTTAGAAGAAAATTTAAACAAAAATTATGTCTAAATCTCCTTGAAGTACCTTAACATGTAGAAGTTCTCTCATGCATACATTATCATGTCATCTGCATTCATACTTACAATTCTTCTGGATAAGACCTTATCGGACTTTGTTGCTTTTTATCAGAAGCTGGAGTTCAGCAAGCAGACCAGTCGAACTCCACTACTTATCCGTTACCAGGCAAGTCCAGTTTATTGTTCATATCCGTTGAGAACGTTTTACAAAATTTCCTTCTCGTCTATAACATGCACAAATGAAAATCTATTTTCTAGAGATGAATCAAATGTTGTTTTATTTGATCGCCGGTTTTTGGGCGTGATCATTGTGGGTGGTGGAATCCTAGAAAGGTGCGGGGGCACATTGGAAGGTGGATTTCATCACACGGGTTTGTTCATATAAGGTTAAAGCAACCAATGATCGATTGTGCTTAAGCGCCGTAGTAATCGCGCATACCACATACCTTGTATGGGCGGGGCTGAGCCAAAGTACCTTTGCCATAGGTTATACTCCCTTGGGAAAGGAAGGCCTCAATAGTTGGATCTATAGTATCAACTGTTGGGAAGGTGGTGTTAGCCGTTGGCTAACCATAATACGTTGGATCTGGAGTATCAACATGAGACTGGTAGTTCTGGCCTATTGTGCGAACTACAACGAGGGGTATGTGAGAGTCTGAACTTTACTTCTAGACCCCCCTCTGTGTATCATCATCAATCCAGGATCAAGCTGATGAACACAGTCGAAATGATAACATTGCCCTGTCAAATGTATTACAACATAGTCTTGACGAAATATAAGCCACATGGCTTTTAGCAAAGTACTTGGTCGCATGACCGTTACAGAGAATAAAGCAGTGGAAAAGAAAGCGATGAACTGGAAGGCTCCATCTTAGCCACAGGCAGTCGACGGAGTCAACACGACCTCACTCCTCAGGATCATCGTAGTAGTAGTCACCGTCCACGTCTTTGGCAGCATAGCCGTCTGTCCACCACCATAACAAAATATGTCCATGAGTATTTCGCGTACTCAGCGTGCCCCCTCGTAAGGAAACACCTAAACCAATGTATATGACGCTGCAAAGGAAGGCTGTATGGCTATTTTCCATAAAAGCATTTTTGGGTTTGAATACTATGATAATTTTGAAGGCGGCTTTTGATATAAAATCAGGTTTTTATTTCAGGGGTTACACATCAATGTGAGGGTCCACGACCAACACATGCAAGTAAGGCATCCGGTCTAAACTCGACCATAGGTTCCAACCAACTAATCACATTTTTGGAACTGGGGTAGAGGGAAATAGCAAGAGGGAGAAGGACAAGTCTTTATATCAGGAATGAGTTATGTGACATCTATGACTGTGGATACGGCTAATCGATTAGTTTGACACTGCAGAGTTTGTACACTTTACTTACACGACACAATCTCATCTTATTGCCATGGGCCGTCGCCAGCGTAGTACACACCCATCGATGTATCAGTAGGGAGATTGTGATGAGGCCTTTTAGCTAATCTAATCCCAATGTGAGGTCTGACACGGAGTTGAGAGTACGTCCCCACCCTCCAGCCTCCCATCTGTGCCGAGGTCCTCGTATCTACGTCCACCCTTGTGCGATACGATGATGCCCACACCAAGACTCGACTAACCTACCTGACCAAGCCAGTGCCTATATAGCATGTGGTCGTACTGTTTTCACACTTCTCAAAGTCATGAATTTGAACTTATTCGATACGGACGACCGATGGTTTCCTCAACTCATGAAGAATGACCATCTGCTCCTTCAACTCATGATTCAGCTGTGGCCCGCACCTTTTAGATGGTAAGTTTCACCCAGAGTAGAAAATGAAGAAGAGAGGGAGGGACAACAATAGCGGGCAACCGGCCCTAGCTCAGTGAGCTCAACAAGTTTCAATATTCATAACAATAATCCGCAGATCGGGGGCAAGCGAAAAACAGCCTAGGGATAATTAAGCATGACTAAGCATCATCTCTACTCTATTCTGAATTATTAAATACACTACTCAGGGTAACAGGAAAAAGGGGCGACAAGCAGATAAAGGTACATGTGTGTCAATCGACACGCTAACTACAGGAATGAAATAGCATGCATGTTTGAAAATAGTAAAATATAATGACTTTACAAATAATGGGATCAACATGATCAAGAAAGAGGGGGCATGCCTTCGTTGTCGAGTTGTTGTTCTTCGAAGTTGGGTCCGGCGTCGTCGGCGTCACACCCTAATCATCGTAATGGAAATAAAGCGACAAAATAAATAACCATTCCAAATAAAAATCCGACTGCGAAAGAGAGGTGGTGGTCGACGACAGACAGAGTGTGTCGAAGATCGGGGTAGGGTTTTAACTCTAGGACGGTCCTTAATTGGGGTCTCCTAAAGAGGGCCATAACCATGTAATACTAATGAGTATATAGTATATTAGGCTAATTAATTTAATTATATCAGCAACGGTGAAATAATAACATGAATAAAAATAAAAAAATAATGTTTTAATTATTTCTTACATTAATAGAAAAGCATTTATTAGGACTATTAATTTAATAAAATTACTAATCAACCAAAAATAAAGTTTTAACCATGCTAACATGTCATATGAAAATAAATAAAGCCCTACACATGCTATTAATACTGGACATGTCATGGTTGAGCAATAAAAAGAAATTTGGTACACGGGTGTACTTTTGATATTATCGGTGTTCGCAAATATTCCAATCTAGGTGTCAAATATCATAAAATTGTGATTCTTAGGCATGGAGCTAACGACATTAGTTAACCAGTACCTAGATTATATATAATTAATTATTACAGCAAGGTTTTAATTTAAAGAAAAGAATAACAAATAACAGTCTATTATTTAGTACGCGAATATAGTCTAGAAACGGCATATGATTTATTAGCATGCTCAAACAGTGTTAGAATTTTACCAAATTTTACCCCAAATAGCTAAACAGTAAATATAACTCTAAAAAAATTAAATTATAAAAATAGAAAGTATTTCTTTTTTAATAATTAAAATAGAGACAAAAGCAGGTATGTAAATTCATATATAGCTTCTAAAATCATGGTAAAATTCAGGGTGGGTCCTAAACATGTTAGTAGTTTACTGGAAAAGAAATAATTTCAAATAAGTTATCCAATATAAAGTTAGCTCAAATTTGGTCAAATTTCATTTGAATTTGAATAGATTTAAAATCTAGCGATCGGATTCAAAATCTGATCGCTCCAGTGCGTTCTTTGGGTCCCAAATACCCCATTTTAGCACTAACATCTAAATTATTGCAAAGATTTGAATTTCTAAGAGGGTTAGATGGTAGATGAGGTATGCACATTGTATACTAGAGTTCATGGATCCATTGATCCTTACTGTTGCTTGCATGGTCTGCATGCATACCTACTAACACGTGAATGGCTCGGGCACTAATCAACAAAGAAACACGGAAGGGTTGGGGAGAAGGAGACGTGCTCATGGATTAACGGCAGGGACGTCGGGAGCTTGGTTGGGGTAGTGACAATCTGGCGTGGTGATTCCAGTGATGCTCCAGTGAGATGACAGATTGATTATGTGGAGAAGGAACAAGAGCCAGAGAGAAGAAATAGCATATGGGAAAAGAAAAGGGAGGAAGAGTGCTGGACGTATTTATAGAAGAAAGTGTGGCTGATTAGAGCGTGCGGGAGCGATGTCGCACACGCGAGCAGTGCGGACGCCGTTGCACTGTAGCAGCACCACGACTATTGGTCGTTTGTGGGTACAGTTGCACACCTCTGCAGAGTGTAAGAAAGTGTGGCTTAGTCACTCCATGTTCCTGGTTGGAACCGCGAACGCGGCAGGAAAGGGATCCATCGGAGATCCTAGCAGCTTGTAAGGCATGAGATCATAGTCTTTTAAAATAAAACTTGACTCTCTTACCTTACAAAATTGCATTGCTTTGGACAGCATTGCTGTTCTCAGTAGATAGTGCATTAAACAGCACTTTGCTATTGCTAGACTTGTTGAGTACCTTTTGTACTCATCTCTCTATTCTATTTCCATTGATTAGACTGTGAGCTGACGACGGAGACAGAGGTGGTGTACGTCGAGGTCAAAGAGGAAACCCCTGAAGAGCAGACGTCAACGAAGGAAGGCAAGGGCGTGGACTACTACATAGAGTACCGAGACAAGACTGTCATCAAGTAGAAGTTTAGGTTATGTGAGTTGAGAGATGTAGGTAAGGCTTTTGTTATAACCAAGTGATAGCGGTTTTAAATTCCCCGTACTTTTGGGAATGAGTTTGTAAGACTTTCTATTTGTTCTTCCAGTTTGTAAATTAAGTTTGTAATATATGGACTGCTGCCATGTTTCTGATGTGCTACTCTGTACGATATATTGTGGATGAGAATGCACTTTGTCTATAATATGTCGAAGACCGGCATGTTATCCAAAAGGGTAGTATGTGGGTCGTCGCAAAATGCTCATGATATTGCTAGTGCTTTCTCCATTGATGAATTAATTAAGATCATGCATGCTAGTTCTTCTCATGCTACTATTTAGAACCCTATTCATGAGGACATTATTATTAAAGTAGCTATCAAAGTACCTTGCCTTGGGAGTGTAGAAATGCTTAGATATGAAATGCTACCTGTCAAATTGGATGAAATTTTTGAACCCATTATTAAAATTAAGATTGGTAGTCATTTTATCGATGCTTTATGTGATCTTTGTGCTAGTGTCTCTACCATGGCTAAGTCTCTGAAAGAGCATCTCGGCTCCTAAATGGTTTTGATGGCTAATGGTAACCCAAACTAGGATCTAATATTTACATCGAGTGTAAGCAGGAATATTAGGTTCCAAGAAGAGATTTCATCTATGAAAGGATGACCACTAAAAGTACAAAGGTGTTTTCCCAAGACGAAGAGATAGTTGTGCTAGGCAGCTGTGCCACAGTTGTGAAGAAGCCGGTGCTGTGCTAGGACTGCAAGCAAGGTGATGGTTACTTAATGCGTCAAGAGCCTTGACTATAGTTGGTGGAAGCTGAAGCCTAGATTTGCTAGTTTTCTTGAGTCCTTAGGAAACACCTGTACTACCAAGAGGGATGAAGTTGCAATTACTTTTGAAAGTTCTTATGCTCAATGCTCAGAGTGTTGGACAGTGACACTGATGCCTTGAGGTCAGTGGCCCTGTAACAACAGTTTTGCACAAGTGTGAAACTGGGTTGTACTAGTACACTGCTGTGCTAGTGTCCTAAACCCTAGAGCCATAGTTACTGTGTGGCACAGCTGTGTCATAGGTGAACAACCGCTCTATGACTCAGGTACACCTCTGTGTCAGTGGGAGAGCTTGAAAATGCTACGGGAACTGCACTGCAATGGTTTGTCTGCTGCGTCAGAAAACTGTTGGAGGTTCTCTCCTGTTATGCATCAAAGTTTGTTGTGTGCGCTGAGGGCATATAATGTGCCAAGACCGGACTGAGTAGGGAGTCTACGTCAGTTAGGGTTTCACCTGTGTCAGCCACCGGTGACACAAGTGTCGGTCTGCCTGAAGCCTTGTTACTGTTGTGCGTTGCGGTTAGCTGTGTCACCGTGCTGTCACGTTGACTCACTGTGCTGCACGTGACTCACTTAATCCTACGTGGCATGAGTGTAACGGTCAGGTGCCTGCGGACTCTATATATAGGGGACCAGGGGAGGTCTTGGACCTCAACCTTTGCCAGCCATTTTCAACCGTTGCAAGCCTCTCATCTCTTGAACAGAAACCAAACTTCTCATGTGTTAGTTCAAGAGAGTTAGAGCTTTGAGCAAAGAGCATTGGTTCCTCCAAGTGTTGTTACTGCAGATTCTATTACTCTTGGAGTACTAGGTGTAGGAGTCGCTGGTGATCACCCAAGCTTGTGTGGGTTGGCCCAGACATTTGTGAGGGTGATCTGAAGTCTACCCACTGCCAAGCAAAAGGACTTCCACAAGCAAAGGAGCGTGCCTGAAGTTTCAGGTACACGGAGAAAAAGGCACCACAAGTGTCGGCTATCTCTTCGGAGTAGTTTCTTCAACGGAGACGTACCACTCTGCAAGGAGTGGGAACTTCGGTGAAAAATCCTCTGTGTCTCTCTCTGTGTGTTTACTTTCAGCACTTACTGTTTGATCACCTGTTTGCTTGATTGTGCTGTTTGTTAGTGCTGTGATATATCTTTTCACCTGTGTTATCTAGCTGTGTCACAATTGCTCTATAGCTTATCTCTGATCTGTGCTAGTTACTTGTTTCACAGTCATCTTTTATATCTGTCTGCTTAGGGTTTTAGTACACCTATGTTAGCTACCTGTGTGTCAGCTATGTGTTAATCTTCATGTCCTTTGCTGCCTGAGTAGTCTATCTGTTTCACAGCTAGCTAAACCTCTTTACCTGTTAAGGCTTATGCTTGATAAAATGAAGTTGTTCTTTGAATTTTACTAGCCTCCTATTCGCCCCCCTTTTAGTCGGTTCCTGCGATCCTTTCACTAGTATCGTGTCATGTCCGGGCTCGGGCTCACCATGGCTCGTGGACAAGTGGTGCAGTTTTTTTTGCCAATCAGACTAGAAGGGTAATTACGTGATACTAATATTGTAAGAACGTGTTACTAAGATTAATGTGAAAACGTAAAACCGCTCATCTGGTTAATCGTAGGAGTTACAACATGTTACTGCAATAACGTGGAAAATTAATCCTTGCTCTCTCCCCACTGTGCAACTATATAAGGAAGATACAAGAGAGGGATAGGATACAGAGCAAGAGCAAGCTTTCCTCCTATACATCACAAACACTCACGTTTGTTTTGCTATGTTGCACCTTGTTAGGTACTCCGTCCTGGTTGTGGCGTGCACTGTCTTTCGGGAGAGCAGTTCTCTGAAGCCTTCGTCTTGTGAGAGCATGCACCACATGGGAGAAAAATAAGGTTTTTGGGAAGTGATGATTGTTGAGACCGCTCGCTGTTCATCTACTTCCACAATGTCCTGCTCGTCTACGGCTACTACTTCCTCGACGTCATCTTCATCTTCATCATCACAGCGTCACCGAAGGAAATCAATTCATCCGTCATCAATGCCAACACCTGTACTTCCCGTATCGATAGCGGCAGGGAT